>OX246746.1:15403601-16003601 GCA_945910005.1 Isoperla grammatica
ACAACTTTCTTAATAATGTGTCAACAGACCGAAATTGACACCAAACATGCCGAGTATTGGGATTTGCATTTTAAGAAACGGTTCGTAAAGCAAAGCTGTTTTTTGTAGTTACGATAGTAGTATTATTACTTTAAACTTTTAAAGTGAAGCTAACAGAAAAGTATTTCCAAAATGGCCTCTAAATTGACTGTTATGAATATTTGTGTAATAGTAAAAGTTCAAGGAATGTTTACATATTTTAGTAGGGCACGTATTCAGCCCCCCGTACAAATACATTTGCACACAAGAAGAAATCACGAGTGTTCGCCTTCAAAAAAAAAAAAAAAAAACAGTTTAGGAAACGAATACAAAATGTCACATCTAAAATATGAACCGAACACGCACAAATACTACTGCCAATTTTTTAATAAAATTAGCAATATTGAGTTGAGGCCACCAAAACGAAATAAATACATCTTTCACACTGCCAAGTTTCATGGATTTAAGAAATCTGACTGCGCTGTCGATATACGTTCACTCAAGTTTGTAAAGAAAGTTTGTTACACAGAAATTATGTCAACCCGTCAAGCTGGTAACATTGAAATTAATTCCTACATCTGGTTGAAGTTTCCGCTCCTGTAAAAATATGAGCAAAACATTTTCTTGCAATCGATCATTCTTCAACCCAACCCTGCTTAAGTAAAGCAATTTTCTAGTTAATATCATAAATGTATTATAACAAAATAAGCTGCCATTTCCATTTACAAATAAATTAGTTACTTTAGAACATTCAGGTCAAAAAGTTGCAATGTAGGAAATTTAACACGGATTTTATATGTTGTTTTCTGACGGCGTTCGGAGTTAGTGATACTGATACTTCCACACGGTGCAAGGCTAACTTACGAGACACAATTCCCCTCGTGTCTGGCAATTGAAGTACAACAGGACGTAATTATGTTAACTTCATTACTGTTGTATGCTCGCTGAGAGGATTTAAGAAGGTTTTGCTGACAACTGACCTGCAGCTGACTAAAGAAAGCCGTTGCTAAATGACGCAGCAAGTATTTCTAGAACAATTTACGACAAGAATTAAATGTCAACTTTTTGAAGCACGACTAGGAAGTTGTTGAGGAATCGAGATGAGATAAAATTGAATGGAAAATAAAGAAATAACATTGTTCGTGAAACGTTCAAAAATGGATATCGTGATATTGTTTTATCACCTCGAGTTCGTAACAACTTTTATATTGCTATTGCAAATATGATTATCAGAATTCGCATTCGATAATTATTTCTCTTCATATCGAATTGATTTTTAGAAATAAGTCAGCTATAAGCAGTTTATATGAAGTTCGTCTCAGTCTGTAACTGTTGAGTTGCGCAATACATAGACGTATGTCTGTCTAGGTATGTCTAGGTATGTCAAGGTATGTCTAGGTATTTCTAGGTATGTCAAGGTATGGCTAGGTATGTCTAGTAATGTCTAGGTATGTCTAGGTATGTCTAGGTATGGCTAGGTATGTCTAGGTATGTCTAGGTATGTCTAGGTATGTCTAGGTATGTCAAGGTATGTCTAGGTATGTCTAGGTATGTCTAGGTATGTCTAGGTATGTCAAGGTATGTCAAGGTATGTCTAGGTATGTCAAGGTATGTCTAGGCGTTCTCGCTTTGTCTAGGCGAAAGGAATAGTGACTTTGTACGACTATAGTGTCTCTAGACTTAAAGTTTGCCTGCGCTAAAGTAAAGCGCACTTAACGTATAATATACAATATATGCCAACCGTATTTACATGGTCTCTAAACCCTGGACGAAGTATTGAATACAGTAATACATTTATACGATAATAAAATGATAGGAACTTGCGAATTAAAGTCGATAACAGTGGCGTAACTGGGGGTAGGGCCAAGGGGTTCAAACCCCCCAGAAACTACATCAAGGCTGATGGGTTAATGATAATTAATGTTATGATAGTGTTAGGAACAATAAGTGTCTACCTATCGCATACATTTCAACCAAAATAAATACAACATTCAGGTCAAACGATGTAGAACTACTAACGTACACAAATGGGTATAATTCTTCGATTTCTATTCTTTGACTCTAAAAAGCACGAAATATCTTTATAATAGTCGAAAAACATTTCGCCTTCGACGAGAAGCCTCCAGCGGCTGCGTCTACGCGGTTCCCACACTGCAATTTCCTCTGTTAACACGGAAGGATACCTCTTCGCCAAAAACCGCGCAAATTTTAATTCATAAAATTATATCACACATCACACACATCACAAAATTATATCACAAGAATGGGCTTCGAAATCGAAAATCTGAATCAACAGCGCACTGTTGTTTAGTAAGCTCTACATACTGAATGCTCTAATTTGTGTCTTACATTGTAATCAGTATGTTTTTTTTATATATAATTAATTTTATTACTAATTATCGAATATTATTCAAAATAACAACGCTTATGGTTATATCTCATATAGTCTGTAGGGCTTACTAAAACACAGTGCGCTGTTGATTTAGATTTTCGATTTCTTGTTATAATTTTGAGTTATAATTACATAATGAAAAGTTTCTGCGGTTTTTGACGTAGAGACTACCCTTCGCTCTTAACCTCCCCCCCCCCCTCCGAAATAATTCCTTGCGACGCCACTGGCCGCAAGCTAGGTGTTGGTAAAGAAGATTGCTATATATATTTGTTTTATGTAGGCGAGCGTTCCAACAGCCATACCTGTTGAAACGTCGTACTTATGTTTTGTCTGTACTCGCGTGTTCAGCCTGCGTTAGAGATCTACTGTCCGCGACGAAATATGTATAATAGGGACTCAACTCAACACCCAGTGTAACACCCACCTCACGCAACGCGCTCTTCAGTTACTGGTTTTACACGATGGGAGTTGAAGGGCTTTGCGGTTACACCACCATAAAGGGCGATGAAATAATGTAATTATTAATTATAAAATTAATGGATCATTAACACGGGTAACGAAAGTCAACATATTTTCATAATCAATATACAAAATAATTAATGTACACAAAATAGTTCACCAAACGAAGGTTTAATATATTCTAGAAAATGATACATTAGGTTATTCAGAATTGTTGCGGTTTATTAATGAAACAAGTACTATACCGTTTAGGGAATTACGTATGAGAATGTTATTTCCTCTTTTCTCATTGAAGTGAGAAGTAAGACGGGAAACTGTGTATAAGTAGGCCTACACTAAGGGTCAAATGCATAGTCGTTCCTCACGTGCTCCTCAACTCAGCCTTTCCTCAGACTTCCCCAACCACCAATCACAGAGCAGTTCACATGGCAATGCTGCTCTGTGATTGGTGGTTGGGCGAGTTTGAGGAAAGGCTGAGTTGAAGAGCACGTGAGGAACGACTATGCATTTGACCCTAAGACTAGGTTTACAGGGAGGTAAAGTGAAGATGAAATGAAATGAGTTTCTGTGAGAATTATTACATCGAAATAAAAATTAAGGTCTTCTAAAATAGAACATAATTCATCGAAGTGTCTCAAAAGGCCACGTTTATTCATGTGAAGAATTTTAGGACCTTAATTGTGATTGTATAAAGCTTGTTGAGGTCGTCTGTGTTTTAGCAAATTGTCACATCTTCGATTATACAAAATTGGTTGTCCAGTGGATATCATCTAGGAGGAAAAGTCAGACGAAATACAGTCCACATCGTCCCCACTCCCTTTTCCTCCCCCTTCCCCCTTCCACCCTGCCCTCCTACCTGCCCCTTTCCTCCAAACAGTCTCATATTTCATTTCATCTTCATGTTTCACCCACTCATCGACTCGATTAGCCGAGCTGCAAAAAAAGAGACGTTAAGCCCAAATATCAATCAATCAATCCAGTGGATATCGAAAGAGATCATAGTAAATATAAACTAATATTATTTCAAGAGTAAAATTTAGCTTTTAAATAGCCAAAATACAAATGCAATCGATATGCGGCAGATACATACAATTACGTTAGAGCCTATACTAACCTCAATAAACTTAAATGATAAATAAAGAATAAACTTAACTTACACTTAAGGTAACAAATTTAATCGTAATGGAAAGTGCAACACAACTGTCCTTTCAGACTTTCTCTCCCCCTTTTTTTTTTTAATTATTTTTTTGTATTTTTAGCCTCCCAGGCGTGTACACTCTTCTGCGCGGCGGCCAAGTGTGTGAGACGTACTAGGACGACATTCAGCTTAAATAGCGCGCATTTAATCGTAATGGACAGTGCAACACAACTGTCCTTTCAGACTTCCTCTCCCCCCTTTTTTTTTTTAATTATTTTTTTGTATTTTTAGCCTCCCAGGCGTGTACACTCTTCTGCGCGGCGGCCAAGTGTGTGAGACGTCCTAGGACGACATTCAGCTTAAATAGCGCGCATTTTTACTTAGTTCATAAGTTGACCCACGAGCACCACTCCACAGGGGCTTTAAGTGTAGTATTTATGTCCACTGCTAGATCGCGCGCGGAAAAACCTAAACTATACACTCGCAAAACAGCAAAGTAGTACCTGTGGTAGTACACATAGATACATATTAGAAGTTATTTTACATAGAAGGGCCTATATAAAGCATGTAGGATGAATTTTTCTTACTAAATAAAACACGCCTGAGAGGTTTTAAGATGAATTTAGGCAATTAAGAAATGTGGTTTTGAATAAGCCTATTCATATCAGAATTGTTCTTGATTCTGTGTATGATTCCTGCATTGAGGGCAATGATGACTCCATCCTGTGTCCAACAGTTTTTTTACTCCGAGAAGTTTCCTTACAGACATAAATATTCAATACCTGTGAGCTGTTAGCGATTCTGACAGCATCACCGTACTGTTTCGTAATGCCGCTTTGCGCTTCCAAGCTAGATTACGTAATCTGTATTGGACAAACTTGACTATAATCGGTCTTATTTTACCCCTACAATTTAAATCTTGAGTAGGCTTTCTTGCACCTAGACTCTATAGTCTGTGGCATCTATCTATGTCCATAGCAGAGAGGTCCAGTTTTAGTTTGTTGTTTAAAACATCAATGATGATTTTTTCAACGTCTTCGTTTTGCTGTTCTTCGATGCCATGCAGCAGAAGACAGTTTCTTCTACTGTATTGTTCCATGTTGTCTATGGAATCTTCGAGTGTTTCGATTTTTAATGACAGATTATGAATTTGAGCCCTGAAATCGATGAAACTGCTTTTAACATAGCTCTCCAGAACAACAAATTCATCGCGTAGGCCTAGCGAAGGAGTAGTAGGTCTAGGCCTACCTTGTTCATCGTTTGACGAGGGTTTATCGTCGACAGAATCAAATTTCTCTCTAAAACGTGGTGGTTATCGATGCCTCAAATGCAGTCAGACGGGCTTCATACTCATCCATGCCACTTGTATTTAAACTGGGTCTACCGGTAGTTTTGTTTTGTTTATTAGGCCTAACCATTGTAATGCACTATGATGCCGGCTGTAGGAAAACTAGAGCTCAACGGATCTTAACTTGGTTTAGGCTAGGGCCTCCTAGGCCTAGGCCTAGCCCTAGGCTATGCTCGGGTTCCAGATTTCAGATTATGTTGGGCCGTGCAGCCTAAGCCTATAGCATCTACTGATGAAAGAAGCTAATTTGTAGAATTGAAAGTGAATATTAACGTAAGAATACCTGTTAAGAGCAATCTAGTGATGATAATGATATACGAAGTACCAGATGTTCAAGAAACTTATTATAGTGAGAGAATGAATAATTTTAAGGGGGAGATAAAAATACAGCTCTTATTCACTTGCCGCCATCTCTACTCACTTGTTTCCACTTTTGTCGTTCAAAACCACCAAAGTTGCCTTATAAAGTTATGTCTCCATGTAGGCCTAGGCCAACCTCATTTCCCCTTTATTGTGGTTTAAGATCAACATTCCCCCCAACCTTTTGAACGTCTCTGTGCTTTCGCTCGTACGCCATATTGCCATATTTAACGTGATTCGCATGTCAAAACAATGTATTTTAAAAATGGAAATTAACTATCAAAACCCGTACTATTTGTAAAAAAAACAAAAAAACAGTGGAAGTTACAGATAAATAATCAGATAATGTGTATGTACTACGTACATAATCTGTTACAGATAAATAATCAGATAATGTGTATGTACTACGTACATAATCTATCTCCCAAAGGAATACACAAAAAAGTAAGTAGAACCCACTCAGTAATCTTTGGTAGAACACCGGATCAGTTGTTCGCAAGAAATACCTAAACGAATTTTGATGTTGCAGATAGATGTTTTAGATACTTAGCATTGTATTTAAAAAATATATATTTTCTTATTGAGCAAGAGAAATGTAAAACAAAACGTTATGATGGACATTAGGCATCCGTTTATAATTGCTTGTAAGTAGGGTAAGCAATAGGGATAATCCTTCTGTCCCATCATAGTGAGATTACTGGATTGTTGGAACTTGTATATATACAACGTGCATGCACATAACACGACGGCGGCTACTGAATCAACTTTTCAAGTCTTTTTAACAATTTATCTGCAGCTCTGAATGGAAAGTTTATTTGAAACATTATGTTAGAAATACTTTTTCCTATACCAGAATATATAATAAACGAAGATCAATAGTTTCGCTCCAAACAAAAATCAAATTAACAAGGTATAGGCACCGTGCGTTAGTACATACAGCGCGTGCAGCGGCAGAACTTTGCAGTTCGGAGAAGAAAGAAACAAAACAAGATCACGCCTCGGCCTACCAGCTGTCATTAAATGGCGTTTACATGTAATTGAGATTGTTTCTTCCAATAATTGTTGCGTAATTGTATGATACATTATTAGTTATGGCTAAAGGGGCAGCAAGAAGTGACAACAAGGGTTGTTGTATTGTTGGCTGCACAAATCGGTACCAAAATACATCGATAAGCGTTCACATTTACAAGTTTATGAGCCTAGCCTAGGCCTACCCATATGCTAGGCCTATGCTGGGCCCGTTCTGTCTACAGAATGCAACAATGACTGTAGGAAAACTAGAGCTCGACGGATCTAAACTTGGTTTAGGCTAGGGCCTAGGCCTAGGCCTAGGCTATGCTCGAGTTCTAGATTTCAGATTATGTGGAGCCGTGCAGCCTAAGCCAATAGCATCTACTGATGAAAGAAGCTAATTTGTAGAATTGAAAGTGATTATTAACGTAAGAATACCTGTTAAGAGCAATCTAGTGATGATATACGAAGTACCAGAGGTTCAAGAAACTTATTATAGTGAGAGAATGAATAGTTTTAAGGAGGAGATAAAAATACAGCTCTTATTCACTTGCCGCCATATCTACTCACTTGTTTCCACTTTTTTCGTTCAAAACCACCAAAGTTGCCTTATAAAGTTGTGTCTCCATGTAGGCCTAGGCCTACCTCAATTCCCTTTATTGTGGTTCAAGATCAACATTCCCCCTAACCTTTTGAACGTCTCTGTGCTTTCGCTCGTACGCCATATTGCCATATTTAACGTGATTCGCATGTCAAAACAATGTATTTTAAAAATGGAAATTAACTATCAAAACCCGTACTATTTGTAAAAAAAAACAAAAAAAAAACAGTGTAAGTTACAGATAAATGATCAGATAATGTGTATGTACTACGTACATAATCTGTTACAAATAAATAATCAGATAATGTGTATGTACTACGTACATAATCTATCTCCCAAAGGAATACACAAAAAAGTGAGTAGAACACCGGATCAGTTGTTCGCAAGAAATACCTAAACGAATTTTGATGTTTCAGATAGATGTTTTAGATGTTTTTAGATAGATATATTTTTTTTAACGTACAACGACTTACATACCTATTTAAGAGAATCATTTTGACTTTATCAAAAGTGATACGAGTTTTTTTTGCCAAGCTTCCTTCCCAGCTTGCATTTCCTCTAGGAATTATTATTCAAGTCTAAGGATACTTAGCATTGTATTTAAAAAAAATATATTTTCTTATTGAGCAAGAGAAATGTAAAACAAAACATTATGATTGGCATCAGGCATCCCTTTATAATTGCTTCAAAGTAGGGTAAGCAATAGGGACAACTCCTGGCAAATCATAGTGAGCTTACTTGATGATTGGAACTTGTATATATACAACGTGCATGCACATAACACGACGGCGGCTACTGAATCAACTTTTCAAGTCTTTTTAACAATTTATCTGCAGCTCTGAATGGAAAGTTTATTTGAAACATTATGTTAGAAATACTTTTTCCTATACCAGAATATATAATAAACGAAGATCAATAGTTTCGCTCCAAACAAAAATCAAATTAACAAGATATATTTTTGTTTGACTTACCGACCCAATAACGCTACCTTCTTTATCGACCTCCTTCCTTTTATGCGAAATTCCTATGGCTGTCGGACATATTTCAAGAATAACAAAGAGGACATATCCGGGATTTTCCGGACGTACGATTAAGTTAATAAGTTTTCCATTTTATTACGTGACAATTCAAATACTATGTTTCCCTGAAAAAGAAAGTGTTACTGCACTACTTGCAACGGCGTTTAATGCAACGGCGTTTAAAATAACATTAAGAATTATATTTGTATCATCACCCCCCAACAAATACATTGTCACAATTCTGTTGAACCATCAAGTACACATAATCTACCGTATGCATATTTAGTATTTTTTTATGAAATTTATAAATTAAAAAAATCCCCTCCAATATGTGAGTGGGCCTAAATGTCAATTTATGTTAGGACTACCTACGCACTTTTTTTTACACAGCATCTAAGAAATATATTTTACAAAATGATTTATTTAACGGCACAAAATAGAAAAAATTGTGTATTGTTTTTAGACTGAATACCATACCAGCATGCATTTTGACACCTACCCAACTGCGTAAGCGCCGAACTCATTCGGATTTTAAAACAATTCGTATTGAGAGAATATTTGTTTCGCTCGCCGGTTGCTACATTGTGGCATAGATCTACAAGGTATTGATTGTCCATTTTAACATGTTTACTGCCCGACAATAATGTTGATCATGTAATTCACTCATACTCTCCACAGCGAATACCGGCCATGATTCCGTAACCTATCCCGGCTGTACTGGTTCTCGATTTGTCCGCCAGAGTTCAGCCACTTTGGGTTTGAACGCGAATAAAAGCAGGAAGCGTCATTGGTTCGGTAAGTCAAAACAAAAATAGACCTTTTAATTTGATTTTTGTTTGGAGAAACTATTGTTTCGTTTATTTTATAGTTTGGTATAGTAAAAATTATTTCTAACATAATGTTTCAAATAAACTTTCCATTCAGTGCTGCAGATAAATTGCTATAAAGACTTGAAAAGTTAATTCAGTAGCCGCTTTCGTGTATGTGCATGTACGTTGTATATATACAAGTTCCAATAATTCAGTAATCTACATCATTATTTGTGTTTCGTGCTGCCTACATTGTTACAAAAACAATAAGCACGCCAGTCGCAAATTGATGTTTTGTTTTACATTTCTCTTGCTCAATGAGAAAATATATATTTTTTTAAAATACTATTAAGCTTGAATAATATTTCCTACAGGAAATGCAAGCTGGGAAGGAAGCTTGGCTTATATATATAAATTGTTAAAATTATAGATACCACGGGTTGTTACGTCACGTTTACTGCACTTACTTGTCATATTGGTCGACGTTTCTGAGCAACGTATGTGCTCTGTCCTCAGGACACTATGTCACTGTGTGAAACGTCGACCAATATGACAAGTAAGTGAAGTAAACGTGACGTAACAACCCGTGGTATTTATAATTTTAACAGTATAAATAGACACGAAAGTCTAAGTTCAGTAATATATATATCTCTGCTCTTGGAAATAATTGCTTCATAGGATAATCAAAACCATTCAAGAAGATTATGAACACGCTCTTTGTAAGTTCTAGACTTGTAATATACCTGCGCTAAAGTTGATTTGTTTGTCATATCAAAGCGCGTTTAGCGAAGCCAATAAAATAAGCCGCGCTTATTTGAATTTCCTCCTCGTCCAGATATCCAACTATTAAAGTTTCACGACAACCTAACGAACAGCAGACATATTGAATGTCATTGCTATGTTCACACAGCCGGAAACTCACGAACTATACCGAAGTTGATACCTACGAGTTGGTAAGGTTTTGTGTGTTCCTTTACTTTGCGTAATATAGACTCGTTACATCATGATGGTCGTGGTGTATTACATGGCAATAATTTAATAGTAATTTTTCTGTACTACCTTTGATTTATGTATGTCTCAAGTACGACAAGTAGATGTGAGGGTTAGTAGAAGACATATATTATATATAATATTGGTCATCTTGCTTGATATTGCTGTTATATTTTAAGCAGAATGTCTTTATTTTGTCTGTTATAAGTTAATTGAATAGCAGCACTTCCGTTATTTTATCCACAGGTGTTATGAGAAAGAAAATTCTACATAGCAACACCGCCCATAATAGTTGAATGCCCTGTAAATGTATTACATACATGGGCATTGGGCACTGATGTACGAGCTTGACATGTTTCATGGGTGAAATTGACTAAAAAACGGGAAACGAGGGATTGAGGGAGATAGGGAAAGAGAGGGAGAGAGAGAGAGAGAGAGAAAGGGAGAAAGAGAGAAGCATAGACAGTCAAGGCAAATGATTTCAATGGAGATACGTACGCTATATGACGTACGCTTATTCAAAACACTCGTTTCATTGCGAATCCCGTAGAGTAATTAAACTGTATTACAAAGCGCCGTAGTAAATGTTTGTGAACGTTTACTGTAAATCCACAGTAGTGCTTCAAATGTATGTAGCGTCTGTGGGTGTAAATCTTGAAGTATGACGTAATATATTTTAACAAAAAAAAAAATGATTAGTTCATAATTAATAATTAAAATGAAATAAATAATTTATTTATTTAATAAATTAGATTATTTAAAAGATAAATTAAATGAATTGTTATTTAATAATAATTAGTAAAATATTAAATGTTTTCAAATATACCTATTCATAGTTCCCACGTGACGTCACAGCTGCCATAATAGGCAACACGCGTACGATTTTTTTTGTTAAACCAAACACTTAGTTTAATAGTATTAGATACAAAAAGTATATTAATGCAAGTCGCACGTAAAAAAGAAATTTTTAAATAGGTTTAATGTGGTCGCATTTATTGAAGTTTAAACTGGGGATCTGAAACGCATACAGGTGGCTGTGACGCAATGGTTCTGTAGACTTGGCGTAACAGACCAATCGCTGAGGCGGTGAGCGTACAAAGTACAAACCCATGACGTCAAATCCACTCTACATGGCGGCGGCTCGTTTTTCGCGCCTTTTTATTTATCGTTACTAAACCAATTATTTTGAGGCATAGACTGATCCGTTTTTCAAAATTCAAAGACACAAAATTATTAAATGAGAGACAAGGTATTTAAAAATCGATAACAATTTTCATACGCGTGTTCCCTATTGCGACACAATTGATGAGGACCAATCCTAGATCATTGGCAAATACTATTCAAATTTAATAAATAAGCCTAATTTAGAATTTAAAAGTATACAAGAAATACAAAAATAAGAAATTACCATCACACATACCAATTTTATTTAACAAAAAAACAGGCTGGATTTTAAAGAAATAGGAATTTATTGGTTCTACCACAACAGGCTTCAATTGTTTCTCCATGGCAACGTCAAAATTTGATCTCAAATGTGGCCGCCACGCGCAAAGATGTGACGTACGTGCAACCTATGAATACCTACACACAAAAATTAGTGTTGATAATAAAATTATATAACTTTTATTTACTAGTTAAAAATGTCGTTATGTTCCATTGGATAGACCATTGATGATCTTGTGGCCGACAAAATCGTTGTGTTAGGTTGTGCCCCTTCTTCATTGGACAATTAACTAGTGCCAATTAATATGTTACCTGCAACCAACCGTGTAGAAGCAGTCCCAAATTATCTAGTCCAGGTCTAATTATATTTGTATTTGATAATATCATGTTTATCCGGCTATCAACGTTAATTGGCTTCGGTTACTTGTCCGGTGTTGCAATCTTCGGTGCAGCGTATATAATTGAAAATCGTTTTTTCGAAAATACCGGACCGGACCGGGACGAGTCATATAGCGTACGTATCTCCATTGAAATCATTTGCCTTGACTGTCTATGCTTCTCTCTTTCTCCCTTTCTCTCTCTCTCCCTCTCTTTCCCTATCTCTCTCAATCCCTCGTTTCCCGTTTTTTAGTCAATTTCACCCATCAAACATGTCAAGCTCGTTTTTTTAATTATCGTTCCTATTTATAACTACAATTATAATGGATCATTAGTATTAGTTTTGTTTTGCTTTATTATGATTATTTTCTTTCCACTGACTGTCTGTTATATATACATATTTGTTTTACATTGTCAGCTCGACCACAAGGATACCGTTCCTTACACAAGCTTCCCATAACAAGGTTTTCAGTTTTTTTGTATGCATATATTATATTTTGTTTTCTTATGTTTCGTTAATGTTTATTGTTTGTATGGTGGAAGTATGTTTGATTTGAGAATAAAATGATCTAAAAACTGAAAATTGAAATTGAATTGAATTGAATTGGTTCGGAACATAATGGCCGTTGCAATCATCAAAAGTGACCTCCTGCTGTAGACAACCGCTGGGCAACAGGGGCTCTCATTCCAGATCAGTTTTAGGCGGTTGTAGCCAGTTGTAAAGTTGCGCCCCCTATTCCGTAATCCAGGTGTAGACTGTAGAGGCCATCCACAATGAACATTAGCAGTAACAGTAACAAGCCATAATATGTTCCCTTTACAACATAAGCCTAGTAATTATTCTAATAGAATGACAGGAAATTATATAAACATAAGTATTGTACCTATTTAAAGTGATTTGATTGGTCACATTTTTACGGTATCATTGTTAATTAAGTATGGAGTTTCTAAACTTCTGTGCTACTGCTACTGCCGCAGTAAGCAGTGGCCTTGGGTTCTCATCAGCCAATGGGATTGGCTGAAACCATATTGTTACTGTTACTGTTACTGTGTTACTGTTCATTTTCATTGTGGACGAGCCTTCAGTTGCAACCGGTTGCACCATACGTACTGGAATGTCGTTATTGGGAGTCAAAGTATTGCCGTGCCGCGCGCATGGTCTAGTACTAACAACTGGGAGGGTATTCCTGTGCTGACTCACTGTCCGATCGACATCGATTAATAATCGATGTCGACGCAAATTTCCGACATCGATTTTTTTTCATAAATCGAATCGTTTTTTTTTTAAACAAAATAATAAAAATAAAAAAATCTTTACTCCGCTCGTCGACAAGGTTACAACACAACATCAAATTACCAGAAGGTTTTGCGATGAACAAGAAACGATTTTGTTAGTTTTTCTTTTAGTTTTAACATTGTTTAGAAGGAACTTTTTTTGTTCCGATGTCGATTATTTCAGGATTGATGTCGATGTCGAAAAATTTCCGACATCGCGATGTGACATCGATGTTTTGATTTCGATGTCGATGTTGTAATTTAACATCGATGGGCAACCTTAGTTAATAGCATTTAGGGCGCGGAAACCAAGAATGCATATTAGCCGCTTACTGGTCTCCGGCGCGGGCAGGCCAAGCGGGAAAAAAAACAAGTTTATTTCATTGAGGAAAACGGCGCCGGTAAACAACGCTATAACAAGCTTGAACCTACTTCTACTAAGTATGGCTGCACTTGTAAGCATGGTGATATAGTCGTCGTGCAACAACTTCGGTAATGCTTTCGTCATTAATCAATGACGTGTTTACGGTCCCGGCCAACCCGAGCAGGTAGCCACGGCCGCTGGTTGGTTGCCGCTCACCCACCCGTGACGGAAACATTACCGAAGTTATTGTACGATGACTATTTTATGGTGTATAGTTCCGCCTTCGGGCGAGAAAACCTCAATAAATTCAATTCAATTACTGGTTGGCGCAGGTAACCAGCTAAGGGTGCGCGCACAAAGAAAGCTGGTTAACTGAGCTGGCTACCTGCGTTGCTTGCCAGCGCTGAACTACGTCATGAATGTTATCATGTTTTCAAGTGCAGCTATGAACAATAGAAGCTGGTTCAAGCTTGCCAGCGTTCCTTTTTCCTTAAATAAAATAAACCCGTTTTCCCGCGCCGGTTACCAGTAAGCGGGTAACGAGCTTTCTGTGTATTCGCACCCTTATAAGGTACAGTACTTAGTACACACATTTGAACAAGCATTAATTAATTCGTCTTTGAATAGTAAACATGACACGATGTCGTAAAATGGTCGCGAAATATCGTGATGAGCTGTTTCTCCCGAAATGTTATATCAGAACTGTGAATAAAGTCTTGTAAATAGCTTTCCTTGTAGAACTCTGGGAAGGGAAGTTGGAAAAGGGGATTCGATGTTTATGCACGAGGAAAATGGAAACCAAAAGATTTCCCGTCAGATAGGCCCACCTTACCCCCGCCTTTGCTCGCGCGTTGCTGTCAATACCATAGGGAAGTAAAGAAAGGTTGGCTAATGGTGGCCGTGCAATCCTAAAAGTAGACAGAATCACACCCTTGGTTAGGTAAATAAAGCAGAAACAACGTCTACCGTACATGGAATATAATATAAAATAAACTCTTCGCTGTCAATGTTGTGTCATATTTATCATGTGAATCCCACCCCCCACTTATTGTCAGATGTGAGTGACGTAAAGCTGACCTTGAAAGAAGACAGACGATAGATACCCTATTGCTGGTTGGTAAACGTTTCTTAACAAGATCAATCACGGACTTGACTTTTATTAGTAACTGTATAATTTGTTTATTTTAATAAATTTAAAATTTTACAACAATTTTAAAATATGTTTTCTAAATTCGTATTGTTTAATGTTAATGTTTCTATGGAAGTTAGTTTTTGTTGTGTTACCATAATTGTCATTTTATTTTATCGTTCTCGCTGGTTTCATTATTGTTTCATTGTTAATTGTATAGTTGTGTAGCCTAATTCTTCTTCTCCATTGTAAATCAGTTTTCCAACTGAATAGTAAATACATTAAAATAGTTAAGTACGATTCGGAGACTATATTGAATAGGAATATTTAAACAAAAACCGTTTAGATGTGTGTTACAGTTCTAAAACATAGGCTATATATTTCTAAAATATTACGCCTGAAATAGCAACACTTACTTAAAACGACACGTTATTTACATCTTGTTTCTAAGAAGCCACGGTTGAAAATACCATTGGAATACCACTCCACCTACCAGTATACAAATGACACGAATTGGTGTTTAGTTTGATAAGGCAAATGTTTGGACAGTTAATATAACACATTTTGTCTGTAAAAATTATTAAAAAATTGTATCAAGTTTCTAAAAACCTATGACTAAACGAAGAACGGACATTTTATCCATACAAGCATACAAACACAACACACAATAATATTTCTTTCGTCCAAACAATACAGTATTTATTAAGTACAACATCTGAAATTACTAATAAAATTTCACTTAAAAGTTAAAATAAAACGCTTCTTGTTTTACAGTTAGGTCTGAAATAATTTAACGGTCTTCATTTTAATGTTAAGTAAAAACTCATCGACATTAATTTGTAAGGAGCCCCGAAATGCTAATGGAAATAGATTTAAGCATTTAAAGATATTAGCGTTGTGACCTCAGGGGGCGTCGAGTCCTTTTTGTCATAGCCTGAATAAAAATGAGTTTGTTTTTTAGGGGGGGGGGGGGGGGGGCTATTTTTTCGTATACTGCTTCAAACTAGTTTGACAGTCTGCTCACTCGGTACACTGAAATCGTAATTTCGTGAAAGCCTAGAACCTATTAGAGCCTATACCACGACTTGGAAGAAGAAGAACATATTACGTTTATATGACTTAGCCACGTTGAATAATAGACTGGTGAAAACAAACCGTGACAACATCAAACTCACCTTTACGACTTCAATCCATAATTCAGTATTCGTCTAGAAGAGTGGACTAGGGTCAGAACACGATGACTTAAGCCTCTAGAGGTTAGTCTGTTGGCTGAATAGTTGTTCTGATAATAGTTTCAGTGCCATCTAGCGAGTAATTCTCAAAGCTTCTAGTGTATTTAATCTCATATTCACAACTGAGACGGTTTACGCAGATCCGGTATGTAGTTGCATGTTTACTTTGCTTTAAGCTCCCATTTAGTTGATGCTAGGTTTAGTTTAGTTTAGTTTTAGTTGATAAGAAGATTAAATTCAGTGTTAATTCAAGTTATTTGGTAAATTTTTAAATTTTTTCACATTTCAAAATTTCATTATCAAATCTCACTTAAAGAATATGTATTTACGGTGTTAGTTGTATAATGGTAAAATTAAAACCATACATTTCGTATAAAGCCCTTAGGTTTTAGATTTAGTTCATTGCGGTCAGAGCCATCTAACGGCAAAGGCTATGATTAGATAGATTACTGGTATGTGTTAGGCCTACACTAAGGGCATACACCGCCTTTTGTGGTGTAGTGTTCGTAGATTAGTATATACGCTCATGGCGAAAGGGCGGTGGGCCAGTCAAAATCGGATGTGATGTTGTTGGGTGAGTTTGTTGATGTAACATGGCTGAAAAGTGAACATGAAGTGCTTAAGAATGTAACCAATAAATAATAGTGATCCTACAGATAGGTTGAAGCCTTTACCACCTAATCATCCCGAACATAACAGTTAGTTTAGTACATAATTTGTTTCCAATAAAGCACTAAAGGGGAATATCTAATATATGAAATTCCTACCTATAGCCATACAAGGGAAACACAATCCTAGCTAGAAACCTCAAAACTAATAATTTCCCAAACCGACAAAATTATAGTAATTAATTTTGGTTTGAACCAAACCACAATTCCCAACGTTAATTCAATCAAAATAACTACGTTTAACTTAACAAATGAAAACAAATAAAAACAGATCGGTTATAGATCTCCCAATACAGTCATTATTTTGAAAACTATCTGTACAACTAATGTACTTCGCAAATATTGTTCTCATGTTTTTATTTCATTTTTTTTTATTTGAAGGGATGATATTAATAGAAAAGAAAATTCAGTTATAAAAATTAACAAAATATTAAATTGAAGGCGGTTAGACGACTGCGGACTAAATAGTAGACAAAAACGGAACAAAACATTACTTGTTTGACGGTTGTTTGTACTCTGTAAAAAGTCTACTTCAAAGTAACTTTTTAACATCAAACTACTACTAAAAAAAAACCTACCGTAATTTCGCTTGCTTCTGTCTCTGTACATTGTACAAACAGTGCTTTATTACTATGATGAACAAACACGGACCACGTGCTGTTCGATTGTACCAGATGGAGCAGCAAGAGTTGATGAATAATGATCAAGGACGCTAGAGCAGGACACACTCATTACCATGACAATCACTACACCCAAAGGGGTTGATTAACTTGAAATCAGGTCATAAATAGGTTGAATCCGTAAGTTCAATACTCCTGTTTCTATTATCCATCCAACCAACAGTTGATTAACATGTCTACTCTAGTGTGGCATTGAATTGTAAATTCATAAAGCAACCAAGTGAACAGACGAGATGTGTCTCGTATTCAGTTCAACTCACGGCTAAGTGGCCCCGTTGCGGCCTTAACCACGTTGCAACTCGAATCAAATATTTCTGCATCGCATACGAAATTAGAGGTTGTTACACATTATAACAGTATTGTGATTTTACAGTTCGGGGGAATTATTAAAAGAAAATAAATGTGTTTCGTTCGTCATTGTGTCAAGTGATTTTTCTGTAAATTACGATTTATTCACGACTACAAAATACTAAATCTGCAGAAAAGTATGTCCAAGGAGTTGTAGTAGGTATCGTTTGTTCTTACATTGGTATCTACTGGTTAATATATTGTATTGATACTATAGTACGTGGTATGAAAACTATTAGAATAACAAATGATAAGAAGCCACTCAAATGTGTCAACCATGTGCATAATGCATGAATTGATACAAATGAGAGTTTCCAAAGAAAAGATGCGAAACGATAATCAAGTAAAGGTTTTCCTTTTTGTATGAGAAACAAACAATTTTAACAATAATTTGTGTGCTTGTGTGTGTGGGGGGGGGGGGAGAGGGAGGGGGTGTTAGACACGTAGTCCTCAATATGACCTCACGTTACGATATAAATGCTCTCGTGACTTACATGTAACGTAGAATACTTTTTATCCATTTTATTTTCGTCTCAGGGGTGATTTAAAAGTGTAAACATTAGTAAGAATGCAAAGCGTATGTTCCTCTGGAAATTAGTTGACTTCGATATGAGCTCTGGCTTTCTTAACCTCTGGAAACTATAAGTAAGCTTTATCCTTATGTCAGGGGAGCTTTAAAAGGGTAAACATTTTTAAGAATAGGCAGCGCACGGAAGTTTAGGCGTCGACTTCGTTGTGAGCTACAACTTTGTATAACCTCAAGGAACTAAGTATTTTTCATCCCCATGTTAGGGCGATTCAAGAAGGGAGGCATTTCTCAAAGCAGACTTTAATACTCATTAATGAAGCAAGTTTAATGAAAAAAAGGAGAGGTGAATTTTATGTTGAAAGGAATCTATTTCGTTTTCGTGAGGGGGAAATCGACGTCGCTGGGAAGTCTTGGTGAATGTAACGTGGCCAATTAGTTCGAGGTCTGGCCGTCGTGTTTCAGATGACGATCTGATCGGACCGAGCTCTGCATTCGCATTAACTGTGACTTTCTTCTAAACGCATGATTCAAAAAAAAAAAAAGTAAAATAAATAACTACGGTTAAATCATGTAATGTAAGGGAATTTAAAAAATGGATATGTATCTAGTTTTCCCATCAGACATCCATCGCTGGTAGACATTTGCTGTAACTCGACAGAAAATAGTGCAACATGTCGTTTGTAGTTTTACTTTTTTTATGAATCGAGTGGCATTTGTACATATCTACGTTAGCTTGTTCACTGAATTGACGCTAGAGAACAGTTCAAGATTTCGCTGTCTAGTACCTGTCGCATCAAACTGTTTGAGATACTATTTATAATATCTTTGACGTAGCTCATAACCCCTGATTCCCGTATTGTAGTAATTTTGTATCAGGGTTGGCTCCAATTCTTATAGGGCTACTCAAATACCAGAATTCACCTTGGGATTGAGAGAAACCTCGCAAAGAAAAACTTATGTCAGGATTCAATGTCAGGAGTCAGTCAGACAGGGTTGCCAATTGCCGGATTCTAAGGTAGCGAGCGAGCGCTGAGCCACTTCTAGCTGTAGCCGGTGGACATTTTACCACGGGAAATGGTAGTAATTAATACACACAGGGTTTCAAACATTTGTTTATACATATACTATTCAATAATATGATCTCTTTTTATTACCAAGCTGATGTACAGTTATTTCAAAATATGTTCCCCAATGAAAATAGTACGATTTTTAACTGTCGTTAAAAACAATTTGTGCATTGCATTGCCTAAAACATAACGAACATTATTACCTAAGTAGTTAACATAGTCAAAATATCAAATGTTATATCAACGAAAATTAAAACTTGTCTACGATAGTCAATAGAAAATTATAAAAATGTCTCAAAAAATTCTTTACCATTCTCACGAGTTTAATCTTTACATTCAAAACTGTTCTCATATATATTTGTTTGTCTTAATTGTTATGTAGATCAATATTTTGATTCAAAAATTTAATTTCCAATATATGTCCCAAAAAATTTTCATGAAAATTCAAAACAAAACAAACTCATTGAGATTATTATTATTATTATTATTATTATTATTATTATTATTATTATTATTATTATTATTATTATTATTATTATTATTATTATTATTATTATTATTATTAGTATTAGTATTGTTATTACTATTTTGCTTTTATTATTATATTTATTATTATTATAATTATTATTATTATTATTATTATAATTATTATTTTTATTATTACTATTATTATTATTATTATTATTATTATTATTATTATTATTATTATTATTATTATTATTATTATTATTAACGGCGGTTTCTGAATCATCATCACAACTATAGTCACAACAGTGTATCAATTAAATGTGTCTTCAATAGAAATACCAGTCAGAACCCCGCCTGGTCATCCTACTTACGGGTTTTGTGAGCAAGAGATAATTGAATAATCATTTTACCTGCAAAAACAATTGCAATCATGATCATTAATTTCCCGGTTGACTTCAATGGCTGCACTATTGCCGTGGTACAGAGCTAATTATTTCCTACGTTGTATCTATCTCGTGAACCCTTTTTAAACGTCACAGAAATTAATTCGTTTCATAGTCAGGTTCTCTTACAAATCGATACTTTGCGTGATATTACGTAATTTTCAAATGATAGCCTGAAACTTACTTAATTATCTCAAAATCTGTGATATGTCACGCAAGTTTGTTCATATATAGCCCTACTTAAAAAAGATGTTATTGTGATTAACTAGAAGGAAAGAAAATCAATGAATAAACTCAGGTTCTCTTACAAATCGCTACTATGTGTGACATAACATAATTTTCGAATGGCAGCCCGTCAAATGTCTGTAATTATCTCAAGGCCTGTGGAATGTCACGCAGGGATGTTCATATCCTTAAAGATGATAAAATTGATATTAAGAAGAAGAAATCAAATTTAATAAATATACTCAAGTTCTCTTACGAATCGATACTTTCTTTGAAATAAAGTAATTTCCGAATGACAGTCCCTGAAACTTACGTAATTATCTCAAAAAATGTAGTATGTCACGCAGGTATGTTCATATATGCTTAATGTAGGTAAATGTTGGGATTAGTTAGAAGGAATGAAATTAAATGAATATACTCTATTTCTCTTAGAAATCGCTACTATGAGTGACATTACGTAATTTATAATGACAGACCGTCAAACTTCCGTAATGATCTCATAGTCTGTGGTATGTTACGCAGGTTTGTTCATATGTGCTTAAAGTAAATGTAATTGAGAATAATTAAAATGAATCAAATTCAATGAATATACTCAGATTCTCTTACAAGTCGCAACTATGTGTGACACTAAGTAATTTTCGGCATTACGTAATTTATGATGTCAGCCCATCAAACTTCCGGTATTATCTCAAAATCTGTTGTAGGTCACGCAGGTTTGTTTATGTACACTAAAAACAGAAGTAATTGAGTTTAATCGGAAGGAATCAAATGAATTGAATATACTCAGGTTCTCTTACAAATCGCCACTATGTGTGACATTACGTAATTTTCGAATGACAGCACCTGAAACCTACGTAATTATCTCAAAACATGTGGTATGTCACGCAGGTTTGTTTATACATGCTTAAAGAAGATGTAATTGTGATTAATTAGAAGGAATCAAATTCAATTAATGTAGTCAGGTTCTCTTACAAATCGCTACTATGTGTGACATTACTGCTATTACTATGTACAAAGAGATGTGCAGTATTATCGAGGGTTCGCTTAGTCCAAATTTATTTTGTTATATTTTTGAACATTGCATAATTCCCACTTAACGGTTCACGATTGACAATGATATTTGTATAGATATCTTAAAAACCAAATAGCGGTTGGAATTAATAATAATATTTTTTCGTATGAAACCTTGTTATAAGATGCACATTAGCTTTACGTTAGCTTTACCTGATAAGCCGCTCTTTAGGTGACAAGTAGGTATATTAGGGTGTTGAGAAGTTTGGAAGGAATGTCCGAGGGCTGATAGTATGACTCAGTCCCAGCCTTCGCCTGTACGAATGAGAAAAACTTCGGAATTACCATTTAATCAGAACTGCCGGTGGCCGGAATTGAACCGGCGACCTCCCGAATTAGGGCTACAATCGTTGACTTGCAAGCACACCTCAGATGTGAATTAGAAACGAGTTGTCTGCGGCCTAAAACAAGACGGACTGACGGCCAATTGGATTCATTTTGATGCGCTCTACTTTACGATGATTTCAAAGCGATGTGAATTTGGTGAGGGGGGGGGGGGGAAGAGGCCATTTTGCTGAGCAGGACTTTGTTGGCTTTTTACCGCAACATTCATCAAATGATGTAGCGAATTGATTCCGTGGAAATTTTGCTTTGGCCAGCCGTATTTTTCGGTGATATTATTTTTGGAAAGTCAGCATTAACGAAATACGTGCTATACATTACTGAAATGAAATGAAAGAAAGAAGTGATAACGGTTGTGACGGCGCAGTCTATTACTCGCGTGACGTCATAGGGGGCCCACATTCTTCTTCCTCTATAGACATTCCTTCCTGGATGCTCAGAGTATAGTGGCGCTTAGATACAGTTTGCTATGTTCATCGGGCTGGGCACGGACACTACAGGGTTACTCCAAAATTGTCAACTCAAAACTTCAGTTTATTTTAAAATACCCATATCATTATATAAACTATAAACAAGTATAATAATTGATTAATATTATTTACCATATTCAGTTACCATATTCAGTTCAGTTAGTGTGCTGTTGATATTAGAATATGTATTTATTTTTTGAAATCAATTTCAATTTCAATGTTTAGATCATTTTATTCCCACAAATCGAACATACTTCAACCAGTACATACAAACAATGAACATAAATGAAACATAAGAAAACAAAATACAATACATGCATACAAGAAACTGAAACCTTGTAAGGGAAGCTCGCGTAAGGAACGGAATCCTTGTGGTCGAGCTGACAATCTAAATTAAATTGTTTCGTTTTCTGATGTTAATTGGATAGATTGTAAGATAAGTTGCTTTATTTATTTGTACGTTTTTTAATGAATTGTTTTATGATTATTTTCGTTAAAGTATAGTATTTTAGAAAAACCTTTATTACTGTACTTGTATAAATACAAATACTATATGAATTTTATATTTCACAAGGAAAAACGCATTATTCAAAAATGAAATATCAATTGTAAAATCCTTATAATTATTTGTCTTGTATTATTTTAAACAAGTTATTTGATATACATAACTGTGTGTTTGTGTTTAATATTCTTCTAGCATGGTAAACCAATGAAGATGGTGGTAGTTCATCTGACTAGTGACTATAGTGGGTTTGTTCGCCCAACTACATTAATTAAATAAGTAAATACAAAACTAGTTTCATAAAACTTCTCCATGACACTAGTTTCTAAAACTATCATTTCGGTGAATAGAACTTTTTAAAGATTCTTAGCTTAACTTTTACAAGGAATTTAAGCATTTAAGTTACTTGAAATGGAAGTAAGACCTACATTAGAAAATACTTGTTGACATTTGCGAGAAACAATTCATAAAAGACTTTTGAGAATAGTTGAAATGGGCATCAAATTACTTACTTTACAAATAACACCTGATTTGTGTTTCGTCCAGTAAATACCTATGATAATGAATAAACCATAACATGGGATGCGAAAGCTCTACACACAGTGCTCATTTTGTAAGGATTGACTCAAACACGACAGCGGTACGGTTGGGTTCCCCAGGAGTACACTACATGCCGGTAACGCTGTGAACCCGCAATCGTTCTGCAACTACGGGTAGAAAAGACTTCATTCATAAAACCGTATGATTCACGATGTACGTTGAGTGGATCACAGTATAGAATTTACCACCATCACATTTCTGAAAGTGCCTCAATCTAAAGTGGATAGCTCAGAAAGAGAGAAGCTATTTTCTACTGCGTCTTTCCTCAATATACTGTAACAGTAGTAGAGAGGAAAATTTGATAGGGGATAGAAAACTCAAGTGAAAACAGACAAAAATGATTGATTGCAAGCATAAAAGTATCAATGTGATTCGACCATATCTATATCAGCTGTGACGGCCGGGCATCTAGAAACTAGGACCTTAGCCAAGACGCCAACGGGTCTTCGCCCACAATCTGTTATAGACGCGTGTTTTGTTTCTGTTGACTCAAGCTAGGCTTACGGCGACAACAAAACAGTTGCACTTCTATACGATGATTCATTACGAACGAATTCATTAATTTAACTAGCCTACCGTATTAAAACAAGAATAAAATAATGAATATATTAATTAAATGTAAACTATGTAATGTTTTAAATATCCAGACGAGTTGGACAAATAGAAATATATACTTTGTAAAATATTTGGAGCTTTAAATACTTTTCAAAAAATTGTGGTTAAAAATATGAACCTAAAAAATTGAAATAAATATAGTAAGCAAATAATAACTTTGAATTGCTTATAAATAAAAGTAAATCGTTTCAATTTAACATGTGAAATTCGACAAACGTGAGTGAAATTTGTAAGCTTCAAATTATTTGGTGATATTATGATCACAAAACATCGTAATGACATTATTAGCTTTGGTTTGAGGTGGACACGTTTGCAATAATTATTTAACAATCGGCATTATCTTGCAAATCATTGATCGTGGACTTCTTATAAAGAAGAAAGTAACAAAACAATATTGATACAAAAGGTGGAAGATGAGTTATCCAGATAGTATGCAGCATTATATTATTATCTCCGAAAATTGAAATTGCCATTCTGAGATTGGCTGATATTTTACTATTCTAAGAGGTGCTGCATACTGTAGTAGTCAAATTAACTTTAAATTCCCAAACGCAATAAAAAGATTCGTCTGTCGGGAATATTTAAGGTTCGTTAGGGTGAAGGAGGAATTTTATTTAATCTGATGATCGGTGGTCACGTAAAAGACTGTTCTACGCGTGAACTCAGTTCTATGAGAAAATTTGGCCGGAACAAAATTATTTCTGTATGTTCAAATTGGTTTAAAATGTGCTTAAATTGTCACAAATGTAAGTCAAAATATGTCATCCTGTAGAGAAATTAGTGGTCTTTTTTGTTCCAATCAACATTTACGTTTTTCAGATGTTCGTAATTACCTGTTGAACTGTGATGCTGCTGTACACCTTTCACACCTAATTGAGAACATCTACAAAACGGAATAAAAAATCATTCATAAGGTATTTGTATTTGTATTTGTATTTTTCCAGTAGATATATTCATTGTATACATATAGGAATCGTCATTGGCTTAAAACTAAATCTTAGTCTAAAAATATCTAAGACATTATCTTGAGTTATGATAATAAAATTGACAATAATAAATAATAGTGATAAAATAATACAATAACACCATGAAGTAAAGAATAACACAAAAAAGACACGTTGTAATAGTACATATCTATAAACTCAAGAACTCATTTAAAGAGTAAAATGCCTTCTCGTGGGTAGAGCATTACATTCTCTAGATGATGACATATTCATTTTTTTTGTTTTGGGACAATTTAAAACCAAATTGAAGAATGTTTAACAGACTCAAATCGGGTGTTTTCCAAGGTAGGTGAACATACCGAGGAGATGGCCTGACTTGCGTATCGGGCGCCTGGGTGGATGAGTCACTCAGGAAGCATTGTCTACTAAACACAACAAATTGTGCATTACAGCAATCACAGGATTTTATTTGAGAATTTATTTGAGAATCAATAATAACCACGGTGATGTGTATGAGCAATAATTTAATTAAAATTGAAAAAAGCATTATTAATTTGAGTATAAATGGCTCATAACGTACAAAGAATTATATTCATTTTCTGGTTTAGTGGTTTGGTTACCCGAATGTGAAACATGCATTTTAATTTGATTATGAAATTATATTATACTATATGAATCTACTCGTCAATAATGCATTCGTTTAAATTTCCCTAATTATATTTCTTTTTTGTGAACTGGGGATTAAATTAACATATCCTTTCGTCAATCGTAAACAACACACACACAAAAAGTGGTTTGTTATTTCATTTAATCAATTTCGATTATGAAACCAGCTAATAACATAAACAGAATACAGAATAGTGAGATCAACTTAGCTAGTTGTATGTAGGATTAGTTTCTAAGTATAAATTGTCTATTTTCTTATCAATTAAATATTAAAGACTAAACTTGTAACAGGGCAACCACGAACAAGGATTCTTTACTAATGTGGTTGCCTTGATTAAATGATAAAATATCTGGAAATAATATGTACATGTAAATGTCTAATAAATTGAATTGAATTGAATGTTAGGTTGTGAGTTTTTGCAAGCAGGATGAGTCGAGACATGGGGTAAATACAAAAGGTATCATGACCCTCCATGACAATTGAAAACAAGAATTCAATTTCTATTCAAGATTAGTCTTTAGGACTATTTCCCATCAGTGGCATCGCTACCTCTCACATTTGCGCTAACGCACCCTTGTTTCCCTCGTCTAGAACCCAACTCTTCACTTTCAATTATTCTGAATGTCTCAGTGGGTCTCAAAATTACACCCCAGTTAACTAAGATTGCGTTTTAGCGTTATTTCCAAACATGATTTTGTTTTATGACTTCATTCTAACTGTAATCGATAACTATAGCTCTACCACTGTATATTTTATAGCTGATTCTCATTCAAGTATTTGATTTTGTATGAGATCATTTATTTATTTGAAATACATCGTTAACAGGGCAAAGCCCCACCAGTAACGTATAATAAAAATAAAAAGTCAAGTACATGTACAACATACATGCACAAGAAATATACACAAAATTACAAATACATACAATTTTTACAAAAACAAAACAAAAAACATGGCAGTGAAACTGCCAAACTCAACCTTAAAATTAAAATGTTGGGTGTAAAATGTAAAACCCATGTTGGGGGATGAAACTTGTTTGTTGTTTATGAATAAAACACGTGCGCTATGTTATGTTAATCTAGTGCGCTGTAGTAGAACCAAAGGGTGTTAGAATCACCGATGAGCTCAGTTCAAACACGACCGAGGTATATTCTGATGGAAATGGAAATAGTTTCCCGAAGGAGAATGTTTGTTAGTCGGTATGTATACAAACTTCTCAAGTGACCGACCGGTTTATAATGGCCCCCAATTGAACCTTTTGAGTGAAGTCAGATGGTGAAAAAGTGAAATATAAATCTGCCCCAGCTTATTTCTTGCCGCGGCTGTAGAACCAGCGACGTTAGGTCAAGTGGATGACTATATGGCAATGGAACTTGGTTAGCTCGGTGGAAAATTCACTCTTGACCAGAAAACTCCCAGTGCATTCCTAATACGCGACGCTATGTATTTTAGAACGCTGTTTTAAATAGTAATGGCCAATTATTTTTAAGTCTTAAGTATGTATGGTTTTACACAGCCCCACTCAAAATTTTATTATACCTTGAGCTCTTATAATTTGTGATTTTGATGAGTTGTGTTAGTGAGGCTTAATACACTTTTCACTTTTTATTGTAGATTGCTTTTAATCTTCTGATATTATTTTTTAATTATTTGAATTAATGGAGCTCGCTTAAAGCTTCTAGTTTGAATCGTAATTAGTAATTTTTTGTTTCAAATTAAACTTCCTTATAAAATCCTTCTTAATATTATATAAAAAACAAAAAAAAACAAGGCGATAGAGTTTGCTCAGCTGTAACTTGCTACGATGTAATTTGAGAGAACGCATGTTAAATTCAGGTTATCTGCAATCTTGTCTGAAGATTTTTCCAAAGTTTTACTAATATTTTGTTAGATGTTCAGTGCCATAATGTTTATTGATATCGGCAATAAATAAGTAGAAATAATAGAAATAGCTGACTCAGGTAAAGTAAAGCGGACGTCACATAGAATAAAATTGCGCCATATTTCCCTCAGCCGAAACCATATTATTTTCCACCAATTAAGATCCAATTAAAAATACAACTGACGATCTAAACCAAGTATCGTATCAACACATAAGTCAATGCCTTATTACACTAAATATATATATATTTCAATGCAGAAAATGCAATGTTCAATTCTCGGTTCAGTCTGGGGTTTTCTAACTTTCTAACTTGACTTTAATCCATCTATATGTTGTACTGGTGTACATATCAACAGTGACTTTAGCCTCATAGCAACGAAATGCATAGTAAATTACTAAATATCCGCCATTGAACATATTTTATTGTAACTGTGTGGGTGTAGAACATGAATACAAATGTATGTGTTTATTTTCATTTAATTTATCCATCGATGAGTGTTAATATGCAATTTAGATAACAGGGAGCGCGACGTTTTATTTACTAGTCCAAACGTTATTGCAACAGATGATGCTAAATGCTAATGCAGTGGCTATTTATTGATGGGTACTTTACACGCCAGCCATGCAATGCACTGACAAGATAACATTACTATTGCTGCTGGTGATAAAGTCGACCGCTTGTGCAAGAGCTCCTTCAAATCTTGAGACAAGTTGTAATCATCTTCTTGGAACTATGTAAACTAGAAGCAAATATCAGATTGAGTGGTTTTATCTAGAACTGTGTTGAGTATAAGTACCAGATAGAAAGTGCTTTCTTAAACATTAAATCCAGCCCAGGGACTGCTACCTTATCGTGGTGGGCAGGTTTGTGCGCTTTGATGATTCCTGGAGCTATGCCGGCGGAAGCGTCTGGTAGGGCCACCCTAGCCGGACAGGTCGAGAAGGAGAAGCCAGACGAAATGCAGTCCATATCGTCCCCACTCCCTTTTCCTCCCCCTCCCCCTTTCCCTTTCCTCCCCGCCCTCCTTGTCCCTTTCCTCCAAACAGCCCCATATTTCATTCCATATTCATATTTCACCCACTCATCGTCTCGATTATCCAAGTTGCAAAAATATGAGACGTTAAGCCCAAATATCAATCAATCAATCATTAAACATTAAAATCTCACCATTTCTATATCAGTCTAACTATTAGCGTTGAAAAGAGTTTCTTTGTAGCGGTGACATTGTGACTTCCTACTGTAAGTTCAATTTCTGAACATTATGGGGTAGCTCGATTGATGTATCATAACGGTTTCGAATAAATATGAAAACTTTATAGGTACTTAATAAATTACCCAACAAATCTGAGTTCCTATAATTATGAACTGATAAATGTAATCCACCGCTGAAAGCAAGATGTCTACAGACGTTTGAATGGAACCATATCCAAGGCTTAAAAGGGCCATAAATATAACAGTTTTCAATATATTTTGTCGATAGCGTTTTACTACATATCTCAGGAAATACGGTTGCGGAACTGCAAGAAAGTAGCCGATATTAAAATCTTACTCCAGAAAAGAAGTTTATGTCGTATATAACTTAATCTCTTAATGTGATTTGAATAAAACTGGGATTACTACAATGCATTGAAATATCATCAAGTAATTGAGTGTTCTTCCAAGTTAACGGATTCCAGTAAGTATATATACATATATCAAGATTTTGACGCCCTAATACTGGCTGCAGAAGAGTGGAGAAATACATTTTGTAATTAATTGTTTGGGCAATGGGATCTCAGCCTACGGCTCGCGGGAAAGCGACGGCCCTTAGGAAAAAACGTTTGCAGCACGTATTGGAAGAAACTAAAATGTATACAAGAATCAAAGAAGGTGATTTTTGATTAACCAATACATACATTGATTGGCATTGCAAAGTTGAGCCCTATATCATATCGTTTCCCGGACCTTGTTTAGAAAATATGACAACTGCAGTCATTTAAATTCACGATACTTTCGTGTATTTTCTGTGTGATGTACATGAATGCAGAATGAAATCTGGCCATCCCTCACTCTCCCTCCACCCAGGGGGCCCGTCACGCCTCCCCCCCTCTTTATTCGAGCAAGTCAAAAGCATCTCGAAATAAATAATGACAAAAGCCGATTAGCGAAAAGCTGTAAGAGATTTTTTTAGAAGATCGAAGCTTTTTTGTGCGCCTTGTGAATTATGTTTCTGATAAATAAAGAAACTATACTAAAAATTCGTCAAACTGATTTGTCCATCCTACATTGTATTCTGTCACTATTGTGTGCATAGTCACTTATCACTGACAGATACAGCAACGGTCAATGAATGTTGTGGCTATCGTGTGCCTAGTCAATCATCTCAACAATAACACTGAAAGATAACAGCAATAATTAGTGTATTCGTATATCTTGGTATAGTGCGAAGAAAATTTACAGAAAATACAATTATAAAGCTCTACAAAGTACAAGAAACAATGACGATCATTTCTAATGGGATTTCATGAAAACTCCTGTCGTTTTTTTTATTTCAAAGAAAGGCCAGCACAATTATTTTGTAAAGCAAAGAAAGAACGTGCTTTTCAACATTTATCTGTCTACCAGGATTTTCAATTAAAACCCCCGTAGGCACGAATTTTTGAGTGAAAACTATGTCCAACTGATGAAAACCTTGTGTATGTATAATTCAAGTGGGAGACTACACAAGAACTACACATCGTTATGCGTGTGTTTATGTATTAAGAATGCTATATCTATTTGAAGTCATCCACACAGTGTTTGAGATATCACTTCCCTCTATTAGCCACGTATGTGCATTCAAAGATAGTTATAGCAATGTAAGTTTAGTGGCACAAAGTCACAAACCATAACAGGAAGAAAAATCTTGAAACAAAAATACATTGTGGACTGCCCAGGGACAATCCATGCCCCTTTTCAGGTGACTAACTAAAAATTGCGGTATTTGGAATAATTCGAAAGGAATGTACAAGGGCTGTTAGTGTGACTCAATTACAGCATTCGCCATTTGACTGAGGAAGGCCTAAATATTAAACCTAGTCAGAACTGCCAGTGGCCGGTTTCGAACCGGTGACCTCCCGAGTTGTAGCCTCGTGTGCTTCGCACTGAGCTATCTCTAGCTGTGGCCGGGCGAGTGTGTTGTGTATTGTATTCCATTTACACGGCATTCAATAATATTGAAACATTGTGCATTGATGAATTAATTATATTAAATCTCCCGAGTCCAGCTGGTTGAATAATGGAAAAATACTATGCGTGTATTCGTATGGTTCCGTAAAGCTGGTCCGTTATTTAAAAAAAGAAAACATAGGCTGTTTGAAAGCGCGCTTTCATCATGTGGTAATTCCTAAATGACGATAAATATGATTCTGGGCGTTGAAGCGTAAGGCAATTAATCTTCTACATTTCACTGTGTTTAAATAGAAAGTAACGTCGTTTTGGTGGAGAACTTAATGGCCAATTTTATCAACTAATTTATGTGAATTGGCCTATTTATGATATTCACAAGCATTTTCGTTTCAGTGCACAATAGGGCTATAGAATGGTGGTGAAAATGATGGCTTTTCGAGGATGAAATTTAGGTTTTCAAAAAATCATTTGGTCCGGAGTGGATGTTCGGTTCACAGCTTTTCCCGGCTGGTGCAATAATTCCCACATGCGGACCGCCCCCCCCTCCCGTCACCCCCCCCCCCCCCCCTTCTCCAGCACTCAATGCTCCCCTCACAGCATTGGATGCTACACCGGTAACAGGCTAAGCATTACCTTCACTTCATCATGATTTAATCTACGCTTCCATCTGGCTTATTTGAAAATCAGGATATCTCCGTGAATACCGCTGAACCTTGCTATATTCATTTTACTAATCCCTTATGAACTACGTTCAATCCATACATATGCAATGTTTCTACGATTTCGAAAAACTTTTCTGGTAGTAGATTATTCAGGTAATAGGTAGTCTTTGCATTGAATGCGTTCAACTCAAAATTAGAAAATAAATTCAATCCACCGCGTTGCTGCAAGATTAGTTCCCACAATCGCTATTTCATCAGGAGGCTGCAAATTTGTGTGTAAAAACGTTGCAGTAACACATAATCAGTGCGTCTAATGGACCAAGTAGGAATAAGTAAACGGTGACTTTGGAGCCGTCCTAGCAACGAAGCACTCAATAAATTCAAAGTTGTTCTGAATCGGCCTTGTTGATTCTGGCATTTGTCCGCAGGTGTTCGCACTGTCCAATCACTGATTCATATGTTTCGTATTTGAAAATATCGATCTTTGATTGGTTATCGCTCACTTGTCGATGATGTTCGAAGCCTACAGGGTTGGTTTATTCACTTTAAATTAAAGTCCCCCACTGTAAATCAGTTTAGTTACTGAGTGGGTAGACTCTAAATGTGAATTTATGTTTATTTATTTATTTAGCGGGGGGGGGGGGGGGAGGGGGAGTAGACCTATTGGTATATTTATCAATCAAACCACTATTATATGTAACGTTCTTTATAGATTAAATTATATGATTTAAAGACGAACTGTCACATCCCATGAAAATGTTCCACGATGGTGTAGCGAGCGCTCTACGGTATTATCATGTACTAGTGTATATGGGATGGCGTAACATGACACCTGCTACCATGAGATCATCAAACCAGCTGTGACTATAGGGAACCCCCGCGGGTCGTCAATTCTTATTGTCAGTCAGGTATCAGCTGGGGGAACTCCAGTTGGCCAAGCCAGCGACAATAGGACATTCTCAACAAACAACCTGTCTGCCTGGCGCCACAATCATATCTACAATAGAGTAATAACATTCGTGTGCTCTAACACATATCTATAGCTACAACTGTTTTACCAAATATAGGTCTCTCACAGCAAGAAGTAAGATAGTATCAGGACCGCTCACATTTAGGCGAATCACTGACGTTCTCCCCGATTATCTAGTACAATATGGTTGCGGTAAGTTTTTTGACGGTAAAGGCCGGTTCAGACACTTTGCTAAGGATTATGGCTGGAAGTTGAACATACGGAAATGCGTGTAGGCGTTCACACAACACGACATCGCTTACGACTAGCGCTATGGCTAAGAAAAGTTATTAACTTTTAACTTCCAGCCATATCCTCATCCAGAATCAGGTCCATCCAATCAGAAGCTAGGATGTCTTTTTGCAAAAACCAATCTAATAGAAACTACTGTTGTTATATAAGCTAAAGTTATTATTAACTAATTTATTAATATTATTTATTATTATTATTAATTAGATAGGCTTTCTCGTAGGCCTATTCTTTTCTTGAATATCATAGACATTCGTTATTCTAGTTCCTGCGTGTGAACCGGAACCTCTCTAGCTCTAAATCACTATCCGTATTCCTTAGCTAATGTGTGTGAACTCAGCTTAACGCACAAGAAAATGTGCAAGCAGGTTTCCGTCAAAAACTTAACGCAACCAAATTGTTCTAGATAATCGGGAAAAACGTTAGTGATTCGCACTTGTTAAGTTGGAAACTAATTGTGGGCGGTCCTGACTCCCCTGACACTATCTTACTTCTTGGTGTGTGAGACCTTTACCTGCTGTCATAAAATGAACTTGTGGGGCAAACAGATTCAGAAGTGGCAACCGTTACACGTGTGGCTATGAAAACAACACGTGTGCGTCGTGACGTCATCGGGATGGGGTGACGCGCACAAACATTCCTAGTTTCATCTCAAATTCATGGCCCATTATCCGGTGTAATAAACATTTTAAACGACGGTGTTTAAAGTAAAAACGCACTTAAATGTGGAAATAATTACGGAAATTACAGCGAAATCGTGCCATAGAAACGCCGGAAGTTTAATTTCACCGGATCTCCCATTAGCTGACAGGCAGGTATCATACTTTACGTGGTGTATGAGTTGAGCGACACTTCCAGTTGAGTGGAGATATTTTCATCGTAACAGATGTTACATTCGAAGACGCTTGACGTGTGGTACGTGGTACGTGGTACGTATATACAATATCCAGGAAACCAGAAGAGCAAACGCAGAACGAACTATTCCGACTCTAGTCCGACTCTATTCCGACTCTATTCCGACTCTATTCCGACTCTATTCCGGATCTATTCCGACTATAGTCCGACTCTATTCCGACTCTAGTCCGACTCTAGTCCAACTCTAATCCGACTCTTTTTTGACTCTATTCCGACTCTATTCCGACTCTAGTGCACTATGAATGGAGAGAGTTTAGTTTTTAAACAGCAGAGAATAGTATACATACGGTTTTACAAAGAAAAAAACAATGTCAAAAACATTTTTTAGAAGAGAGAATTAAGTAGGACCTGCACCCCCACCAAAACCAGACTTATTCTCTCATTGCCTCTTTATTATTGTGCGCACTTGTCCCGTGTCTTGTGTTACTGACGCAAACGATTTTTGCTACCAAACCGGATCAACATTTAATAAATTTATTTTGATTAAACTTTCTTTGGTACCTCGGAAACATTTATACACATAGAAAAGAAAGTTATAATAATTAATTCCAATTTTTTACTAAACAAACTACCTAATGATTTAACTTAAATTGATAAATTGTCTATTGGAAAAAGTGGTTATGTATTCCTGAACAAATAGTGGAAATAGAAACAGTAAGATTTAATTTCTTAGAAGGATGTTATGTTTGTATTCTTTTAACCAACCGTTATTCCCTCTTCCTAAAAACTTTGTAATTTATTCATGAAGTATTGGAGAGATAAGGTAGATAGATTATCCTTTTTAAGTATAGAAAAGTGCAATTCAAACCATCCAGATTGCGGCAGTAAAACTTTGAAAAGAATTAAATATAGCTTTTGGTTGTTCTTTTATTAGCTTCCTTTTAAATGATCATTATCATATAACATTGAACGTTTTTAAGCAGCATTTATGACGCATTAATGGAACGCTTTTAAACTTTGCACACTCAACTGCGCGTACAATTAAACTCATTATTATCCTATATTTCCAGACATAATCCATTTTATTAATTTAATTCGAAACTTGATTCAGGCGTATAGGGAGGAACTCATATTCAGTGTAATGTAGTGCAAAGCAAGCGGATCGGATCTAACTCTAGCTAACACTGACACCACATGCCCGCAAATAGCATTAGTTGCAGGATATGCAATTTAGCGAATGTCACCACACAAATTTCGTTTAATTGGATTTTTATGTAACGATCATGAAGGGTGAAATCAAATTAGTTCTCTGCTCTCTGTGACATCTATAGGAATGTGTTCTGGAAACGGATAAATTAGACCGTGTTCTATGAAGGTTTAATACCCATTCGCAATTAACGAGTGGAATCAATTTCAAAGGATTATTTTAATAACGCCAAAATGGTAAATTTTGGAATAGCGACGTTTATAGTTGAAGAAGATTATCAGTTTCGTAATCTTCACCTTGTATGGAATACGTGACAGTCAACATCAAGATTATTATTAACGGATTACAGTTAAAAAGTTCTTTATCCTTGAAATAGAATTTCAGAGAATCTTTATTTATAACTAGAAAAAAACGTTATAAGTAGGATAGACGTTCTTTAACATTTCCCCCTTATTTTGTGTAAGAATTCACTTTCATTACATGATAATTCTAAGCTCATAATCAAAAAAATTAACCATATTAGTAATTATTTGTAGGTCTGAGTTTTCACATCATAATTATGTGTGCTTACATTTGACATTAAAGTGATTTACAAAATGTTGTGTACGTTTGAACGTTTAACTTGTAGCCAATGGGTGTTTGGAACGTTGTTGCCTCTCAAAGATAATTTCATAAGAGGGTGTAATGTTTTTTGAACAATTATAATTGAAGAATTAATTGAAATGTATTGAGGTTTCTGATCGTGTTAGATAAATCAATAGTTTGACAGAGATAGACACATCTTATAGTTCCAGCTAAGAACCTTTAACAAGTACAAATATGTTAAAATATTGTTTCTATTGAATTTACTACATTCATATTTAAAAGCTTCATACCATGTCTTAGCTTCGCTGATCTAGCATAAGAATTTACCCAATATTTGTTAGTTTTTTTAATTTACCAGCCGTCTATTCTGCAATTAACTTCAACCCTTATTGAAAGATACTTTATTGAAAACAAAACAATAATTCTTGGAAGCATTACAGAGTGTAAATTTAAAAACAAAAGTTTTAAAATAAATAAAATAAATAAATTCACATTTAGAGTATACCCACTCAGTAACTAAACTGATTAGCAGTGGGAGACTTTAATTGATCGTGAATTTGAAGTTTAAGATAGTACTGTATAGCAACTTGGTAGAAAATAGCCAAAATTAGATTCATTGAAATACGGTTTTCAATGAAGCACCAATAAATGTTCATTAGCCATACACGTGTTTGCAATGTTGTTAAGCGAAAGACTTGGAACCATCTGGTGCACTTACACATAAATGTCAGCCATATAATTGAGTTATTAAGAATACGTACGCCTACTTGGATGTAATTGTAATAGTACGAAAGTTGGATTGGTTGGAGAAGTCAAGAAAACTTTCCGTTTCATTTAAACTTCAGAGCATATGCCGTAGTAAAACAAAATTTCCCTTAATGTTCTTGATAAATTCGGCTACTTGTAAATTGTTAACCTTTATTTTTAGTCGATATTAATTTTACTTGCACCCATTGTTTTGAATATGCAGCGATTTTGCTTCAAGTGGCGGGGTGCTTATGAATACGTTAGAATAGTTACATAGAATACAATAACATGCAAATATGCTCAATATTATAATCAGTCAGGTAACTACTAACAAGCATTTACATAAACTGATCTGCTGTTTATTTACTTACGATATTCACTTTCTCGTGGAACTTTACTAATAAAAACATGATTCTATCTTACTATCTTCTATCATAGACGGGCTATGCTGATACCGTTGTAAAAACACAAAATTAACAAATGGTTCCTTCTATCTATATTATTGGTAGGCCTTCTCCGTGTCACTACCCCTGCTACTGTGAAACTAAAAAGACGTGATACACAAAACCACCTTATGAAATTTCCATCTCTCTTTAAATATTTATGTTTATAAGTTGTAACAATATAACATTGTATTATTAATCACATTTCTTATTGTGATTTGTTAATTTTTTTTCCCCTTAACAACTTCTATGGTACCGGTAATTGCTTTTACACCTTCCAAATTGCTTATTTAATAAATTATGAACTCTTATTTGCGTTTCAGATAAGTTATTACATTTCAAATAAATACATTAAAAGGTTCAATTGTAGATTAAAAGCTATTATATTGTAATTAATTAAAATGTACCATTGAGTTAAATGATTTAAATTCAAGTTGTTTATTTTATGAAGATTTATAGGAAAGTTATATTTTGTAAATAAATAAATTAATAAAATAAGACACAAATATTTTCTGTACATTTTACATTCTCACTTCATCTACGAATTCCATTTCGCTGTTGTATGTATGTTGTATGATGTTGTATGTATCTTAATATGATGTATGATCTATTCAATCGATTGCGTACATGGGTTTTTGTTGTGTAAGCAAAAGTACCATTTTCTTGTTCATATCTTTCCTTTCAATAGGGCGTATTCGTATTATTACTTCATCCACTCATACTTGTTCAACGCGAGCTAATAAGTGAAACAATCAATGAACGAAGGTATAGAAATGTATATTTGTTCTTCGGTGTATTTCAGCTAACAGTTATCCTCATAAAACTGTTTCAAACCCTGTCTGACTGTAAAGTAAAGTATAAACTTCCTCTCCTGCAGATGAAAACACAATGCATTATGACGATTTAAAATTGGGACAACTAAACTTTGTGTCCCTTTCTTTTGCTTTGAGAGTTCTTTACTAGTTCGCTTAGAGTATGATGAGATGAGATGCATTGCAGGGGAAATGAGGAATACCACACAAACTTCTCAACTGCACTTTTACCAAGTCAACTGGATACTTTATGAGGTTACTATGAGGTAATGCTCCGGCTATATGTGAAAGCCAGACTTCTAAAGTAGGTGAGTACGTGTAATTATTCTGAAAGGTATTAACTGAATGTGGAAAAATATATATTAAAATAAACTTGAAAGTAAAAAGTTTCGATACAGTTTTAATGACTGAATCTTTCATGCAAATCCGTTAATCGGTTTAAATAAATCATTAAAAAATAGTAAGTATTTTTTCTAGAGAGTATAGATAAGAGGATAATTTCTTTTCTTTTTTCAAGTGTACCTTCTTATATTATGTATTAATTCTAGGAACAAATCTCGATGAAATTTAAAACAGCCGTCTGGGAATAGACGAAAAACATAACACACAAAATAACGTTAGTATTGTAATAGCCAAGTACATTTTGTTTTTTTTAAATTTTAACAACCCACGTTTTCCCAATGTTTACTTTGGACATGAAACAAATTTAAAGGAACGGCAGGAAAATTCCTCAAGTTATTCCAATTTGAGTTGCGCGTATAGGTAGTTATTGCTTCGCTCATTCACCTGACTACGTCATCACTCTGATACACTCATAACACAACAATGAACAGCCCCAACGAGTTTCATTCTAACATACAATCTATATATCAGCATTTAGTTTGTCTAATCAATGAAGGACGGGGCTTTAATACAGACCATTATTACTCGTTTTGTACCTACAGGCCTACAATGTACCCCTAAGCCAGTAGCATATTATATAAAAAAAACATTCAAATGCGAGTTTATTCCAATTGCAATCACAAAAAAAATCTAGCCCCATTCAATAAATATCGCACAATAAGTAAAATCATAAATACATCTAATCTCACTTGTGTGGTAATCATGCGAAAGAATGAAAATGACAGTCCATATTTTCTGGATAAACGTTCCATTTTTTTTTTTTTTTTTTTTTTACATTTACTCATGCAAGTGGTGATTAAATCAGTGCACTGATATATTAATTCGTTCACCGACTGGGAGGACGAGCGTCGCAGTTGGTGGAAGGGGGTGAGTGGGCGGGGGAGGGGGAGTTGGAGCGTTAGCTTCCCCTATCGGTCCGTTCAATTTTATCTGCGTATTGTTTATATTGTCGAGGACCCTCTATTATTGTTTTAATTAAACAATACGGTGAATGGGTGGGTGGCATTGATATAAATTCTAATAAAACTTAAAGCAGAGAATGCCAGTGCGCAGTGTGTGTGTGTGTGTGTGTGTGTGTGTGTGTGTGTGGGTACATTCATCGGGGAAGGGGCAGGGCGAGCTTGGGGTGTCACGCAGTTATAAAATGTGGTTATTCAACAACTGTTCGTCGGGTGCACAGAGCAAATGAAACGAACACTTACTACCACAAGAAACTTCAATATATTATAGGTATTCAGTGTCAATATAAAACTTATTGTACAAATTGGTTCGATTTGCGATTTTATTAATTAAATTCTTGGTATAGGCCTACCCCCATCAATTTGAATTATTTTTCATTTATCAATTGACATTTAAGTTATTTCAATGGTTACATTAATTATTGTTTATATTGTGTTGTTTTATATATTGTTTGTATACAAACGATCACATACTTTGATATCTACTGTACTTTGTCCACATACCTAACTTTATTCTTCCTTTTAAATTCATATAGTCTCAACACCTTAATGTAACATCAACGCTTTAACACGACATCAGATCACCGTAGTTATAATTTAGATGTGATAAATCAGCAGCTATAGTGAAAGGGGGGGGGGGGGGTCAAATGATGATATATAATATACATTCAGACGGTGTGTGCCTTTCAGAGATTTTAGGACTACACCCCTCATTATTACACTCAAAGTGTATTTAAGTTCGAAAAGCTTTGGTTTCCTCGCTGACGTGAAACGGCGTGTTGACCTTTGCACTGTTAGATAACGTATTAATGCAGTGAACTGTGCAGTTGATAGTCGAATGTCCGTTACGGGAAGCACGCTTGCTTGCTTGTTTGCTTGTTTGCTTGCTTGCTAGGATAGAGCGGCCATATGCTGCCGCCATGGAATTTACCGATCACTTTTGAATAATAACGAAAGAGACAATATTCAATTCAATTTTAATTCAGTTATCTATATTCTCATTAAGGATTATATTACAGTAAATAAATTGAATATAGACTACTGTTACCTCAATATATCACCTTACATGAGAACCCAACATAAGTCTAGACTTGAGTGTGGGCAGGTTCATTTACATAAACAGGTTAACAGAAAGATTGGATGCGATTGTTTTTTTAATTATAATCTTATATTCCTGGTAGTGACAATGTGGTTATGGAATAAGGAATGTAATTTCATATGAAAAAGAAAATTTTCGATTAAGAAATAATAATTGTATTCTATGTTCATGCAGTTCAGTGAGATAGATACTTGATAAGGCAGGTTTAGAGTGCGAGCTTTTATGATGATTTTCGAAAATAGTAACATTTAGTCCGGTTCTTGAGAATAAACTGAATGTTAAAAGTTCATGCCTTTTTAATTTTGGCGTCATTCCTACTTGAACCTGTTTTTGCTCCAAATATTATTTTTAAGAGATATAGAAACATGTACAGAAACGTCTAGTATTTTCCTTTCTTCTCTGCTTAGAGGCGCGTATTACAACGGGGGAAGCAGGAAGCTATTTCACTGTGCGCGAAGAATTGGTCTACCTGGCCGTGGGCATAGGCCTACGACATGTTGACGAGTGACATTAAATTATGAACACACGATATGCCAGCAATATTGACATAAAACTAGCAGGGGAAAAGGGGATGAAATCAGGATTATCGAGTTCTGTGAAAGTGAGACGATAAAATATCGTAAATGTGGCGGAAAAATAAGATTTGGCTGTTGACTTAGTTACGAGAGATCGGAGGGAAGCAGCATCCCCCAGCTCAAGATGAACTGCACTTGCTTCGTAGAAATCAAAATGAAAGCTTACTTCTGACTACGAGACTTTTCCTAGCGGAATATGTTTACACGATAACAATCGACAACGAAGTTCAAGTGCGATGCAAACATGTCATGTCACAATGAAGTTAAGCAACCTCGGGCTAGGTCAGGAGGTGGATAGGTGACCACTCTCCTCTGAAACACTAGTTACTGTTGGTTAGAGCAGATTGGAGGGTTCGAAAGCTTGTATAACAGCTTTGTTCTTCTCGTCAACAGCTCGGCAGTCCAGGTTAGTCGAGGAACCTATATGACTGGTCAAAGTTACACCGTTCTTTCGGATGGGACGTAAAGCCGATGGTCCCCTTGGTACTTTTCGATATGAGTAGGCTACGTGCCGGTACCGGGTTTCCCCTCCTCCCTTCTTCGTCATCATGCATTGTTGTTAATCATCCGTTGTTATACTATAGTCACTGTCAAATGGCATAAAATGCTGTATGGGGCCAATTCATAAATAAGTAAGTAAGTAAATGTCTATATCTGCATTAGTTCCCACGCTTGTAAACGTTACAATGTATCTAAACACAAGTTATTGCCGTCGCTGAAAGACGGTCGTGAACCTTGCTAGCAATAAATTGTTTTCAATTTTCATGATCGTTCAATTGATGTTGTCAATACGGTGAACCAATATTACTCAACTTACAAAACTATCATGATCCCTTCTTTAAGTGCTGTGGAAACAACTCTATTTTGAACCACAAGTGTCAATAGTTACTTAATAATATTGTATAATGTAATAACAACTCACAGCTGCGGCAGCCATAACTTCATAAGGCGAAATCATTAAATGCATAACGGTTAGTAAGATCGTCAAATTGGGGATTTTGTAGCGCACACTGACACATCCGTCTTGGCACTCGGGTGGTGGTGGGGGGGGGGGGGGGGGGAGGGGGAGTAGGGGAGCACTTGACGGGAAACGGAGGGTCAGTAGAAGATAAACGACAGGCTATACCGCATTAGTCATGTTAGGTTGATAAGACAGCTAACCAATAGAAAGGCCGGACAGATCTCAGAGTAGAGTAAACGTGATTTCGTCGACTCGGTCTTATTGATGGCCGAAGACTGAGATCACTAAGATATTATAGTTGTTGTTAGTACATTCAGGAGGGGGAGTCTCAATAGGAGTTGTAGCTTATTCTTGACGAGATTTCTTAGCAAACATAAACCATGTGGGTATGGGTTGGAATAATGTTACTTAGGTATACTAAATGTACACTAATACAAAAGAGTATTTATTTAATGGGTGTTAGTTTTTTTATATTAATTATGTTAGATAATTTGATGATCACTGGTTAATGGTTAAAGTTCGATGGCAGATAAATTGAAGGTAAAAATAAAATAATATATAATAATGAAACAAATAGAAAATAACATAATAAACTTCCACCATACTATATTCGATACTTAACTTTAAATGTACAAGAAAATAATAAACAGTTCTCAGGCGAGAACAATTGAACAAAACGAAACGGAAAACCCGAATAGAGACTTCAATCTTGCTATTTCATTCTTCCTTGCGATCCAACAACATTTTATTCAACGGAGAGTTTTGCCGTAAAAAACAAATGGTCGCTCCTTTTCTTTCAAAACCAATCAGTGTGAGATTTCTATTGACAGCTTCAAATAGGAGCCAGAAAATATAAAACAAAAAATATGTCTCAACGAATCTGATTTGTTTTTCGTCCTTCTCGGAATTTCTTTTCGAATTGACGACATTGCTTCATATTTACGGGAATAAACATTAAGTAGATGTTAGACTTATTATGTAATAGCCATCACACGAATTGAACTGCACAGAGAAGGTTTTGTGTTGTTTTCTATAGGAACCTACAATATTCGCAGAAGCTACATTGAGTATTATTATCTAGTATTATGGAGTTACATTGCTTGGCCGACAGAAGTGGCCCAGTGTCAACACACTTACATGATGATGCATGTTGCGCTACAATACAAGCCGTGAAACATCGTGTTTCATGCAACCGTATCAACGTGTGGACGCTTGTTTCAGTTTCAGTTTCACGTTGCGTTTTGCGTTGCATGTTGCATGTTTCTCCTCTGGGACGAGAAACCTTGATACATGATTCATGACACAAGATGCAAGTATCAACGTGTAGACGGATGTAGCGCAACATAACGTGCAACAAGAGATGATGCGCATGCGCAGTGGTCAGTCAGCGATGTCCCAAAGAACATTCCACCTCTACAGCCACTTTGAACATGGAACCAGATCGTTTCCTGCTTGTGAGACAAAAAGTTAAAAAAGTCCGATGGTTCACTAGTTTCACATTCAAGCTCTCTTAGTAAATTCATATGCGAATAATGTCTCCTTCGCTGAAGCCACTGCTTCGCTTCTTTTTAGTAGATGCGCAAACAGCTACACCTAGTGCAATTAAAACGGGTAAGGGTAATTCCGCTGCTCCACTCATCTCGACGAAGAGCTGCAGACTGAATGTAGGGCTTCATCCCGAATTTTGGCGACGCGTGAATCAAAGTGTGGTTGCTGTAGGTTTCATGTCATGTGGCCTTGAAACGGTCTCATGAAACTTGTATCATGCGACATGTTTCACCGTGTGTAGGGTGTTTAGATAGGGGTCGGATTCGATTCCACCCACCGGCAATCCTGAATACATGTTTATACAGATAGAAAAAATCAATGTTACGTTGATATCAATCAAATTTTAAAGTCAAGGTTTCTTTACAGGATGTTTCCATCTTTGTCAAGATACATTAAAATCAAACAAAATTAGCCCTTACACTTAAACATCTTTATCAATTTTGATAAATAATTAACTTCAAATTACGAGGAACTCAACTCGTGCATAATTTTAGTAAATTTAGTGACATTTACCAAGCCAGTATTTCTCTCCTTGCTATCGCCTTAATTGGATCTTCCGTCAGAACTTACTAGGTAGCAACATTAATATGTGCGGTTGGTCCCTTCAAAGACTAGCCGATGATTTCTACCTCCATGCAGATGTTATGATGTAGCATTGACTCTCGCAGGGAACTAAGTGTATCATCTATTGACTAACACGGTAGACTTAGGCATTCACTTACTACAGTCAGAGATGGCCCTGGTCTGGTAGACCTGTGGTTGGTCTGGAATAGGGTACACTCATTCATCACACACAGATATTTATCAAAAGATCAACAAACGAAAGATAATTGCTCAAAAATACAGTGTATATAGAATTTGTATCCCTGAGAAGTGTATAATTCCAAGTATATTACCATTTTATTATACTTTTTTATATTATTATTATTTTTATTATTATTATTATTATTATTATTATTATTATTATTATTATTATTATTATTATTATTATTACTATTATTATTATTTTTATTATCATTTTATTATTATTTTCATTATTATTTTTATTAGCATTTTTATTATTATTTTCATTATTATTATTATTATTATTATTATTATTTGTATTATTACTTTATTATTATTATTTCGTTATGGGCTATACTTGTATAATTGCAAAGTCATAGATATTATTATTTTCGTACTCATAGTAATTTCACCTTACATATTTGTTCTCATAATTCATTCATGTTATGCAAACACATATACATGTGAAAACACAGCTAAGAAAAGTTATTTTCAAGTTGAGTGGAGGAGTCAGATAAAGTTATAGGCCAGCCACCCCCCAAGTTAACACCTCCCCTTCAGATCTCGAGGAGTGAACAATAATGACACAAGTTTTAGCTAACGTACAACAAAGACAATTAACGGCCCTCGCCGCTAGCTGGGTCCCAGGCTCGTTAGCACACAGCATTCACATACAAATATTTAATTTAACTAATTATGAGATACTTAAAGTAGAAAATACCGTTTGAGAAACAATCAGACAGAAGAAAAGCAATTATGAGACCCGAGAACTCTTCCCACATATTTCTTTGCCAAGTTCCGAAACAAGAAGCGTAACAGAATGAACGAGCGCCATCCGTCAACTTTAAAGGAAGGCAATTTTTCGCTGAAACAAAATGGTAACGACCCTCACTTCCCCCTGAACTCTTGAAACAGATAGACTGGGCTTAACGTGTCAGCGATCAAGGACGGTTTGATCACAGCAACTTGAAACGATGTAGTAAACACCTTGTTTCATGTTAAGATATGTGCGAAAATAGTGTTTTGTAGGGTGAACATTAATACTTGAGAGAATAATTTAAACAGCTATACAAGAATCGTAAATGGGTTTATAGTGCAGAACAAATTGTGGGTTTATGCGTATTTATCGGAAATGTTCTTCAAAAATCTCTTTATTACATTGCAACACAACTGCTTGCGCTTAGTTGGGCCTAAAATGAAAACATCACAGAGAGGGAGGCAATGTAATAAAGAGAACCCTAGGAGGTATATTAAACAATAATAGTGATTTCGTTCAACGTTTAATGTTATTGATTGTAATTTTGTTGTTAGTTCGATGTTTCTGATACAAAATTACGAACAATTTAAAAATTAAGTATTTTTCAATCGATCACGTTTTTATTTTTCGTGTGCAAACCAAATATTAAATGGTTGTGGCAACAGGTATCAAAATACGTACATATAAACTGATTGTTTAATGTCGAACTAGTTCTTCTGTTTTTCTCAGGTAAAAACAAACAACATGTGAGCTTAAATGCGACGCAGTAACATTTAGAAAGCAACGTAATTGATATGTGACCCTGATTGAAACTGTGGAAGACTTAGACGTGGACATGAAATCACTGAGCACTTATTTCCAGTCGACTGACAAATAGAACCCCAGGAAGTGTTTTCTAGCGCGCAGTAGCTTCGTCTTCTAATTGGTGACTGAAGACGGAAGTTACACTCTTATTATCGCCCTCGTTAGGGGAGTACATTCTGGTGGGGGGGGGGGGGGGGGGGGGGGGGGGGAGAGGAAATACTCTGAATCCATCTCTGTTTTTGCTGCAGCGAGTGTGGAAACCTATTTTCTTGTTGAGGGAACCACAATATTATATTAATCATTTCTGACTAATGTGACGTATGTTGTTGTATTTGTAGGCGATTCACACGCCAGATAACTGACGAGATCCCTTTCAACTTAGATATTATATTCTTGTGACAAATTATAAGTTTATTTACATGTGCATTACTACGTATACATGAAACATTATCACAATATCATGTACAATGGCACTTTGATTTAATTTTACCAGACACAGTAACTATAAAACAAAGTTAAATAATAATGAAGTAACCACTTTCCGTCCTTTAAAGAATTATTGAGATAACCTTACTATTTTAAAATCTGAGAAATAATTAAATCAGCCAAGAGTAATCATATACAAGGTCGTTAGAAAGGAAAGACATTCCATGCCAGGTGCTTTTCTCGCGATATTAAATATAACCAAGATAATAAACATAAAGATGAAAATAGTTAAAACATTTTGTTTCGTTTTAGAAGCACTTCTAGTTAATTTCACACAGTGGTAACGTTTTTCAAATATTCCTAACAAACATTAATTAATGCGAAGCTGAAAGAAAACCCCACCGAAATTTCTCGGGGCTGTTGGCTTTAATTTTTTCTCTTCTAGTTGGCAAATTATACAATGAACATCAACCATTTTCACATTCTGTCAACTTATTGGAAAATCACTCCATTCTGAAATTCTGATTGTGAAATGTGTGTCTTTCCAATCCGATCCTCCAGGTGTTTTTGATCAATTACTTCGCATTTTATTCACCTGACGTGTTTCTCCTCCCCCCCCCCCCCTCGACCCTGCGGCAACTAATAATATAACGAGGGGCATTAGGTCTGGGTACGGCGGGCAGTATCATGAAGCCGGAAAGGGAAAGAATAATTCCCTCTGATTGGTACGTACACGCCTTTCAAGCTTAATGAAAATTCATGCGTCGAGTTAGGACTTAAATGCCATGGTTTCGTTTTCTTGATAGTTCTTTACGTCTCACGAAGTTGTAATATGACACACACGGAATCTTGTAATTGTATTCTTGATAGCGATAACATGATATCATAATGTTGCATATTTAAGTACCCTACTTGAATGAGTTTAAAAACCGCTTCTAATTATTACAATTCTGCTTTATTTGAATTTTGAATTTCGTTCACAATAGCACTCAGAAGAATATAAGTGGAAAATTCAAGAGATGCTTACTAAATAATGAGTCCGAATAGTATCATATGTGCTTGTACCGTTCAAGTAACTTGTCCAATTAAATTTTTCTTGAAGATGTTATTAAATTTATTATAAGTATATAACAGAAAACGCCGTTTCGAAACGGAAATCACAGTTGGAGCACTGGTTAGCAATGAACTTTTTTCGATGTCCATATTCTATAAGGATGGTATTTTACTGATTAGACCACATTAATTGGCCAAAATATACTCATTATTTGTCTGTGGTCACATATAAGTTGATGTTTGTGACGTGGGGCAGGGAGTTGAAATTATCTCATAAATATAATCGAACGAGAAAGTAATAAAGAGGAAAATGTTATACGGTTATAAAAAATAGGGGTGACATTGTTAGCAAGTAATATCCCCTGAAGGTCAACCCCACTCGGGGTACGAGCCTGCCATAAGAAGTGAGCCCTGTCGCAATAACAAACATTCTTGAGCTAAACCGCACAGGTTATTGCGTTGGGCTCTTCCATCTTGCCGTAATGCATTATCTTTCTTTTTCCCGCCCTGGTGTTTTACTCATTAGCTTATACGTGCGTGTCGGAGCAAAGAAGCAAGTTCGAACACTGTTTATTGTTGTTTACGCTTTCGTGCCGTGATCCGCGAAAAAGTTATCATGTCATAACTGAACACATTTTAATCTGGTAAATGTGATCAAGAATAATGACGAAAATTCTATTCTTGAAGTTTTAACACGTGATAAGTTGTGACAAGTGTTAAGGCTTAGAACAACTTATCACTTTCTGGAAACCTTGACGTACCGTAGAGCATAAGATATGACATACTTGTTACGTAGTTCAAAAGTGATGACGTGAAATTATGGCGTAAGAATCACAACAATAAAGCAGTAGGCTATCTTGTATTTTTTGTGCCAATCGATCCGTCTTTGTTGAAGGGATGTTTTCGTTGTACCTTCCATCTGTTGTTTTCCTTTGAATATATACGTAAAAACATATTATCTTATACTTTCCGAAATGAGATCAAAGCCGAGATGTAGGGAGTCGCATCTAAAAAAGAAGCGGGTCATTGAAGAGCATAAGACTAAATGAAATCGTGCACATAAAGATGCTAGGGGGTTACAAGAGGTCTCTAATAACAATCTTGTTACAAGGCGAGCCGTGTACTAGGGTAGGGAGGACCAGATTCGGAGGGAGATAGTGAGAGAGGGGAGGAAATGGATGCGTCAACACAGCACAAGTTGAAATGGACAACCCTCGTAACTCAGGGGGTGTTGGCCGGGAACGACTAACTGCCAGGGGAAGCTTAATAACCACACATCCTACCCCATCGTCCAATAGTGCACAGCCTCCTGTCATTTGAGGCTTCTAAAGACACCGTAGAATGAGACAGTACAAGTCATTTCGGTTGTCAACCCAACTCTGCTTTTGACGAGGACATAAGCGAGATGAACAACACAACCTTAAGTCTGTTTTATCTCAACGTTGACATGCGTGATACGATTTGCTCTCTGTTGGCCGTACTTACCCCAAAAAACACTTAACCACAGTTGGGTACAAGCTTTGCGTTGTTCCTTCATGGCTTCCGTTTATCTCTACCTACCTTAATTGGCACGGTTTGTTTACAATTGTCTAGCTCTTACTTAATGACGCACTAAAGACTAATTTATACGTGGTATGAATGCCTCATTTGATGATGATGATGATAATAACATAGAGTTGCATAAGGTAAGGGAGCTTTTAAACAAACCGAGATATGGTCTTTTAGTCTTATGTAATACGAGTTGGCAAGCCGAGGAAAAGCTATGAACACCATTTCTTGAAAGTATCAGGAACCACCTTGCTACAACGCCTGACAAGCTGTCGACAGATATCATGCAAATTGTGAGATCCTCTTAACTACGGCAAGAAGACAACGTGAAGTGTTAAGAACATCATGGAACTACAGTACCGAAATAAATCTACGTCTTATTTCCGAGACGGTTCATCTTGAACTATGTACCACACAGTTTGACAACGTGCAAGTATGCATTTCGAGTGAGTGTCATCACCAGTTTGTCTCGGAGTGTTCCAAGGAGACGCAGACCTTATGATGGAAATCAAACCACCGTCCATCTATAGAGGTGCTTCATGTAGCACTCGCGAGAATAATCCGAAAGGTCATGCGTTTCATTTAAACACTCGGGCAAGCAACTGAAGGTTTTCGGAGATCTTTCTCATTTATTTGACGAGTCCTGACTGAAGTCCTGCAAACAGATCTTTATAATTTCTTATCATCTATTGAAATAGATAAATATAACATGTATTGCACTCATCTGAAGAGAGAAACACCTGGTAAAATTTAGGTGCACTACAATTGATTTAACCTGACCTCCAAAATCTACTTTGGGCAAATCGTTTGCCTAGCGTAAAAAAATAATCAAGCTCAATAAACATAACCTTTGCAAAATATGGCCCTTCTCATCGTCCAATGAATGTATGCAAGTTATATGTAGTATTGTGTTTAAAGCTACCATGAGATGAATTTTCAGTTATAAATATATCAAGATCTAAGATTATTAAATACATACATTTGGGTTTAAAAACCTTGATTTAAAATTAACCTATGAGAATTGTTTGTATAGTAATTATACAATATAATATTCAAGAATACGGATAATGTTTCAATGTGATTGATTGGCGGTGAGAGCGTCTAAAAGTGGTTGGTGGGATATTGGATATTGATATTGGAAGAAAAAAAAATTAAAAAACAAAAAAATAACAACAAAAAAAACAAAAATAAATAAATAAAATTGGAAAAAAATAATAAAATATAATGCTCACGATAGTTCCAACGTACAAAAAGATTATAATATATAAACTACTCGTGCGTGTATCAGTTACCGCGTGCAAGTATCTATTGAGCTGGCTTTAATGCACTTTTGTGACCCAGTGAATGAGGGAAACGTGTAACTCTTCAAAAGTAGGCGTACTTTACTTCGTTATCGATATTATTTGAAGAAGTGCAGCTAGAGAAGAGTAATAAAAGAGAAGTCCATCTCTTGCTTGACATTTGAAATGACATTCGCTTACGTTGGGATCAGATCACTTCGTACAGGAAATGAAACAAATTTATTTCGATATCGCGATTTTTCAGTTATAGTAAGACGATATTGAAATTAACCTTTAACTACTCACGATATCGATATCATATCGAAAATTCGATATCGTTATTCGTTACACGTCAAATATACTTTCTAACGGAATGTCACACAAAATGTATTATACATTCTTATATGGTTTTTCGTTTTGAATATAGGCCAACTATTGCGCTTCTTGAAGAAAATAAGTGAATGACTATATTATACATCTGCATTAATTGGTTTACTTAACTTATCTACGAGAACTGATTTCAATACTATTTATTTTGGTCCTTGTTACTATGACGGCTTATAGTTACCGTTTACATACATACCAGTATTATATTGATGGATTAAAGTCAAATCCCTAAATAACAAAACAGAGATATAACCGGCATCGTGGCCTGTTAATTCTAGATTGGAAGCAGAAATAAGCCCACAGGACTAACGAGTAGCGAGCCACATAAAAATGCTGCGATCGTGCTTTAAGGCGAGGAAGAAACCCTTTGAAATGCTGGTATTATCATAATGGATGCTTGGAAGCTCTCTTGACTTTTATCTAGGGACATTAAACCAAACCGTAATTAGATGGTTTAACTTTGTTTGTGCTTGAGTTATGACAGACAAAACATTTGATGAAGATAAGACGACATTTGTTATGAGAACGGATAGTACTTTAGCGACGTCTGACTAAATATTGAACGAGAGGCTTTGAGATGAAAATCATTGACCGACCATCAGCATTCAAGCATTCACTGCTCTCCACAATCAGATTACGCTAGATTTTCACTAATGAGATCCCCCAACCCCCTTCTATGCTCATGGGGCGTATAATTGCTGGCTGAACAGAGCTATACGCCACTATTAAATAGGCTACATCCAGACCTTACGGATATAACTTGTAAATGAAGGCTTTGCTAATGTGCCCTCAAACTTGTTCTGATAATTTCACGTCAAGTACGATCAATTGAAATACACATTGAATCCGGGCTTTAGTAGCAGAGAGTTTCATCAAAATTCAAAAGGGATCTTTCAAAGCACTTTAATTTAAAATTGTGTGTTATGTGTATAAACGAAATCTACAGGGTAGTATTTCTGAACTTCAAACCATTTCAAACGGAAGGCACTGGAGTTATGTACGGCTGAAAAACTAAATGACCAAGTCCAAGCTGAAGAATATAACAATAACGGCCGGTTTAGGAGATTTTTCTCGTATGCAAAATTGACTTCAATACTCTTTACCTCCATAATTGCCAAATGCAATTTGTTTGTCCACCGCCAAAGAGTTGCACATCGCTTTATCTATCACTTTTATTAGTTATAGTGAAAGATCGTCTTAATAATCAAATCTGTCACACCCTGACTAAATAACATAATTTTGTTTAAAATGTGTACAATATAGTAATCTATGTAATAAATGCAGTATCATAACAGCTTACTCAAATAAATACCATTTTTTATTGATGAGGTTTTAATTTTATTCATGAAGCATTTTTGACAAAAACATTGTTACGCAGAAAATCGTGTCATAAATTGTACGTTTATTTCATTGAAGTACATTTAATCCTAATTACGGTCACACTGGTGCTTAAACCTTAATTGACATTTTCATTTGTATCCTTCAACATATTGTATTGTGTGATGATGTTTTTAAACCTTGTAAATATAGTAATAATGCTACAACAAAACGATATACTGCTAAAAAAAAATCGTAAAAACTGAAAATAAGTACAAATAACAGTTTTGTATATAAAAGGGTTATTATAGTAGAAGCAGAAGCACAGAAAATACTGTGCAGATACGCCACGTTTACCGTGGCAACGCTAAACCAAATATTCATCGTAATGACTATAGTTGTCTAAAATAGCCACTTTGCAGCTGAGTTGATGCTACATTATAGCCCCTTCCAGTTGCTATAGCTAAAAGGGGGCTGCAAGACTATAATCTGAAGGAAATCTTGGCTCGCTTGTATAATAGCTAAGTGTGTATAATAACTGAAAATTTGTACCAATTTTAGACGAGTTATCAGTTCGGCAAGGTCGCACTAAGACCCAGTTTTGAAATACAGTAACACTTCTTTATAACAAACTCTTGAGGTCAAGATTATTATATTGTTATAAAGAACACTTCTTTATAAAGATGCTATCTTTGCATGCGTAAGAACATTTTGAGACCTCAAAAACAGTTTGATATATAGATCATTTTCTTCTAAAGGCATTTGTTATAAAGAAGTTATACTGTAATCAGTTAGTGGGGTAACCAGCCCTTAGGCAGGGTTATCAATAAGAAACATTGCCTGATGGCTGATTATCTCACACTTCTGAACGTTCTAACAGAACGTTGAAAAACAAGCCTTTCCTCAGCTTGTACACATAATGTAGGTACACAACACTATTTTTAAGTGTTGCTTCATCGTTTATTTATATTCACAATATCTTTTAGTGATATTTTAGTAGTATTAACTTTTATCGGCGAATGTGAACGCTGATATGTTTGTAAATGTAGCCGTTCAAAACAACTGCTCGTATAAGCGTGGAGGTTTAAAATGTAAAAGATTTACTGTATTGCGTCAGATTTTGATGTTCTGGACAAAACGTAATTTCCTATCACGTATAAACATTCTGACACGCTCAAATAACTTTTACACCGAGTAGGAACATGGCTATCCAACAATTCAGTTAGAACGCATGTGATGTATGGGTTTATTTGAATTTGCGTTCGAAACCAATTCAAAAATATTTTTAACTACGGTTTTTCTATGTTGGCTACTGCCGCGTATGGTCGCCAGTGAAGATATGGTTGATTTCGTTTCAATGGCCCAGTACAAGTGGAGCGCGATGTTTTGGATCTCTTGCATCACCGAACACCAGCCCACGAGGAAAATTAGGGGTAGGGGAACGTTTAAAAATGCTTGTTTCTTCCAGCCGTGTTCCAATAGCGCACACTGCACATTCTACTGTATTAAAAACATTAACTGGATTTAAACGAATACACAAGCTACAAATGGCCACATAGAAAACGAATACAATATTGGAACAGCTGTAGATAATATGAACCATGCAGGGCTGACACTACTCAATATATCGCCTTGCAAACTTTGATACTTAAAATGCGTGAATCTTAAAAAAGATATCTTCTTGTCTCAGATTAAACTCGAATTTGCGTTGGTATGGTTCCAAGCGTGTATACAATACGGAAACATTAGCCAGAGAATCTACTTATTTTGTATCGTATTTTGCACTTATGTACCGGAGAACGTCACATATTCTCGTCGAAACATATAAATACATAAGCTACATTTCGAAATAGAGTACATTCATGAAAATAACGCTAATAATTGAGTTAAATAGGATTCCTCAGTTTGACATCTCAAATATGAAAGCATTTTATATAATCCTGTGGTTTTCCTTGCGGGTCAGTATTGCCGCCTGTTGGCTAGCTTTACTGGGGTAGTTCATGAGGGAAGATCTTCTGTTTTTTCAACTAAAGGCTGAAGCGATCCTTGACCTCCGCTCATCTTATCACGTGGCCTCGTTAAGACAACGCACCCCCCGCTCCTTCGACGTCGAAGGGAGTGATTTATTGACTCTGTCGTTGGGAAGTATTCGCAACAGGTGTGAAGCATCGCTGCCAGCACCACGATGCAACCCCAGCCTCCAATCATATCACCGATAGCTGGAAGCCTCAGCTTTCAAAGGGTAACGTCTAAGTGAGGTCATATGCAATGACCTTCAGATGACACATCTATACACAGTACCAGCCCCAGCCTCCAATCATATCAACGGTAGCTGGAAGCCTCAGCCTTCAACGGGTAACGTCTAGATGAGGTCATACGCAATGACCTTCAGATGACACATCTATAAACAGCACCAACCCCGTTCTCCAATCATACCACCGATAGCTGGGAGCCTCAGCCTTCAACGGGTAACGTCTAGGTGAGATCATACGCAATGACCTTCAGATGACACATCTATAAACAGCACTAACTCCATCCTCCAATCATATCACCGATAGCTGGGAGCCCAGCCTTCAACGGGTAACGTCTAGATGAGGTCATACGCAATGACCTTCAGATAATACATGTATAAACAGCACCAACTCCATCCTTCAATCATATCAACGGTAGCTGGAAGCCTCAGCCTTCAACGGGTAACGTCTAGATGAGGTCATACGCAATGACCTTCAGATGACACATCTATAAACAGCACCAACCCCGTTCTCCAATCATATCACCGATAGCTGGGAGCCTCTGCCTTCAACGGGTAACGTCTAGGTGAGGTCATACGCAATGGCCTTCAGATGACACATCTATAAACAGCACCAACCCCGTTCTCCAATCATATCACCGATAGCTGGGAGCCTCTGCCTTCAACGGGTAACGTCTAGGTGAGGTCATACGCAATGGCCTTCAGATGACACATCTATAAACAGCACCAACCCCGTTCTCCAATCATATCACCGATAGCTGGGAGCCTCTGCCTTCAACGGGTAACGTCTAGGTGAGGTCATACGCAATGACCTTCAGATGATCTATCTAAAACGAACGGTAGTACCAAACAATGCACCACATCATATGGCGTTTGCTGTGGGCATTATTTATATGGGCGCGTGATAGTTTTGAATCCACATTATGTTCACAATGGTTTTAGATGATGAAAAGCAATGACCTTACATTCATTTTAACGCTTCTACACTTTAATGTGGTTGTAACAGAACATACATTGTATAAGCATGTCTCGATCATGTGTGAGGGTAGTAAAACGAAATCAAATGCAGACTTAAAGTTAGAGGTCCCTTAAATAAAATTATATTTCATAGCAAGGATGTACTTAATCTCTATGTGAATATGAAACTTTTTATAATGAAGGAAAAAGAGGATACAATGTTTTTGCTCGACAACAGAACTATCATAATATTATTGTTTTGAACGTAGCACCCTATGGTATAGGCAACCCAAGACTACCTTACATATGCTTTCGTCACATCCGGGGTATTCCTAGCCAATCAGCGAACCGCCCGAGACAATAGCGCGCAAATACCGATAGCCAACGGTTTAGCCGCGGTCGCTTAGCCGGTTCCCATACGAACACCGAAGTTAAGTAACCTCGGGCTAGGTCAGGAGGTGGATGGGTGACCACTTACCGCTGAAACACTAGTTACCGTTGGTTAGAGCAGATTGGAGGGTTTGAATACTTGTGTAACAGCTTCGTTCTTCTCGTCAACTGCTCGGCAGTCCAGGTAAGTGGAGGAACCTATATGACTGGTCAAAGTTACACCGTCCTTTCGGATGGGACGTAAAGCCGATGGTCCCCTTGGTACTTTTCGACAGGAGTAGGCTACATGCCGGTACCAGGCTTCCCCTCCTCCCTTCCTCATTATCATTCATCAATCATCACTCATCAGGCTAAAGAGGGCATTGTGCCCTACACTGGCCTTAATTACAATAAAATAAATAAATAAATACCGATCGCTGATTGCCTAGGAATACCCCGGATGTGACGAAAGCATATGTAAGGTAGTCTTGGGTTGCCTGTATGGTAAATCGCATCCAACCCATCCACTATTAAGTTTCATTTCCTCGTCTCAAGCAGGAGGTGCTATGCGATGTAAAGCTCAAGCTTAATAAATTATACATCCAGATAAACTCATCCTCTCAGCTAACCACTCTTCGCAGGTCGGGCGCTTAATGGCAGTCTTCATTGTTTGTTTGCTCATCAAGTAATGAAACATATACCCACAATTCTGATATCTATATGTGGTTTTGTTTGTTTCCGTATGAGCGCCATTTTGAAATTAATTAGTCGATCCTTGGACTAACAAGAATTGCTAGTTTGAGTTCAGGGAATATAATATCTTTCTCGTCATAGTGAGCTTACTTAAAGCTTTAGTGGTCTGTTTTAAATGCAGTTATTTTATAGAAAACAAACATTAAAATAATGAATTGAACATTTCATGTAACTAAGTTAATTAAATTATTAAAAGAAAAATCTGTAATGGATAGAGAATTATAAAACATGAATAGTTACCCAATTAATTATTTGTTTTAGCGTAATTTGTTAAATGTATGTTTCTATGTTTTTCTATCTCTGTCAGTATGTCTGTGTCTGTCTGTATGTATATTTCTGTCTCTCTCCCCATATAATATTTTTGATGAGTTCTGGATTGTGTAACTTCCTAGTTTAGCTTAAGGGCCCGGGAAATGCTATTTGCAAATGATAAAAGCTTATGACCAAAGCCACTATTTACGTGGATTAAGTATGTTACGGATCAATTCCTCATCCCTGCTGAAGCTAGTTGATTGCTAACTGCATTTAACTAGTGGTTTGAGTCATTCATTCTCTATCATTTATAAATAGTAGAACTTTGCGATTATCAAAAGAAACAAAACAAAAAAATAACTGTAATATCTGCTACCTATTCTCTGAAGTTAATTCAGTTTAACACATGGGTTCATTTCAAACAAATCAAAGAAAATACCTCAGTGGGTGCAATTATATTAATTGCACATTTACCATGAATGAGATAATCAGAAATATGGACTTCAAACATGTATTGTATTTTTACACAAAACAATACACTATAAATATTAGAACTTCGTTTTTCTACAATTATAAAATGATGTTTTTGAGGTTCATATTCAAAGACTATAATAATGTATTGAAATTCCAACATGCATTTTATATTTTTACACATTTTTCTGCGAAATTATGAGACAAATAACCTTACTAGTGTGAAACATTTTATGTTTAATGAAAGCGTATTAAAATCCTTAGCCTAGGTACCTGAAAAAATGGGAACGCTATGGTATAAGTAACATTAACTAGGTTTGCCTTTTGGGTATTTGACAAAAAAGTTATTCCATAACATTGTATAAGCTACTTCTCGCGAGCTTGACGGAAGATAATGTAACGGAAGCGTTTGCCTCGAGGGTACTTAACAAAAGAAGAAGCTTTTCATGGGTAGCAATGTACAATCTCTTTATGCGCGGATCGGTATTATCCCAGAATGAGGTCAAAGGCTTCACATTGAGTACATTTGTACGAATCACATAAAGCAGGTCTTCAAGTGACTTCATATGACAAGTGGTTTGCCATCTCTAAATAAACCACTCGTACTTCGACGTTCTCGAGTGCAGAATCCGGCTTTTGTTAATGTTTACTGGTGTGTGTTATGAACTTATGGGTGTGTTCACTGTTCATAGTCACGACACGATCTTCACAAATATAAAACGAATACACATTTTAATGATGACACATTCAAAGTTTAATTAGAATTTGAATGAGAGTATTTTAAAAAAAGTGAAATTAAAGAAGAAGTATCGTTTTCTTATTTACAAAAACTACGCATGTCGAAAGAAAAACGTGTGTATTTGTGATTTTTGTTTCCCAACATGTATTATTTTCAGTTAATCTGACTTAGTAGTAATATTTTCGTTACAAATTAGAAAAGTTATGTGTCGTCTAAAAATGGGCTGGAATATGTGAAGAGCAATGGATAGCATAAGATGTTTGCACTTTTATTGCTAATTAAAAATGCGTGTATACGGTTGTAGGGTATCTCAAGACTCAAGGAATTCCCTGTCCGTTTAATCCTACCCCTCACAGCGATCTGCCATTTTCGTTTTCAATTTATAAGGCTTAGACAAAGCCAGGAACCTTCTTAGAGGACCGCTAAACTCCATTTACTTTCCACCTAACTACAATATTTAATGCCCTCTTATACGGTTGCAGCTAGGCTTAAAATCTTATTTATTTACTATTTAAAATGAGTTATTTAATTTCCAGTGAAACTTAACGAGACCTCAGTAATTTGATTTCTCAACTTTTTGTTTGCCTGTAAACAATAAAATAATATATTGAGCAGATCAACTTTACGCTGTGCCTTACATGCTGTAGTTCTAATCATGTCCACTGTACTGTGGGTGGTACACTCACAGATGTATATTAATCAAGACTATCAGATTAACCTTCTTTTTAACCACTTCTTCGGGGTAGTTCGACAGCTGCCGGTTGTGTGACTCTAGCGCTGGAGAGATTTCAACATATTATCTGCTATTCTTTAATTTGTGGTTGCCCATTAAAACTAATAGAATGTAAAATTAAAAATAGTTAAGTAAATATTCATCAATCACATTTTTTCATGTTCTTAGCTTAAATTATCTCGGCCACCTTTGCTCTTCAACCACGAATAACTGTTCATTCATTCATTCATTCATTTTCGTGTTTTGAACACCATTATATACAACTAGTTTCCAAAAATTCGCCACTTTTGTTGCTTCGTCATTTTGCTGAAAATAGATCATCCATTTTTTTTTATATAAAACACATCACACGAAAAGTAACCACGGTCATAAAAATTAAAAAATCACTCACTAAGTGGGTAAATTTTCTAGAGCGTGGGTTCTGGTCTTGGAAACTACAATGTCGGCCAAGCCTTCCAACACCACAACCAACACAATCACCAAAACGAATAACTATCTGTGTATATATATCAAAGAGACAGGCGGAAACTCGATTTGCCAAATGATGAGTGAATAGTACAAACTATTATGGATATAATTATTTTATTGTATGTTATGTAATTTCTAAGGCTGCTAATGACATGAAATGAAATGAAATGAAATGAAATGAAATGAAATGAAATGAAATGAAATGAAATGAAATGAAATGAAATGAAATGAAATGAAATGAAATGAAATGAAATGAAATGAAATGAAATGAAATGAAATGAAATGAAATGAAATGAAATGAAATGAAATGAAATGAAATGAAACGAATGGAAATTAAATGAGAAGCAGTACCAGAACGTGGCTTACAGTAAACGAACAAGAGAACAAGAGTTGGGATATTGTTTGACACGTGCTTATAAGCGATCATGTTTGTAAAAGCTGTGTTGTTTATGCCTTTGAAAAAATCTTATTGAAGTGATACGTAATCAGTTGCTAAAGCATTATTCTTGCATGCACTGATTTACTCGTTTTCCTTTTGAGTTAGTCTCGTCAGTGGCTATGCTTTTTTTTTATTTTGCTAGTTATTTAAATAAAATGGTATAAGCGAGGCAGTTTCGAGTGTCAAAGTTTAAAATAGGAAGTTAGGAACGAGATTCACGGCGTGAATATGGCGTAGTTTGGACAACGGAACGAGGAGACTACTGAGCAGTCGTTAGGTGAAGGACGACGCGTTTTAGTTAGTTTTTAGTTGGTTTTCTAGTCCGGGAAAGTCAACTTTTTACCCTTTGCACCGGATAGTGGTTAAAACTACTATCTTTGATGCGCCAACGCCAGACAGTAACTTTACACTCAAAGCTAAAACTGAGCAGGAAAGAGGAGCAGCACAGATTTTAAAAACCACATGGTACGAGGTAATATCGTATAATAGATTTACTAATGCTATATACTTATATACTTATACTTAGCTATATACTTATATACTTATATATATAATACTACTACTATAATATACTACTAATATATTTATCAGTTACAAACTAGACAAGGCCTCATACGAACACCGAAGTTAAGCAACCTCGGACTAGGTCAGGAGGTGGATGGGTGACCACTCTCCTCTGAAACACTAGTTACCGTTGGTTATAGTGGATTGGAGTGATCGAAAGCTTGTGTAACAGCTTCGCTCTTCTCGTCAACTGTTCGGCAGTCCAGGTTAGTGGAGGAACCTATATGACTAGTCAAAGTTACACCGTCCTTTCGGATGGGACGTAAAGCCGATGGTCCCCTTGGTACTTTTCGACAGGAGTAGACTACGTGCCGGTACCAGGTTTCCCCTCCTCACTTCCTCATTATCATTCACCAATCATGACTCATCAGGCTAAAGAGTGCATTGTGCCCTACACTGGTCTTAATTACAATAAAGTAAGTAAGAAAGACAGGGGCTGGATTTTTTCCGACACTTTTTCTTTGCAATTATTCATAGTCGTTTCACTTTCATAAGTTCCTTTTGCAAGAAGATCAGTGGCTCAAGTGCCCTTACGCAATTAGCCAATCATTCCCGTACTAAGTGAAGTGACGACAGATATGCTCACATCAACAACGACGCTAAATACCTCAATCCGTGAACCGAGCGCTTGAAATTATGGTGAATCCAACAATCTTGCAATTTGTGTACCGGTATTGTAATTATTCTAAAAACATTGGTTTATCGAAATCTGCTTTAATCATTACAATATATATATTGCATAATAAGAATAATTGTACCGTTCAAAATTAGTCGTAAATTATTTCCGTTATGGAATTCGACATCACTAAGAGCTTTTGAAAGAAACTACTACAATGTTCCAAGAATCTCTTCATACTCAATCAAATCTATGTGCGAGATAATTCCTAAATACTCTAGCATTTTCCTATGATGAAACTTACTTAAAAAAAATGTGAACAAACTCTTGAGGAAGTCTTGATTTTATTTCGTCCGTTAAAAATGCCCGTCGCTTTGAGAGATCCAGTTTTCGAGCGATACACAGCCTATTTGAACGCGCCCCGCCCCCCCTGCCGTAAATTGTCCGGTAATGCTTCGAGTGTGTTGGTAACAGAGCAGTGTGATTCAAGGCATCACACAATATTGCAGAGAGAGAGAGAGAGAGAGAGAGAGAGAGAGAGAGAGAGAGAGAGAGAGAGAGAGAGAGAGAGAGAGAGAGAGTCATAGAGAGAGAGAGAGAGAGAGCAATTCAACTGCGCACTACCCTGATTAGCCTATCAGGAATGAATGCAATCAGTGAGCTTTGTTGTACTTTTTATCTTGCAACGAGCACCGAACCTCCCTCTACATTGCTGCTTGTTCATACGAATCGGCCGGTATGACACGATGGGGTTTTTGTTTTTAAATAAAAAAAGTAGTTTTGTCGTTAAACTCCGTGATCGTTGCTTTTGTAGTTGACGTGATTAGAGAAAAAATCTCATGCATTAACAGGATTTTAGAAAAAAAGCTATTTTGTGTTTATTATGGACAGTGTGACTGACATTAACTCACATCATACATCATCTTCTGAGATAACTCAAACTCATAAGTGCACTCTCAATAATGTATGTTATGTTTCGCAACATTCTTATACATTACACTAAGGCCCGGTTTTTCAATCGGTTAACGGGTCGTTAACGGGGCCGTTAGCTGACGGTCCGTAATCTGTAACACAACAAACCCTATGAAGATAACGGACCGTCAGCTAACGTCAGCTAGAGTTAAGAAATTAGGCCAGAAGTATTCAGGCTGTTGTCGAAACTTACCCGGTATTTCCACTAAAAACATTACATTGTCTATCTACATCTACTCCCAGTTGTAAAGCATTCATCAATTCCTAAGCTTTCTGTTTTCCATGGAATCGCACGAAAACGAAATCACATTCTCTTTTCAATGTCATACTATTTATAGGTGTCATAAAGTCCTGTCATAAAAAAACACTGTGACTTTATACTCTGGATTGATTTTCTCGTAAAAGATCTGATATATTCTACGTGATATTTAGAACCTAAAAAAGTTGTGAAGTGGTTCCGAACAGTGGAAAAGAGAAACGTATTCGAAGGAAAATAAACAAATAGTTGGAAAAGAATATAGGGAACATATCACAAGTTTTTGCTAGCTTGTATAAAGTCCGTTTTGAAAAGTAAACTCAAGTAGACGATATTGTTTAAATCTCATAATGACCTGTCGGTTAGTAGCTGATCCTGAAAGAACTTCAACTCACTTCCAGGCAAAATATGCAAAATACCAATGCAAGAAAGTTATTTTAAAATACGGGAGATTCCACTTTTCAATTTTCTCTGCTGATTAATGAAAATAATAAAAGAGAATGTTATTACAACACCTCTTCATCTATTTTTGAACCACTCCATTCCACGTTCAATCAACGGAAGAACGGCTTAACTTGAAAGGTTCCCTCAATTATTTCCAAAACAACTTGAAAGGGATTTGTAGAGCCAGATAAAGAATTCCTTTAGCCAATTTGCATCGTATACGCAGCGACGAGTATTGTATTGAATTTAGTAAAACATTCAAGAGATAGGAAACGCCACTTTCCTGCGGCTTTCCGGGATACAGTTTGATGGTCTGCAAAGAAATTAAACTAAAGTTCCCTAAATCGCGCTTAATCAGAAATGAGAAGCATCCTCTCGTAAGAACGCAACTTGCACAGGCAGGCAGGGGAGAAGAAATGAGACGAAGAGAGTGACAGAAGCAAGAACGAGGTTTCCGCTTCTATCGATCTGAGTGGGCGATGCTAGGCATTCGTATACTGTTCATTGCGCAAATATTAGTCCCGTTGCAGTAGGCGGCGGAGGACAGGACAGGTGAAGGGTTTCTGGCTTGGTTAGATGTGTTATTGTAGTCTAGAGCGCCACATCTGATCCCAAGACGCATCAAGCCAACTTGTCTAATACACCAGAGAGGCAATAATCTTACTTTTCCTTACGTTCGCTTTACACTCGTCTCATATTTCTAAGCTCATAAAGCTTCACTCTTGATTCTACATCTGTCGTGTTCATGATAGCGCTTTACACTCATCTCATATTTCTACGCTCATAACGCTTCACTCTTGATTCTACATCTGTCGTGTTCATGATAGCGCTTTACACTCATCTCATATTGCTACGCTCATAACACTTCACTCTTGATTCTACATCTCTCGTGTTCATGATAGCGCTTTACACTCATTTCATATTTCTACGCTCATAACGCTTCACTCTTGATTCTACATCTCTCGTGTTCATGATAGCGCTTTACACTCATCTCATATTGCTACGCTCATAACACTTCACTCTTGATTCTACATCTCTCGTGTTCATGATAGCGCTTTACACTCATTTCATATTTCTACGCTCATAACGCTTCACTCTTGATTCTACATCTGTCGTGTTCATGATAGCGCTTTACACTCATTTCATATTTCTACGCTCATAACGCTTCACTCTTGATTCTACATCTGTCGTGTTCATGGTAGCGCTTTACACTCATCTCGTAATTCTAAGCTCACAAAGCTTCACTCTTGATTCTTCATCTGTCGTGTTCATAGTAGCGCTTTATCTAGATAACATTATCTCTTAACAATCGTTTTCTTTAACAGGATGGTATTATCATCTGTTGCGTTATTCTTAAGGCGGTTCCACCCAAATTTTACGTTTTCTTTAATATGGTCAGAAAGTTGACTGTTGTAACTGATATTGAAACCTAGTGCTAAAACATAATCCAACATATTTTTATAATTTTTTTCCAATCGGGCACACGGCCAATAATGCATCTCAAAGACGCTTTTTATTTCAATTACACCGTGAGATAAATAGATAACCTTAAAAAGTCACATATTTTATTGAGTTTTGATGAAATTGGGCATAGCCATAATATATATATCAACCGTTTACGTATACGCAAAATCAACACAAAAATACGTTATTCCACTTCAAAAGCACCAACAGTCAACAGATAAAGACCTATAATTGCATAGTTTTCATTTTCGTTAGTGGTTTTTAAGACACGTACAAAATACCTACAGACTCGGCATTATTTGAGTCCCCTGCATTAAATTTGAACACAATTAAATAATATGTTGAATTTTGTGTTATAGTACGTCTTTATTACACAAAAATGAACCCGGCACCGCCACCAAAACAGGGCCGAATGTGTCTTACTCACTCGGGTGGTCACTAATCGATACCTGCCAACGAAAATCACCTTCCGGATTTCTTATAGTTTTGTTTTAATATTATTTATTACATTTATTTTATTTTATTTATTTTTCATATTATCTTTTCACTTGATTATTAATTTCAATATTAGATTTTGTTATAAGCCCTATAAAATAAAAAATTAAAATTAAAGTACACAGAGTTTATGATTTGTAAAATATATTGATAATAATTTCAGCCGTTAGACTTTACTCTAATTGATATCGAAGGATAAACATGCTTAAGTTATATCTTATGGTCTTAGAACTGGTATTTACGAATGTGTCAGCACGTGTGTTTTAGTACATAAAAAGACAATTTAAATATCACTGAATATTATCTGTGTGTAATTAACTGATTAAGTAATATTCTAAACATACTTTACTTGATGATTTAAAATAATATGTAAAATACAGACACAGACTTTGTATTACAAACATCCATGACCTAATTTGTTCTAATGTGAGCGGTATTCATTACATAATAACATATACATTAGTAGTCATAACACAATGCAATGAATTGCCAATTGATTTGAAATCGGTATAAAAGATGATGAGCTATTCCGTACAAAAGGGATAAAATCAAACTAAAATTATACGATATTTTATAATAATTATTATTATTACTAAAATCTACCTCTAAAAATAAATTCCATCGATTTTAGAACACTTACAAATCATTTCAACAAGCTTGTGGAAAGTTCGCTTACTCAAATAAAACCGTAATTATGATGTATGTTGATAGACGAATACAAACTATGTCCGCAGAAATGTTCCCGGTTTTGTTACTTCAAAAGCTCTTTTTTATATTTAGTTATGTAATCATATTCATTTATACGGTTTTGTCAATAACAATTTCCGTTATTTGACATTTGCAAATAAGAAAAAACATTTTCACCGTTTTGTGTAATTCAACTGTAACGCTATCACAATTTAACTAACATGCTTTGACTGTGATTGATCAATAAAAACCGACATATATGAGTGTGTGTGTGATGGAGATAATCATGAAATACCATGCGAGGAAATGCCATTGAAGCACGTTGACATTAGCGCTCCCTATTTCGCGAGATAGGAATTCTGATATATAATGTTTAATAGAAATATTACTGGGATATCGAGGGGTGGTTTCAAATACCTTATCCGGGGATTGTCGACGATTTGGTCGGGCAGTCGAGATCCAATCATGCCGAGGGAGAGGCAATTGGGCCAACAGTCCTCTATTCCTATCCAATAAAGCTGATCTCTCAACTCTGTGGAGAAAGTATTCCTACTCTGTCGTAGGTTACTCAATCTAAATAAAGTAGCTTATTCACTCATATTATTCATTTCCTGTTTGATGATAGAGTGTCCACATCATTCCCTTGCGTTTGATAGCGAAGCAGTGTATGGTTGCATAAAGGTCGCTGTTATACTAGCAAGATGCAAGTTCCTATAACATGTAGCTGGAATAAAAAAAAATATTATTATTATTATTATTATTATTATTATTATTATTATTATTATTATTTTTATTATTATTATTATTATTATTATAATTATTATTATTATTATTATTTTTATTATCATTATTATTATTATTATTATTATTATTATTATTATTATTATTACTATTATTATTATTATTATTATTATTATTATTATTATTATTATTTATTCTTGTCACCAAAACATGAAACTACAAGATATATACCTAAAACCACATAGGTTTTAAGAATTTACAATATTATTATTTTAAAACCAGTCTTGTTTAAAAGAACAATCACATTATAAGTTATTACGCGGAAACACCTGTATTGGTGGAAATATTTTAGTAAACCCTAGACACACGTAATAACTTTGCGAAACGGGCGCGAGCTCGTTATACGTCACGGCGGGGCCGACCAATCAACTTATAATGATATTTGGCTGAAATTCACAACATAAACTAGAGTAATTGTGCTTTTTAATTATCTTAATATAAAAACGGGGGTCACCGGCTTACTTTTTGAGTTATTTTGACTTAAAGATTACGCAATTCCCCTATCTTCACCATTGTAAGATTGGAAAAACCTACACCTGTTAACCAAAAACACGGTACAAACATGAAATTATAAAGAATTAACCCCGATTTAAAATTGAGTTTTAATTGTCAATATAATACCCTCGCACGAAAAATGGAATACAAGTGTTTATTTGTTTCCAATCAGGTTCTCATTTTATACGCTATCTGTTTTATCGCTGCATTATTTCCGTAATCATTTACAACACGATAAATTCTGTACGTATTATTTTAACCGCTCATGGAACCATATCACCATATCAATGACTACTTTCTATTCGCCACTATATTGACAGCTAGCACGCATAATCCATATTTTACAACCTATTTGGTGCACATATACGCGAACAGTCCATTCATTGCAATAAAGATAACATTGAAACTTGAAACTACGTTTGGTTTGCAACTAACTATTTCCAAAAACTATTAAACCATTCTATGGGATGCTCATATAGGCTCAGTTAAATTGCAATTCTAACAATAGCTTTGTTCGTTTGTCCTGTGATCACTACTTCAGGAGTACGGTATTACGAAAACCCCGTTTTTCTGTCCTGGAGTAAGTGTGATGGGAGTAGCTGCGACAAGTTCTTTTGTCCAGTGGAAACTTACTACAACTGTGATGGGGTAAGGTTTTTACACCTGCTTCCCGAGTAGGAGTAGGAAGAACAACTGAAACGATCTCAACTGTGACAACTCTGTTTTTTTGTTCAAGTGGGAGTAACTGTGATTTCTACTCCCATATCCGTTATAATGACATATTTCCGGATTACTCCTGGCGTAAAATACTCCTGTTGAGGCAGGACAAACTAACAAACCTAATATGAGGACGTGGGGACCCATTTTTTTTTTTTTTTTGCTGGGGGACCCACTGCCAGGTTCTTACGCCACTGACAGAAGCTCTAGAGAATATTGGCGTAAGTGTCTTGGGAACAGTAACTCTATGTAAATCAATAGTCGATGATGATATAACCGTTACGGGACGATGAAAGAGTCTCTGGGTGAGATATTTCAACGGAATAACTATAAAACATAAACTAGCTCCGAGATGCGTAGCCGACTTGGCTCTCAAATCTTCAACCCACTTCGAACACCTATATTAGAGCGAACTACGGAACTATTGTAATTACCTTGCCTTGCATTATCGATGCATGCAATCACAAGTAACCTAGTTCTGATACTGGTTATAGTGGAATACGTTACAGTGCTGCAGTGGATGTGGGAATTGCAATGTATTATTAATGATATAGATTGCAGAAGTGGTAAAAGAAGTAGTACTGGCAGTAGTAAAAAGTTGTTGTTAGATTTTAAGTGAAATTTATGGACAAATGGTAATGATAGTGGTAAGGGTAGGTCACTAGGTGATACTGTGCTGGTATTGGAAGTGAGTTGTATCGTCCATTTCCTTGGCACAACTTGTGGAAACGGAAGTCAGAGAGGTATATCCAAGACCAACCCTAAAAACTCTTGTCTTGTCCATATCGTTGTCTAAGATTTATCTGTTGGTATAACTGATAATATCTCCCCCTTGGCTCGTGGGATCACAATATAATTATGTTAACAGAGAAAAATGCCTCTACGTCAACAACCGCAACAAATTTTCATTTTAAAATTATATCTCAATTATTGAATGTGCTTCGAAATCGAAAATCTTAATCAACAGCGCACTATGGTTTAATAAGCCCTACATAATGAATGCTCTAAGTTGTGTTTTACATTATAATCAGTATGTGTTTTTACATATAATTAAATTGATTACTAATTATCGAATTAATATCAAAATAACTACGCTAATGGTTATAATATTTTATTCAGTCTGTAGGGCCTACCAAAACACAGTGCGCTGTTGATTTAGATTCTCGATTTGTTGTTGCAATCTTGAGATATAATTAAGTAATGAAACTTTTCTGCGGTTTTTGACGTAGAGACTACCCTTCGCTCTTAATGTGTTAGTAGTATTGTCACTTGTTAGTGACGATGGTATCGGGAAGATTCGCCCTCCCGAAGATGAGAAGACGAAAACAAGACACATTCAGGCTTCAGTTATACCAACCGACAAATCTATAACAACGTCATGGCCACGCAACGACGAAAGGGTGCGACGGGAATCTTGAGTGAGGGCTGGGATAGATCTGCGTGTTATAAGCGACGCCCAAGCAGTAAAGGTTTGACATGAGTAATGGCGAAAGCGCAGTTCCCTGATACATAAGTATTCAGCGTCGTCGTCCGGGGGGGGAGTGGAATGTCCAGGCGGCGATTGCCCTGGGGAGGGCTTGAGGTGGGCAAGCTCCAGCGGTCCATCAGAGGACTTCACTTCAACCAGCTTATGACGCACTTCTCATTATTCTGCACCGCTACCACCGCCAGTCCCGCAACCACCCGGCCAAATCAGTTTGTCTACATGGATGGGGAGAGGGAAGTGTCTATCGTATGCTGAGACCACAGCCTCCGTACTCTTCCACACCGCCGCTAAGCGTTCGATATCGGAGACGTGATGACCATGCATGGACACTGGCTTCCGTCCTCTTATAAGCTTGACCTCCCGGATGAGAGACGTAGGGCGCGTTGACACTGCGTGGTGCATGGTGGTGCATCCAATGAGCTTTCTTATTTATTTTTTTATTTATTTATTTATTTATTTATTTAATGTCTATCCTATTCAGTTCTGAAAACTGATTTACAAAGGAGGACTTTAAATAAAACTAGGCTATGCAAACAATTAATAATAATAAAAACATAAATAATAATAACAACAAAAACAAAACAAACTACTGTACTATATAAAATAAAAATCAAGAACACGGAAAAATAATTGAGAAATGAAATAAAATAAAATCAAGTGTAAATTCAACATATTAAATAATAAAAATAAAAGTAAGTGAATAAGAAAGAAAATGAAGAAAAAACTGTGGGAAAAAATATCTATATATAAAAGTGAAAGAAGAAGAAGAAAAAGAAGAAAAAGAAAAAAAAGAAAAAAAAGAAAAACTTACACTTACAAAAGTGTCATTGACAAAAGTGTCCATTTTATTGTCATCTATGGGAATAAATTTTTTTTTTTTTTTTTTTTTTTACCTGAAATCCGAGTTTTTCCAGACAAACTTCAGATGTTAGTGCACCGTGAACAAGTAGGTTATTACTTTGTTCACCACAATGCTCAGATCACATTCATTCGTCAGTATAACTGTAACCATGCGGTTCATTTCAATTAGTGTAATTTACTTGTACTGTTGAATTGTAGCTCCACGTCAATACCTCACGACCACAACATCACAGTGGTAACTACGTCCCTCATCGATTTTTAACAAACCTCTTTCCAAATTGTTTTTCTTTGTTCTCACGATAAATATTTTCTTACCACAATGAAATAGATTTTGTTCCTGAATAAAATTTGTTTTCATAATTTAAATAAATAGGCCTAAATCAAGAAGAAATTGTTTCAAATCTCGATCAATGTTTTGTTTGTGCTTTTTATTGTTAACATTAATGAGATTTTATCAAATACGCAGACTAATTAAAATGTGGCCTAACAACTAGAGACTAAGGTAGTCTAAGCTGCTTCAGTATTTTACGGCCTGAAATAATGAGCGGTTGAAGGTATTTAAGACAACGTTTTGGTTAGGGGGTTGTTTGAGCCTGGGAGAGTTCAGTTTACCTTAGATAAAGCCACCCTCGCAAGTTGCCTCGAACTCTTCGCTAAACCCACTTTCTTCAATAATCCGTAAAGCTTGGCTTGGGCTTTAATTGTGCGATCAGGCAAGCAATTAACATTGTAGTAAGAGGTGCATGTGTGTTTAATATTATTTCATGATAAATATAACAGTTTTCCATTTTCTAAGTAAGCCAACTCGTGGAGGTGTATTATCTTGAAATAAAGTAAGTACGAATCATTAAAAAGAAATTAAAGATGAGAAATAGTTTTGACTTGGTTCGTGCATAGAGAAAGCTGACATTATTTATTCGTTAGGAGGGAAAGAATGACGAATATTTGGTGTTATTTCTTGCATTGAAGGATTGTATTAATCATACGGAAGCAATGTAAAGCTATAATTTGTTTGAGTGTATGACAGAAATAGCTCAAAGTCGTGAACATTTTAAAGTTTTCTGGTTGTATTTTTTAAATTACATTCAATACCACAATTTTGATTCACATGGGTCTGTATATAATCAAGATCTACAATTTTTTTTCAATACGGCATTTTAAATATAATACGTCTTGATCAAATTAGACAATTTCAGATATTATTACAATTATATCTAATTTTATCCAAACACAATCAATATTGCATTCTTCTTTGGATAATATCTGTAGAGCTTGATTATATCTTGCATCCAATCATCCACAATTGTGACACTAATTGTAGTTTTAAAGGTACTAACAGAAAACCTTACATTGCATCAAACCCCATTTATGGATTTTTTCACATGTCCTTTACACGACTATTTCAAAAATAAAAAAGGCAGTTGGAATAGCCTTTAAAACGCGTCGAACCAAATATTTCCTTACATTGCATCAAACCCCATGTAGGGCTCTTTTTTACAATGTCTTTTACATGGATATTTAAAAATAAAAAAACACCTGGAGTAGCCTGTAATAACGCGTCGAACCCAATATTTCCTTACATTGCATCAAATCCCATTAAAGGCTCTTTTTCACAACGTCCTTTACATGGAAATTTAAAATTTAAAAAAAATTAAAAAAACATCTGGGATAGCCTTTAAAAACGCGTCAAACAAAATATTTCCTTACATTGAATCTAATCCCATTTAAGGCTCTTTTTTCACAATGTCCTTTAACATGGAAATTTCAAATTAAAAAAAAAAAATTTAAAAAAAACTGGGATAGTCTTTAAAAATGCGTCGAACCTTAAATTTCATTACATTGCATCAGACAACATTTTTGGCTTATTTTCAAAATGTCTTCTACGTGGATATTTAAAAAGAAAAAACAGCTGAAATAGCCCTTAAAAACGCGTCGAACCTTGTTTTATCCCGCGCCAGTGGTGCGCCAGTGCGCACGCGTCACTAACGCTCATTAAGACACCAATAAAACACATTTGTATCACCGCCGAAATATGCACGAGGAAATGATATTCATCCACCATTACAACGGGGCGTCACGTATTTCCTGAGTCATTATAGAACCGAAATCTTTTTCCTGATAATTTATGCTGGGCGTGTGTACGTAGGGGGAGCTTCGTGAGGGGGAGGGGTTGACCAAAACGCACGTCCTCACAAATCAAAAACACACAATTCTGCATGGAGCACATGCCTTCATTACTGACTATTCTCTTATACGTGTCTGTCTGTAATGACGTGACTTCCGAGCTGCTGCTGAATATTATACGATATATGCAGATTCATATACGTGAAGTCATCTATACAGTTTTATCCAAAAAATACAATTAGTACCGAGCAATATTAGTTTGCCCGTACCACGAAGATGCCGACATATCGAAGAAGTTCTTCTGTTTTAATATTTTTGTCGCATTTATTGTAAATAATGATTTTTGCCTTAAAAGTATTAGACGATTGAAAATGTAGGTAAAATCTGATAAAGACACAATTCCGTTTATATTAAATAATTTAATAAATGGGGAGGTTTGTTTTCCGTGGACCGCGAAATCGCGATAATCGCTGATAATAAAGAGGGATGTATCTTGGAGGGATGAGACAAAGATCTATAGATCGGCCAACCGGTGAACGTGTATTTATAATGACAATCAATATCACTATCTTTCAAGGATACGACGAGGCTATAGATATTATCAAAGGCTAAATCTATTTGAAAAAAATGCAACAATCTTTGTATTTGTCTAAAATTAGATATTTTCAATAAGATATCAAATTGTATACTTTAATCCCAAACGTACTACATTTTTAATAATTTTTTGGAATATGCGTATATCTTGATATTTCATATTTGCATTCCATATTTTTTATATTGAATAATTATTAAATATTAAATATTAAATATTAAATATTAAATATTAAATATTAAATATTAAATATTAAATATTAAATATTAAATATTAAATATTAAATATTAAATATTAAATATTAAATATTAAATATTAAATATTAAATATTAAATATTAAATATTAAATATTAAATATTAAATATTAAATATTAAATATTAAATATTAAATATTAAATATTATGTATTAAATACTAAATACAATGTATTGAATATTAAATCTACGAACAAGAAGCCTTAAATCTTCACCGTTTTTAAGCAATTTGTGCGTGTTCATAAATCGGGCCCCAGTGGGGATGTAACCCATCATTGACGGAGATTCAACTAAAATAGAGGGGTGTAAATAACCAGAAGGAAGTAGCACCCACCCACAGTCAATTCGCTCTCCGCATATAAACCTAATGAAGCCGTATTCTCTAAAGTGAGGCAGTGCTCCGGGAACTCACGGGATTTCCGTCACCGAATATCTGCTAGATACGTGGGTGACAAACTTTCATCAGAGCTGTCTGAATTTTAACCTCGTGGTCTTTAAATGTGTAATTTACCAACTTATTTATCAATAAACACATTATTCAAATGGATATTTATTGGGGAAATACTTTCGTGTGGGTGGATTTGTTGTAACAACAACAACAACGAATACATAATATTGTAATGTCCTTTATTGGTATCATTTGTTATATAATTTTGACCATATTTACCGAATAATATAGATGTATCAGAAAACTAATTTTGGCTCTTGAATATTTTTTATATGTGAATAATTTGTTAATAAATGTATATTATGATCGATGGGAAAAATACAAAAGTCTAACTGGCCTTGCTCCCTGATATTAAATAAATTCCTGGTCTATCAATCTAGCTATCTGTATCTATATTTCAATAAATCGCATTTGTTAATACTGTCACAAGTTTTTGTTTCATTTCTCAGCAAGAAGATCCATCTCTAGCAAATCAGGGCTCAGTTCTGGTGAAGTGCATACGGGTGTGTGGTTGGGTGGTAAATAAGGGGAGGGGAGGTCGAGAGTTGAGGGGGGGGGGGTTGAGTGTTTGCATGGTGGTTTGTTTTTATACCAGATTCTTGTTTGGATATCGTTACTGAGTTACTTAATATGTAGCGCTAGATGGGTTCAAAGCTTCGTTTAGGCATTGTTCACCAATACTGAAATACAATCCTATAGTTTGCAATTAAAAGTTGCTATGCGGTCCTTTATGATTTTATAATTGAATACAATGTATTTGCTGTAATTGATTACATGAACTTATTTAGCCATTATTAGGAAGGATATGGCAATGTAAAGAATTTGAATAAATATATTATAGAATAACGTAGACATATAAATGAATAGTTAAAACATATATTTGTGGTCTTTGGTGAGTGTAGAAGTTGTTGTAGTTTGCTAATTAAAGTCGCTAAAAAATTGTTTAATTTATTAAAAGTGTCCAATAATTTTTTCCGTGTCTCATTTATATAGGCTCAGCTTCGTCTGCGTGTTCAAATTATCAATATCTTGTTTTCTTCCCCGTAGAGGTAGGGGTGGATGAATTAACTCCTGTAAGCGGAAAGGCGAAACAGATAGAAAGAGGCTAATTATGTTTTTGCTTAGGGGTGTAATTTCTCCCTCCCTCCAGCTGTTGCGTCTCCTGATGTAATTTCAACCCCTCGGGTGGGGAGAAATATGTTTATTAAAATTTCTTACCCTTCCTATCGCGAGTGATGATTTGAGTGTACACCGACCTCGTCTGATGTCTTCGCGTTTCAGAAAGTATAGCAAATAAACGTGGGACTGTGTGCGTCATCCAGGTTGTCACACTGACTCTTCAAAGGAAGATTTATGTATTCAAAGTTTTGAGAACCGGGAACAGGGAAACAGGAAAAGCAAGTAGCTAGTTTGTATGGCTGTCTCGGGTGATTTTATTAGACTATTCGCGCAAGCGGACCTAATTTTGGTGCGTTTTTTATCATCTGTTACTGATGACAATCTAAGACAAGTGTTTCCAATATAAATCTTATTTTGAGAAATGTTTTTAAAGGTGTTGCTCATATTTTAATAACTTAATAAAATTGCAAAATATTTTTTAAATAATAATTGGCTAACTGTGTAAGTGTGATGTACAGTCTGAACAACTATTACACACACAAAATTGATTAAATAAATGTCCTGTACAAATAGGAAGAATTCTTGACACAAGAATTTAGAATTTAAATCATGGGTAAAAGCGTGTTGACTATTTCAACAGTTGTTTTGAGCTTGTTATGGAATTTAGAATGAACTGACTCAAGTAGCTACATGATGCCTGATTCCACCTTTCAAAGAACTACCTGGAATCTACGGGACAAGGAAAGAAGTCAGTGCTATGAATTATTTTATAAAAATAAAGTAATATTAGTTACAGAGAAATACGAGTGTAGCAAAACCAATACAAGGAATTTTCTTAATATTGGCCAAAACTGGTACCCTAATGAAAAATTAAGAGTTGATAAGCATAACCTGATAGTGCTAACAATAATATTTCCATATGAGTCTTTGCTGTAGTGTGCACTCCAGCAGCTTTAGCAACACCTCTACAGGTAAATCGCTAGATAATTGTGATGTTTTGATAGACCGGGCAGATAGTATGACTCATCCCAACAACCACCTTGTGACTGGGGAAAACCTCGGAAAAACTTTCACTCGGGACTCCCGGTGGCCGTAATCGAATCGGCTACCTTAAACCTTCTGAAGTGTCTCGCTTGTTACCGCTAATTAGGCCACCTACCTCAATCAGGTAAAAATGTGCGCATAAATCAATCCATACAACTGTAACCGATAGAGGTGGCTCAGCGGTAAGACGCGAGACTCTAATTCGGGAGGTCGCCGGTTCGATTCCGGCCACCTGACTGAAGGTTTTTTACGAGGTTTTTCTCAGTCGTAAAGGTGAATGCTGGGACTGAGTCATACTATCAGCCCTCGAACATTCCTTCCCAACTATCCAAACACCCTATTATACCTAGTTAGTCACCTGAAGAGGGGCACATCAGGTAAAGCTGGTGTGCACCCTATAACAAGGATTCCTACGATAAATTATTATTATTATTTTTATTATTATTATTTTTATTATTATTATTATTATTATTATTATTATTATTATTTTTATTATACAACACTGTACTGTGTCGTAATTTTGTATTTTATATAATTTGTTATAATTCTTCCTTCAAAAACGTTACAAAGCATGGCGCTTACAAATTGATATTTTCTTTGAAAGAGTTGTGTGATACTTTGATCTCTATAAAAACTATACACGAGTGTCGTAGGGCTTGTACACATTGTCCAGTTCTCACAGAATCCTTCTTCAACTCAGATTGCTGGTCGTACTCGTAGTTAAGGAAGACTTCAGAGGGATTGTGGAGTGCAGAACAATCAGAGAACTCAACTCACACATCAACTCTCCTTTGCGGTAAGGGTGAAGATGCTCTCTTAGCATCCACTCAATCCCCACTTAGCTAATCAATCTTCACTTAGCTGCGATCATGATCTAATACCAACTACCTATATGTTTAGTCGAAAATGATGATGACAAATGATAATGAAAATAATAATAAAATAGAATAATACAACAAAACATACAACTGAACCATAGGAAAAAGAATAAGAACAATAAAAATGACCGAAATTAAATTTTTTATTTTGTATTTATATAATTGTAATACATTTATTTATAAATAATATAGTGAATGTAACGAGATAGCGAAAAATTGATCCATGTATACGGACAGTGTAACGAAAAACTATCATATTTTAGACATTTACTATAAAACGACAACCTCAAAAAGTGTATCAAATATCTACACCGAGTGTACCCCGGGGTACGAATGTCTACTGAATTAAACCCTATGAACTCTCACGTCTGGAATGAGCTTAAAATCTCGAGTACAGAAACCGTTTCTCAGACTGAAAGCGTCTCCTTGAAGATACTTTGCTACTGGTTAAACAAGACAATATATAAGAACCCTTATACATGTAGGAGAGAAGATATTTGATGAAAGAGAACTAGAAGGTACTTTGACTGCATAATGTCAACTGTTATAAAAAATTATCAGCAGATTTGTTATACTTCTCACTAATCTAGTTGGATCTTTAGGTATGCTATTTTGCAATTATTTTAAAATTAAATCTGAACAAATGTTTACGTTCTGTCTGCAGTCAGTTTTCAAGAGTATGTCATCACAAAGAATAAACATAAAATTAGGCCACTAAGTTTATTAGAAGACGTATTTGTAGTTCTTATTAAAGTGAAGCGATAAAGGTGGTTCGGTGGTAAGACGCGAGACTAATTTGTGAGGTCGCTGGCTTGATACCGGCCTTCGGGAGTCCTCACTGAAGGGTTTCTCGAGGTTTTCCTCAGTCACAAGGCTAATACTGAGATTTTGAGTCATACTATAAAAGTGAATATCAGGGCAACATAGGTAATTTTAATTATTCGATGAAAGTTTAGGCTCGTCACCTTTTTTTACGAATAAATTATAACTATAATAATTATCACGTTCATGGATCATTCTATGAATTCTATTAATTCAGCGCGAATGGATATCTCTACTCTGGAGAGGTGAAACTGAAAAACAACTTATCACTTCAAAAGGCTAAAAAACAAAAATCGTTCTTGAATCTAAAAAAGATCATCATTGCATTTGAATAACTAACTTCTCAATAACAACACCATTTCTATCTTTGTTCAGTCATTTTCATGAGATAATAAAAATCCGTTTTATAGGTTTTTAATAAATTGAGCAAGACTAGAAATGAGAATCCTTCTATTTTGTGTTGGGGTAGAGGTTTATGGAAGCAGTGTTATTCTCACATGACACTTTAAAATAGAAGCGATATGAAAGAATCTTTTAGCTTTTATTCTCATTTCTAATATTTTTCTGCTATTTCCTTGAATATTCTCTCGCACTTCAACCGATCTCGATCAAGCATAATATCTCCTCATTTAATTTCTATCTAGGTCAGAAACGGCCAAAGGGTGACTACCCCGCCTCCCTTCAACATCGTGACAGCTTAATGCGTCTTCCTATTCAGCCTTCGTCGTAGAAAAATCTCAAGACATTTCCTTTTAATTATAAAGTAACAAATTAATATTTACACTTTTTAAGAATGACATGATTAAGTGTAATGAAGAAAAACGCGATTACTAACCATTCGTCTTCGTTGATTTCACTTTCAAGTTAAATCACTTGTTATTTATATTCTCACTCTCCCAGTTACCACGTTGCACTTCATTTTCTCCCTATCTTAATTTTGTCGCCATAGCCGATGGTTGGAGTCCACGGCCTCCTGCCTCCCGCCTTCCACCGCCTCAGCGCCTGAGCGCCTTGGGCCCGCTAAGCTGTTGTAATTTGACACCTACGCGGACGCAGGACTCCTGGTTTCCACCCCTCATTTCTATGGATCATTTTTCATCCTAGTAAATTCCGACTAGATGGTCTCTATGCTGCCTTGATTGCTGAAATCAAACCCACCTCCTCCCTGCTTGGCCGCTAGATATATCACAACAGTGTTCATTTAGATGCTAAGTTATGTTAAGTGAAGGGTGTTTCCACATTCTACGATTTATATACACTACTTGTATTGCATTCTATTTATGGATTGCTTTTAGTGAAATGTAAACCAGAAGAAACGATGGCATTCTATCACCCTAAAGTGCTCCTACTCGTGCTACTTAATTGCTTAGGCCTACTCATAGTTGATCAACTAAAAGTGTTAAACGTTCAGCTGCATGCCACAAGATTTGTAAAAACTAGACAATACAAATGTCGAGTTAACTTAAAGAAATAATGCAATATATAAAGAACTGTGCATTAAATGTTAATGGATTTATTGTTATCCGCAGGCTTACTTATGGAGTGTGTATTATTATTATTATTATTATTATTATTTATTATTATTTTAGTTAGTATTATTACTAAAAAATTAAAACTGGAACGTTTTTATTAATCTGTTTCATTGGTCTCAACAGAATCACTGTGTAAATAGATTTTATAATACAGCACCATTTAAAAAGTGATTGCTTTGTTAAATTTATTTAGGGCTCTTGCTTTGAAATGACCTGTAAGGACCAGTGAATCACTATTAGTTTCAAGATTCATACAACCACACCGCACAGCGCAAAAGGAAAAGTCCGTTTAGCTCTCTTTACCACATAAATCCATTTAGAATTCTCAATGTTGTGTTGTAAAGCACTTATTCTGTGACGAGACTGGAGTGCAATCAAGTTAGACCACTTCTAGACACTAATAGTAAAATACATAGTCGTTCTTCACGTGCTCCTCAACTCAGCCTTTCCTCAGACTCGCCCAACCACCAATCACAGAGCAGCATTGCCATGTGGACTGCTCTGTGATTGGTGGTTGAACGAGTCTGAGGAAAGGCTGAGTTGAGGACCACGTGAGGAACGACTATGTATTTGACCCAGCATTTCCTCAGACTCGCCCAACCACCAATCATAAAGCAGTCCACATGGCAATGCTGTTAAAGATTGACTTGCATTTGACTCCTCTGTCTTAGCGCGATAAAAGTTTTTGTGCATTACCACGTATGACTCTTCTTCATAATACATACTACTTCAATCTTTTTCAAGATGCCTCTACGATTATAACTATTCTTAAATGACAGAGATGAAAATAAACTAACATATATTTTGTAATAATTTACGAATTTGAGTTTGATGAACACATTGATTTAAATTTGTCATACAAATGTTGACGTCTGCATATTGTTACTGCAATTAATTCTGATTGTGTTGATGTGACTTGAAGTATTAATTATAAGGCTACTAAATGGAGCAATTTCCTTTCCGTGGACCCTAAGTGGCCGGTGAGAATAGCAGAGGGGGGACTCAGAGGGGGAAAGGGGAAAAGGGGACGGAAATGAGCCAGGAATGGAAGGATTGAACTACCGGTACCATAATAGCATCAAAACTGAGAATGGGCCGGAACCAGAGCGAGGGTATACATACACGTTCGTTCAAGATTCTAACATAATTATTTCTGTTAAAACTGGAGTAGAGTTTGAAAAGTTGCAGATTATTTAATGAAGATACCTGTTTACTAGGAGCATTACATGAAGATGAGCTACGCTCTCTGCTCTTCATATCCAACCCCTCTATATAGATGCATCCCTGAATCACTTGTCTCCCACGGCACCCGCTATAACTAAGTTTGCAATATTGAACAAAACAAGGATGAAAAGTGTTAGATTGCACTTTACGTTTCAGGTCAAGTGATTTATGAATGAAATCAATATCATAAAAATGGAAAATAGAAAATGGAAAATAGAAAATGGAAAATGGAAAATGGAAAATGGAAAATGGAAAATGGAAAATGGAAAATGGAAAATGGAAAATGGAAAATGGAAAATGGAAAATGGAAAATGTGAATATATTCAACAAAATTAAAAAGAACTCTAGTAAAATTCATGTTGTTAATCGTATTTAAAAAGTGTATAAATGAAATTAGCTCAAACGCTACACATGTTCGTCACGAACTTTCGTTATTACCAACAAATATAAGACGTGTGTTTCAAATACGACGAATAAAAAATAGACTTGAAACTGGAAAGGTAAGTAGAAAACTGAAACTCAATTTATTTTTGTGTCCAAATTCATTTTTCCTCATATCTTGCAAAAATGATAGGAAACGTGTCCTGTATGAAAGATTAAATTCCGTATCAAACTACCAGTTCGAAAGAATACCTTCTAAGAATACCAGAATATCTCTATATTGCGGATAATACCTGGCCTCTAATACAGACTCCCCGATATCGACCAGAATATCTCTATATTGCGGATAATACCTGGACTCTTATCCTCCTATGTAGACTCTCCGATATCGACCAGAATATCTCTATATTGCGGATAATACCTGGACTCTTATCCTCCTATGTAGACTCTCCGATATCGACCAGAATATCTCTTTATTGCGGATAATACCTGGACTCTTATTCTCCTATGCAGACTCTCCGATATCGACCAGAATATCTCTATATTGCGTATAATACCTGGACTCTTATCCTCCTATGCAGACTCTCCGATATCGACCAGAATATCTCTATATTGCGGATAATACCTGGACTCTTATCCTCCTATGCAGACTCTCCGATATCGACCAGAATATCTCTATATTGCGTATAATACCTGGACTCTTATCCTCCTATGTAGACTCTCCGATATCGACCAGAATATCTCTATATTGCGGATAATACCTGGACTCTTATCCTCCTATGCAGACTCTCCGATATCGACCAGAATATCTCTATATTGCGGATAATACCTGGACTCTTATCCTCCTATGCAGACTCTCCGATATCGACCAGAATATTTTTATATTGTGGCACATCACTTCTTTTTCCACAGTCTAGACATTTTGCCTTTTAACCTCACTTTAAAATTCATCTGTAGTGAATTTGCATTTGTATTGGCAATTAGAGCCCACCAAACACCATGACTAAATACTTACGTCTGCGGAATATTAATTGAGACATTATATAACTTTTGGTTCGGATTTACAGCAGGCAAGGGACGCTTATTCTAGATGCTTGATTTCTTTATTCCATCGCCGTCACGTACCAAACGTCATGTACTCCATATTAAGTAGGGCGGTCCGGTCGGCGAGGCACCTTGGTGAACTTTGTTCGCGCGACCATAGTTCATGTACAAACGCATTTATTGATCTACGCAATAACAGGTTGTCACTTTACGCAACTACATCATTGTTAATCACGGATTACCCCATAAGCGTAATTCTTCCATTAGATAATAGTTTGTACTGTAATTTAAATTAATTTACATTTATATTTACATAATAAGTAATTTTCCAACAAGGTTTTAACTTATAACTAGAATTTAAATGTTTCGAAGTTGAATGTTACCATGTAGATGTTGACATTATAACGACCAAGAAAGATACCGAACACATGGAAATAGTAATCATTTTTCGTAGGAATCCCTGCTGCAGAATAATTAAACACTGACTGTACCTGATGTGCCTCTTTTCAGGTGACTAACTAGGTATGATAGAGTGTTTGGATGGTTTGCAAGGAATTTCCCTCGGAACCCTCGGAAAAGCTTCAGTCAGGATAGCGAATAGCCGTGGTGTTGAAACGGATACCTCCTAATCAGAGTATTGCGTGATGACATAGCTTAGTCGCCACTATCGCTGTCAGCTATATGACTGACTAACTGTAGGTTACACAGATTTCTTCTAATCCGTGATGGCAACAAGGTGATAAACCGCTAACAAGCTACACGCACGATATCTTCACATAGAATAGTTTAGTTCTGTCTGCCCTTCTCGTCAAGAATAGAGCACGCAACCACCTGTCATACAGATAAGCTCAAAAGTGTATGAATTAGCGAAGATTCTGTGGAGTACGGTTCATGAAATTATTCGAAAATTCATCATTCAGGTTTTAATTTATTAAAAACATATTTTAAACTGATTTGAATAATATTTCGTGAAACTATTATACACATATTGGTAAACACTTGACACAAGTTGTACGGTTGTATAACGTACGCCGCCATTTTGCAAAAAAATTTACTTTCACGGTATTGTTTTTTGTATTATTATTTTTTAATGGTTTTCACTTAAATTATTTTTCATAGTTTGAGTTGCCCAAACAGCGTTGAATAGAAAACACGTTTTATCATATCACTCACGTAAAAAAACGTGTTTGTGTATAGTCAACGTCAGTTAAGAATAAACAAACCACGTCCATTGAAGAAGTTCTCTCTCTTCAAACAAGTTTTATCACAGAAGATGTATTGGAAGAAGAGTAATACAAACTCCCCTCTCCTACCACACCACCACACCCAGAGCTGGGCAGTATCGAAAATACATGTATTTGAAATACTTTTGTATTGAAAATACCCGAGCTTAAATTGTCTTGTATCTTGTACCGAAAATAAATTTTTCGAAGTATTTCGTGAATATTTTTCTCAAGAAAATACGAGATTGTTCAAAAGACATAATGGAAAGTACTTGCGTGTTGCTAAAACACATGATCCCGTGAAGATCGTTCACTATTTCCCGATGAGAATATTATAGCCTGAGCAAAATATGCACTTATTTATTTATTTAATGTTTTTTAAATAAAAACATATATTGTATACTAAATATATCTCCAAAAGTGTCTTGTATATTGGATCGAAAATATGTTTATTTGAGTATTGTATTTTGTATTCAAAATAGAGTATTTTCCCAGCACTGACTAAACCACACCACACCATTTAATTCCATACCTCACCATACAACACAAGTTGCCCTATCTAACCTCGCCGCCGAATCATTTTCTGAGCTGTCTCAGCAACATTCTACAAAATACATAATCAACTCACGAACCATTCGGCAATATTCCACGTCCCCTTCAATACTAACAGAGGAGGCAAAAACCAGATGGAAAGACCCCATTCAAGTACCCGTCTACCGCAACCGAGGAAAAACTACCCTACTGTTCTTGCTGTAACCGGAACACCGACAAGAAAACGTGCGCAGTGCAAGAGAGGGGATCGGTTGACTGTGGTGGAGCAATTTAGAGCTGGCTAATCACCTAGACCGCTGCGCTTCAGAAACATCAACTTACATTGGCGCGGAACACCATCGGTACTCCACACTACAAAACTACTAAGATTGACGTGAGTGTGACTCACTGACAAAGGTGGCTCAGCTGTAAAACGCGGAACTCTAATTCAGGAGGTCGCCGGTTCGATTCCGGCCACCAGCAGTTCTGACTGGAGGTTTTTTCCGAGGTTTTCCTCAGTCGTAAAGGCGAATGCTGAGACTGAGTCATACTAACAGCCCTCGGACATTCCTTCCCAACTATCAACACCCTAATATGCCTTGTTAGTCACCTGAAAAGGGGCACATCGGGTAAAGCTGGTGTGCACCCTATAACAGGGATTCCTACAAAAAATTATTAAAATTATTTCGGGGGGTCACGGGTTCGATACGATACCAACCACCGGCAATCTTGAATGAAGAATAAAGAAAGAGAAAGAACATTGAATTGTGTTTGCCATCTATTATGGGCGTTGCTAAATGCACTCTGACTTCATTGTAGGCTTCTTTCAAGTCTAGAACTTACATATAGCGTATTCATTGTGGTTTAAAATACTTAAGTTCTGGGCCATAGACAATACGCTTTCCTTCGCAGCTTTCATGGCCTAGGAATCGCGGAAGTGTTCGAACCACAAATGATTGAATCCACGAAAGTTCCATATCACCGATATTACATTTCACGAAATTGTGAATCACCGAAAGAGCAAATAGTCGAATGTGCAATATACCGAAAGTGCATTTTCACGAATGACATATCTCTCGAATGTACAGGATCACGAAATTACAAACTACCGAAAGTGTAAATTCACGAAGCTGCATTTCCACGAAAGTGTAGATTAACGAAAGCACAATTTAACGAATTTTCAGTGTTTTTCACATTCGTGATTTTGCACTTTCGAGATTTTGATACAGTGCCACGTGTTACACACAGGGAACTGAATAACTATCACGGCGAGGCGACGATAAGGAATATCTGTACCATGTCTGCGAGTGTATCGCTTCTCTGGAACCGAGCGCCTCCTCAGTATGATAGTGCTCGTTACTTCCAGGATGCCACGTGAAGGAACTACCAGCACTACTCAGTTCCACAATGCCCTATTTGCAGCCCAATAAATCGCCTTCCTGGAGCCTATTAGCTGCCGAAGCTCTGTCGCTGTGTGGCACATGCACTTGTGTTCATGCTTGGAGGGGGGGGGGGGGGGGGGGGGGAGGTGGAGGGGGAGAGCCAAAAGTAACGTTTAGAAGAAGAATTGCGTTCCTTATGGTTTCCCATGATAGCTTGTTAGTTTCTTCTTATAATGATCTGCTGCTGATATGATATACTGATATTTGACAAGTGCAAAATAACTACTTTTATTTATGTATTTATTAAAATATTATTTTTGTATCTATTATATTCTATATAGTCATTTATTTAATGTCTATTAGTTTTTAAATGTCCTACCTCTATATTTCCTAACACTTAATTTAAAACGCAAATTAGCTGTTATAATGTTTGTATAACTATTGTTGTTTGTATGTCAATATACATTTTATTAAATTGTATACTAGACAATAACAAACATACAGGTTGATGAAAGTAAGAATTGAAAAGGAGTTCCTTAACGCTAAGTGGCTTACTATTAGTCTAATACCAAGATGTAAATTCTGTTCTATTAGAGTTGAAGCTTATTAGTTTAGACTTGAAGATTAGTTTTACACAAGTCTTCTGAGTGAGATTTCTTGCTAATGTTGTGCTGTGTTTGCGCGTATTGGAGTTATGTTAACCATCAACACAGCAGACGTGGGTAATCCGGCTAGTTCACTCCGCTAAGTGAATTTACGTGCTATGAACGAAGTGCGTGTGAACAGGCGCATACCTGCGTATACATTCCGATGCAAAATTACTTGTCTCTAGACTATCTTATAGATGCTTTCGTCACCGGCGAGGAACTCGTAAAGGTCTCTCACACCAAGAAGTAAGATAGTGTCAGGGGAGTCAGGACCACGCACAATTAGTTTCCAACAAGTGCGAATTACTGACGTTTTTCCCGATTATCTAGTACAATTTGGTTGCGTTAAGTTTCTTGACGGAAACTTGCTTGCACGTTTTCTTGTGCGTTATCGTAAAAAAACATACCACTGCCAAATTGTACTATAGATAATCGGGAAGAACGTCAGTGATTCGCGCTTGTTAAGTTGCAAACTAAATGTGGGCGGTCCTCATACTATCTTACTCCTTGCTGTAGCCATCAAGCGAACCGCCCGAGACAAGTCTGCGCAAATACCGATCGCTGATTGGCTACGAGCCCTTCGCCTGTGACGAAAGCATCTGTACGGTGTTCTAGGGACAACTTTAATACACGAGAAGAAATATCGTAGGTCTATCCTGCCATATTTGGCTGCATATTTGGCTTCATTACGATTCCTTCTATCATCACCGTATTTGAAATTCTGTGGCAAAGCACAAAACAACGTTTCGCTTCTTAGTTGGTTCTCGTTTCACCATACACACCATCCTCATTGTATTGATTTGAATACGCATTTAATTAGTTCATATGCCAAGTCATTAAGGGTATTAAGTAAGCTCTATTGGTAATTGTGATGTGCCCTTGGTGTGACTACGCTTTCAGAATGACGGCGTCTTTTAATGCGACTTCTAAGCATACCCCAATGTTCGTTTATAAGTCCTGTTATTTTCCATTTGTAATCTGATATATTTGAGACGGTTCATGTGTTCCATTCTGAATGGCGCTTAAGCCCGTGCGTAGACGAAGCGCGGTTCTGAAATGTCGTTAGCCAACATCCTAATGGAAGTACGAGATTGCCATTGAAAGCAGCGGTAGGTAGGATTCAGAAGGGTGGGGGGTGAAGGGGGGGGAGACGGAAACGCTCTTATTGAAGTTGCGATCTTTATAAGATTGCTTTTCTCTATCATTGTCTTATCTATTTTAACAAACTAAAGTAATTTCTAGAAGTTTTTCTATTATTTTGTAAATTACTTTTTTTTTTCATAAGACCTCGCAATTGCTTGGCGCAGGTTTCTATTGTGTTTGACTAAGTATCTATTCTGGTGCTTCTAGCACTAAAGCTGATGCTACTAATTCCTAATTCTAAGCTTATTATACCGCTTCGGTTAAGCTAGCATTCATTATGCATATAACTGCGGTCGTGATATTAAAATAGTGACAACGATTCAATTTATCGGCTAGATTATAATGTCATCGCATAGATATCATATGTAAATCTCAATCAAAGTAAGTGCACATGGATAATGAATTATTCAAGCGTTCGTTTGCACTGATCAATAATACATTACTCTATACATATTGCTTCATGTAAAAAACTGCAACTACGATATCAGTATATATATATATATTATGTATATGCTTGCCTCGGTTCCTGCTTAATAAAACATGGCCATTTCGATTTGGATGTTTGTATAAATGTGCTAAGTAGCTTTATACACGGTCTATGAAAAGCTAAAAAGTGGACAGTTTTAGTGTTTGTGAGGCAGACAGTTGCGGGTCAGTCTATGCAACTGCTGCTTTAGTGTTTATGTATATCTTGCTATTGAAAGTAGTATGCACGAGGTTTTGACCAACTCCGTTAACCTATGATTCATAATCTGAAGCATTACCAGTAAACAATGCTTGTAGAAAAGTAGCAGTAGAAGTGGACTAGGGTTTCAAGTTCAAAATATATATTGAAGAGTGGAATGATCACCCCATCTTCCGTGCTAGACTCAAGCGACGCTCTGGTCTGGGATTATGCATTTGGTTCATGCCGAATTTTATAGACAAGATTTATGGAACTCGCATCTGTGTCGATTTTTAGGAGCCCAATCACATCTACATATTGGCAGTACCTACAAATCAAGTCAGCAGTGAGTCTTGATCAACGTATATTACCAGACCAAGTATTGGCTTCTCTGGTATCTCTCCGCTATATTGATTGTTGTAACCACACTGACACCCAACGCGTGCTTCTAGACATTTCAGACAATACGTGCTCTTTCCCAAGTTGAGCTAAAGTCATTGCTCTTAGCGGCCGGGCCCAGTACCCCAATCATACTTCTAGACAGTAACTGACAGCATTCGGAGCTCTGTGGTTTTCCAACAATTCGCTTCTAAACACGTCCTTAGGTGATGCCCCCAACTATTACAAGACGTGGCTGTACCATAGACGCTGTGGTGGTTGTAGGCCAACTATTTTAGTTGGGATAGGACTTGCTTAAGGAACTAACTTGGACTTTCCTTTTATTTATGTAACCGATGTACATTGGTTCGAATCTCGCTTAGGGCAAGGGCGTTTTGAGCGCTCTTCATTCACATATATCATTCACTCATCGTCTGGCAGAGCGTGCCTGTATTCATACAAACATAAATTAACAAACAATACAAAAACATGCTAACGTCTTTGGAGTGAAATCTTTTACTTGAGTTGTTCAACTCAATGTATTCCGTACACTTCTATGGTATTTTATTGGAATTTTCTGTGCGATTATAACAGTAACTCTCTAGGGCCCGAAGGCATAGTTCCCACTCAAGCCCTCCTCAACTCAGCCTCTCCTCAGCCTCGCCCAACCACCAATCACGGAGCGGCATTGCCGTGTAGACGGCTCTGTGATTGGTGGCTAGGTGAGGCTGAGGAGAGGCGGAGTGTAGGAGGGCTTGAGTGTGAACTATGCATTCGGGCCCTAGGTAATCTATTCTTACATCATTCAGTCTACTCCGTGACGCAAGTACTCACCATACGGGTGAGGCTATAGTAGTAACTCTCTAGGTAATCTATTCTTACATCATTCAGTCTACTCCGTGACGCAAGTACTCACCATACGGGTGCGGCTATAGCAGTAACACTCTAGGTAATCTATTCTTACATCATTCAGTCTACTCCGTGACGCAAGTACTCACCATACGGGTGCGGCTATAGTAGTAACTCTCTAGGTAATCTATTCTTACATCATTCAGTCTACTCCGTGACGCAAGTACTCACCATACGGGTGCGGCTATAGCAGTAACTCTCTAGGTAATCTATTCTTACATCATTCAGTCTACTCCGTGACGCAAGTACTCACCATACGGGTGCGGCTATAGCAGTAACTCTCTAGGTAATCTATTCTTACATCATTCAGTCTACTCCGTGACGCAAGTACTCACCATACGGGTGCGGCTATAGCAGTAACTCTCTAGATAATCTATTCTTACATCATTCAGTCTACTCCGTGACGCAAGTACTCACCATACGGGTGAGGCTATAGTAGTAACTCTCTAGATAATCTTTTCTTACATCATTCAGTCTACTCCGTCACGCAAGTACTCACTATACGGGTGCGGCTATAGCAGTAACTCTCTAGGTAATCTATTCTTACATCATGGCGCAAGTACTCACCATACGGGTGCGGCTATAGCAGTAACTCTCTAGGTAATCTATTCTTACATCATTCAGTCTACTCCGTGACGCAAGTTCTCACCATACGGGTGCGGCTATAGCAGTAACTCTCTAGGTAATCTATTCTTACATCATTCAGTCTACTCCGTGACGCAAGTACTCACCATACGGGTGCGGCTATAGCAGTAACTCTCTAGGTAATCTATTCTTACAGCATTCAGTCTACTCCGTGACGCAAGTACTCAACATACGGGTGCGGCTATAGCAGTAACTCTCTAGGTAATCTATTCTTACATCATTCAGTCTACTTCGTGACAGAAGTACTCAACGTCCTTGTATGCAGCCCGATACAATCAGGTTTCTTGCAACCCTTTCATTGCTTTTAGCACTTGCCTGGCGTCTCTCTCTCTCCCTGTCTCTCTCTCTCTCTCTCTCTCTCTCTCTCTCTCTCTCTCTCTCTCTCTCTCTCTCTCTCTCTCTCTCTCTCTCTCTCTCTCTCTCTCTCTCGCTCTCTCCCTCTCTCGATCTTACAATCAACCCCCAAGTACCGTATATATCGCGCCCGCACTCGGATATTTATTGTGAGAACACATTGATTTTTGCCATCTATCTTTGGTACAAGTACCTATATGGGAATCTCATTGGTATTTGGGCTGTACTGATTATTGGCAACTAAGGTTATCGAGACGATGAGGCAGTGTTTAATGTATGAGAATGAAACGCTTGTTAATATTTATTCCTAGGCTAATATTCGGAACCTGGTATGGTTTAGCGGACTAACGCCTTATCAAGCATGGTGTACATACACATACACTGGAATGTAAGTGTTTTTCATAAAGAAATTATTTGGATGATCATGCCTTCACGTCAACAGTAATTTACATTTTGGTCATCAAAAAAGCGCAACGTTCTCAGGATAAAGTCCAGTCTTCACAACAAAATATGCGTTAGTGGTGAATTTTAGATTCCCACGCACAAGCGAGGTCGAATGTTACTTCACTTCTTTCAATGGTTCGGAAAAAACGGGAAAAAAACAGTAAAACTTAAATCAAATATTCTGAAATCACTTTGATTGGACTTCATAATTGTTGTTTTCACACATTCCTATGTGTATTGTATTGTATTTATATTTACACTGTATTATAAGAGTTATATTGCCTTCTTGTATCGATTCATGTTCCTCGAAATTAATACCAATATTTGGTTTATTTGGTTAGAATTCATTTCCTGTCTATAACGAAATAGTAAATACAAAACAGTTGATCATTCTTACCACATTTATTTTGTATCATTGACTTTCGTCTGTCGGACCGATAATGTGTTTCAATTAATTAATATTTCTGGTAACTCTTTTCGGGTCGCGCAAGAAGAATTCCACTTGAAATAATAGTAAACTAAATCAACTGAAGTAAGGCAAAGGCATGTTATAGCTTCTCTTAAACTCAGACTCTCAAAGCAACTATTCAACATAATATAATTTATGTAATATTTTCGTGCAATTGCATGTCTTCAAAATAAACTTGTCATAGTAGTTCTCAGTGCTATATATTAAATCAAGCAAAGTTATATTTTCTAGAATAGTCGTTATACAACTGATTTCTAACCATACTTCAACTCCACTCTTAAAATATGCAAAAGTTGAAACTTAAAAATGAAACGTATTTTATAGTGCAACCCTTTTCTTTTTTCGTAGAATGAAACGGGATTGCTTGGAAAGGTAATACCTTCATACATCTTGGCGGTTGCAAAAGTTTCTACATTCAACCAATTCAATCATTTATAACTTTCAGGAAAAGCAATCAATCGTTATTTATGAGATGGCTTTTTAAGTTTTGAGCTGAAAGGATTTTATGGCTTTGCTGGTGCTACCAGTACTTCAAAGTGTCGATAGTCTGTCTTACATCTTGACTACTACTCTCATTTCTACAATTGAAGTTTTACATTTTCGAGTCGGGAAAAATTAAACAATCAACTTTCGGTAGATTAAATAAAAATAAAAATACTTATAGATAATTTAACACTGTCACATTTTAACATACTTGTAACAACCTTTGTTGAAATGCTCTATTTCAAAATTATTGATCTTTTTAAACACATAAACACATAGGCCTACTGCCGTGTGTAAGCGCATTACGCAAATTGCTGTGTGCGTGTGCGTGTGCGTGTGCGTGTGCGTGTGCGTGTGCGTGTGCGTGTGCGTGTGCGTGTGCGTGTGCGTGTGCGTGTGCGTGTGCGTGTGCGTGTGCGTGTGCGTGTGCGTGTGCGTGTGCGTGTGCGTGTGCGTGTGCGTGTGCGTGTGTGCGTGACGCGGTTTCGAAAAAGAATTGTGTTGTAAATACGACCTTTTGGGATCTGCTGTTTTAGTAAGGTCTTATGCTGCGGCCTCACAGACGGAGGGTTACTTGGAGGGTAGTGGGTAGAGGGTGGATGCTAGTAGGTTGACTGTAGAAATCGCGGCAGCACTGCAGGCTGGAACAACCTATGTACCCACCTGGAATCCAGTGTGCGGCTGTGAGTCAGGCGTGCACTATGTCGCTATGTAAACATTGTTAATCCATGGTTTTGACTTGTGAACCTAGTGCGTAGATGGAATACGAATGATTCATAGCCTGGCTATACCCGCTCTACTGGTTGGCTAGGCTAGGGTGTGCAGTGCGGCCGGCGCCTAAGAATGCACGTGTTGGATACTTACCTCGAGGGTTACTTGGTGGGTACCTACCTACCTACCCGCTAACATCCAAGTAACCCTCCGTCTATGCGGACGCAGTCTAAGAGTAATTGGAATTCAAGGTCATCTGCACGTTGAAACGTCATCAGCATTCATTCCAAAATGTTCATTCCAACAATTGATTACCAGTTTCACACAATTTATAAGCCTACTTTGTGTACCGATATGGTAGAAGACGAGAGACGAAAGACCCTGTTATGTTTTTAGTGACGAGACAAAATGGTCCATCAAAAGTTCCGACATGAATATTAAAACTGTATCTCTTTGTGCAATATCAACACTGGGAAATATAAATATTCATGGTATTTTATTTTTCTGTTGAACATTTTAACGAGAAGACTTTTATCGAAATTATATTAAAACGTTTCAGTGAGACGATTCGATTGAAATATTTGTTCGAATTTAAAATAGCGTTTTTTCTGTCTGCTCTAGATATTTAATTTGTTTTCTATTTGCGGTTGTATTTCAGTCTCAAAGAAGAGAAGTTTTCGTACCGTCCATACAAACGCGGTTTTATAAATGAACATTCTCGTTTATGTAAACATCTAACTTGTGTATTTTATACGAGCCATTAACACTTCAGATGTTTTTTTATCTATTCCCATTAAACATTTCCATTTCGTTGAGTGGACCGTTTAGTTTCTGTTACCTCTCAAATAGGAAATCACTCGGTAGGCTTTAGTCTCCATTACTTAGTATTGGTTGTTTTTTTGCCGACGATTCTAGAAAGTTTACATTTTTGCGAGTTAAAAATCTATTGGTCCATTTGCAAATAACACGGGTTGTAATAAAACAATGCAAATGGTGGTCTCACAAATTCGTTCCTGCGATCCAATAAATGGCTTAACGTATACCCAACAAGTAGAAAGAGGCAGTGGCGTAACTAGGAATTATTTCGGGGGGGGTTAATTAGGGAAAAGTGAGATGAGGGGATTGAAAGGGGTCTGGGGCGCAGCCCCAGCCGCCGGAGGCCATTTCGCCAAAGGCGAAATTTTTTTTCACTTCTATAATTATTTCGTGCCTTTTAGACTCAAAGAATACTACTCGAACCACTACTCGTTTGTTTGTATTATATTGAAGTTACAGTGTTACAGTAGACATTTATTATAGTTCTAAATAAGAATTGCATAGAAATTGTGTTTTTAATGTTTTATGGTTGTTCAATATAATCTCAACATGAAGTGAAGCATTGTGGTCACGTCACATACATTTAAATTTTAATCCACAGAACGTGATATTGTAATATTAGATTAACGCATTTTTATTTATAGGTACCCTCACTTTTACTGGTTTGAGCGAAAGGTATATTAGTTGTAGGTGAAATCATAAATATATAATTGAATTATTGAAAGAAATTATATATCTTATCGAAATAAAGCGTATAAATATTATGAAAATGTTATTTGTTGCGATTGTTATACACTGAAGTGGTTTAAGGATCTTATCTTACAATATAGTATTAAGTGTAGTATTAGGTAAGATCAGTCTCGATGTAGTTTCGGGGGGGGTTTTAACCCCCTAAACCCCCCCCTTAGTTACGCCACTGGAAAGAGGCTCTATCTTTCATAACAAACTGAAGGAGGAAATCGTATTTTCATTCATATCTAACGCATTTTTTAGTTATGGTAAATTAATAACAATATAGAGTTAGGTCTAGTCTTACAATGTCCTAATAACTAGTTATTCGTCGAAAAGCTTGTTTTTTCCATGGCAACTACCAATCAGAACCTTTGAAATCCTCCAAATAGCTTAATTGCTACAAATAACTTTCTTATTAGGAGATTGTAAGACCGTTCTTAAAATTAACACAGCATTAATTTTGTTTTGATTTTTAAAATTTCAACCTGTTTTCTCTGAGAAATCCCCTGTTTTTTGTTTCCCCCGAAAAAGCGCGTTTTCGGTGCAAAACATTTATTTTTGACCAGACGCTAAAATGTCACATATCTACTCGAAAAATTAAAGAAAACTAATTATTAACGGCCTCCAGAATACGATTGTATAATGACTCAGCAGATAATTAATTCTAGCTTATCGTTCATACATTTTACAGCCCCGATGTTTTAACTTTTAACTTTTTAACAATTAACTATTAAATACTACATTTAATAGGTAAACATCATCATTCCCGATTAAAACACTGAACTTAGTTCATTTAACTCTAGTACGGATCAGATAGATCAAAAGTTTCAGAAAATAATGAATGCTCGGTGTTCTTCAAATTTTGAAGTTTACCATGCATGATAAACTCTTACCACAAACTCGAAAATGTGTTGAAATTTTTTAACAAATAAAAAAGTGTTCCCTTGCCCTATGGGAAAACAAGGTTTCCCCAATCTTTCGTTTTTTTCTCGACCTGGGAAAACCGTGCATATGGAACTGTTCTTTAACTTAACCTCGGAATCCCATAATTTAAAAGGGTTTAATTAATTACTAATTTAAACTGCACTTATAAATATGAGTTTTTAAACAAGTCAAACAATTTGTGATGGATTCATACATTTAATCGTAGCGTATATTTTGCTTCACAATTTCTGTGTTAAAACAACATTACATTTGAATGGAAATGAAAGTAAAAAATAACGACAAGCAATTTGTGTACACTTTTTTAAGTGGAATTTTTAATCATTTTTTATTGGACCTTTAATAAGTAAAATTCAAGTTGATATTTCCTTTAAAAGCTTTTTTGAAGTTCTAATTGAGTAACTTACTATAACAGCTGCATGGAAATTGTTGTTTTTAATGAAATAAAACAGCGAGAGACACAAAGTGCCTAAAATTTAACCATCGTCACTTTTAGACAAGCTACTGAGAATTTGAACATAAATAATTTTATATTGTGTGATCTTTATTTTGTCCATTAAGTAGGAAATGTACTGGTTTTAAAAATGAATTTCTCGCTGTAGATTGGACTTACGTCCAAATAACTTCATGTAAAAAATTCATTGGTTTGCTCATACTTTACCCTGAAATGCAGGCGAGAATTGTGTTACATAATGTTGTTACATAGTTACTTAAGAAAATAAGAATAGAAGAATTTATTTTCTACCCGGCACCTCCACCAAATATTATAAATTTTACCAATCATTTGGAAAACCTAAAACAGAGTCGATAAAGAAGATTCCACGTTGGGAGAACTTCTTTTTTAGTAGACAATTAACACAAATTTATTTTTTTATGTATGATTACCCATACAGTGCACGCCCTTGTTCTTCCCATTTACAAGGCAACTGATTATTACTAGTATATTAAACTACATTTAGAATTCACAATAAGAACATATAGAACAAGTTTAAACCTTTAAAGAGTCTATATAACTTACTTCGACACAACATCCATCCTGATAATTATTTTCTTTGTTTCCCATTGTCCACAGAGTGGAATATTTTTCTGTGAGAGAAATTACTAGAACGGCCTCGAGAAATCCGCCACGACCGTACACAAGAGACGCAAAGAAGATCATATTATTTTAACGAGTTTTAAACGGAATAATAAGTGTGACTTATCTAGATAATATTTGTTATCTTTTATCTTATCTTGTTAAGTTTTTTGTGTGGTTATCTTTATATTATACCCAGATAAAATATAGTGCATCTTATCTTTTAAGCTTTTAGATAATATAGGTAAAATAAAAGAAGTTTGGTGGTAATTTTTCCTCCTGTAGGTATTAAACATTGTGCATGTATTGTATTGTGTCCCAATGGGCAGAGGCCTACTGTCATGTCGGTAACATTACGATTTACGATATTATTATTGTCAGGGAAGAAACACAATTTTTTTAGAAACAAGTCTCTATAGAGTCTTCACGATAAGTATTACCTTTTATCTAAACAAAATTATCCAGTTTAGTTTTATTTAAGGTCCACCTTTGTAAATCAGGTTTTATAACTGAATAGGAAAGACATTAATTAAATAAATAAATAAATAAATAAATAAATAATTTTATTCTTTTATCTGTTATCTAGGAGTGGAATAAATTTGTGGAGAAACGGGAGGAGGAGGAGGCTGAGGATGAGGAAAGACCAAGTCTGGCAAGCTCAATATCAACAAGTTTCATGCCCTAGAGGAGGTGTATAGCCACCACTCAACCCGACACAGTTGAAACTGAGTTGAAGATTATTATTATCATCTTTTATCTAGATACATTTTTAAACTAAATCTTTTATTTTATTTAGATAACATTTTAGAGAATTATATTTTTCTTTATCTAGTCACAACACAACATACGTATCTTGTACTCGGCCAGCATAGCAAGAATGAAATAGTACGGGGGCCCCACATCGTATGACTCAGCTCCCATTTCCCAGGGACTCCAAATATGGCACCTGTCGTACGTAATGCACACTTCCACTATCTAAGCACACCCGCATGAGCCTATATCCGTGTTTCCTTCGATTATCTCTCGCCATTTGCCGGATAACTTGTACCCTACTTGGTTTTTACTGCCGGGCGTAAATGGTAATTATAGTCTGCTCTATGGCGTTTTAATTACCGTTGAAGCAAGGCCCCCAGACGCCGACAAATGTACTCTGCCTGTGATTGCTTTTTGGATGGGCTCCTTTGCTCATTTTTGTTTTCGTGCTTAGATATCTGTATTGTTCTCTGAATTAATTACCTAATAAACAAGAGATGGCTACTCAACAATATAAAAATAAATGTACAACTAATACTTATAAAATCACTGCGTACAATTTTGGCTGTATTTTTTAATAATCATTATTTCGGTTGCTATGCGAACTGAAACGGTAAACGTCTGAAATGCTAAACTAAAGCAAACATTTTGAAAAAGAAGAAAAATCAAATTTTAATGAAAAAAAACTGATGGTTGACCATGATGAACATTGGATAACGCATAATTATTGAATAGGAGATCGATAAGAATAACATAACGGAAAAAGTGAAATTAATTAGTTTTAAATCACAAATATATTTTTTCGCTATTATTATTTTGGTATCGTTATTGATAAAATGTGTTCGTTTATCTACCAATAATAGCTAGTTTAATAACTATGTTACATTCTCACCTCGTCAAATTCATGTTGATAAATTGTACTCTTTTCTATACGCTACTTCATATTCACTCAAAAATTGTTAAAGCTGATGTAAGTGTATCTATCAATGGGCGATAATTTTATAGTAGTGTGTGTTTAATAAAATCTAAAATTTCAGTCACAAAATAACGAGTAAAAAAAAATATATTTCAGTACTTATTGATATTTTTGATGTTACAAATAAAATTTGTTGTTAATATCGTTAAGGTTATACTTACAGATAACAGATACAGATAACAACGGAAATTAAGATTTGATAATGCGAGTTTTAATATTTATATCGAAACTTTTTAAAAGGACGTCCGTTGGAGTTTTGAAAATCACATTATAAGCTGTTGAGTTTATATTTTCTATTAAAGTATCGCCAAATGGACTAAAGTGTCGATTTCTAGCGTCTTCAGTAGAGACACGTTACCATCGCTTATTTGCATAAGTAACTTCAAGAGCGGTGTCATGTTAGGTTGATACAGACTATAGTTTGGACAATATTTCACGTGGAAAGTTCACGATCCCACTTTTCCAAACCACGTATTTTTTCACTTTTCCAATTCAATCTTTGTCCATGGTTTTAATTTCCGGTGTATGCGGTGGTTCATGTCGCGGAGTGAACTGTTGAAATGTGACGTCACGAGGTTTGCCGAGCAGTTCCACGGTCGTGAAAAGGAAATCAAGAAGTGAGGTGGAAAGTAGGCCTACGCAATAAGTTCCGATAGCTGCGCCCTATCGAGTTGTTTACGATCTATCGACATAGTCGTGCGCCTCTTCGAGTTGTTTACGATCTATCGATATAGTCGTACGCCTCGGCGAGTTGTTTACGATCTATCGATATAGTCGTACGCCTCGGCGAGTTGTTTACGATCTATCGATATAGTCGTGCGCCCCATCGAGTTGTTTACGATCTATCGATATAGTCGTGCGCCTCGTCGAGTTGTTTACGATCTATCGATATAGTCGTGCGCCTCGTCGAGTTGTTTACGATCTATCGATATAGTCGTGTGCCTCGTCGAGTTGTTTACGATCTATCGATATAGTCGTGCGCCTCGTCGAGTTGTTTACGATCTATCGATATAGTCGTGCGCCTCGTCGAGTTGTTTACGATCTATCGACATAGTCGTGCGCCTCTTCGAGTTGTTTACGATCTATCGATATAGTCGTGCGCCTCGTCGAGTTGTTTACGATCTATTGATATAGTCGTGCGCCTCGTCGATTTGTTTACGATCTATCGATATAGTCGTGCGCCTCGTCGATTTGTTTACGATCTATCGATATAGGACGGAGCTCAGTCTTCCATGTAAACAAGATTAATGTTCTGAGTATAGGTTTACCCTTGTCTTACGTCTCACGTCGCACGTCGCACGTCTCACGTTTTACTTTTTAATTTTATTAAATATGGGATCACACATGTTTCACAGACATTATTATAGCGAACTATAATGACAACAAAAAAAGAGTTGATTGAACAACTCAATACATTATTGACGTGTCTTTGTTATAGCTTCAACAGCAAAAGCCATTTAATAGTTTGATGTTTCCTGTCAACGCCGGCACAACCTTTCCTTCATATTCCACGACGAGGGAATATATCATAACACGAATGTTTCGAGTATCTTTCCCCCTCTTCTGAAATAATACAACTCAGACAGAAAAAGCACGCATCTGCATATGGCAGAAAGAATGAGAAACCTCCGTCATTTTGACATCCAGCTTAGATAAACATAGATTTAATATTTTCCCAACAGTTCCTGGTTCCCCATGTTTCCGTATCACTTTCCTGCTAGACAGCTTCGAGTTAAAACACCGCGTTAATGGTATTTCCCTTGTCAGAAGTCTGCATTAAATATGTCTGCTGTCAACATTGTTGGAATGGAACAAATAGTTTCTTAACTTGTACCATCTAAAGAGATCTGGAGGATTTATCTAAGGGGGAAGTTGTTTTAGCTCGAGACGTGAGACGCGCATTCCTTCTCGGAACAAGAACAGGCGTACTTACTGGAGTCTTGACGTCTACTCAACCTGCATTGCTCCACACTATAAACAAACGTTGCAAATATTTGTAAAGGACTGGATTACTGCCATGTAATCTAAACTGTAGAGATAATAGTCACTGTAACTAGTAGCTATGTAGCACCAGCCAGGCGCACTTCACAACCGAGGGTTATGGCAAATTAGAAAACGTAAAGTCGTTCCACAGCAATCTTGTGGATGCTTGCGTCCTAGATGAGTGAGGCATTAACCAACGAAATGTCAGTATCCTAAAAAGCCACCCGCTGATTGGCTCCGATTTAATCATCTATGTCGTCGACATCCACTAAGTTGCTGTGGAACCATTTTACTAGTAATTGCATTGACATGATTTAAAATCTAGGCAATGATAAACCCTGTTGGGCTTTGCTTTAAAACAGACTTTTAATTTTATACATAAACGCGTCTGTAAAAAATATAAATATGAAGGTGAAAATTTGTGATTTAAATTTACCATAGTTTAACATTGATGTAAATATGATTACAGATTGGTACACAATAATGCCGTCAGAGAATGGATCAACAAACCATGCACTTGGACACTCGTGTTTGCATGCATATGTTTACATATTATATCTACTAGCTGTGCCCCCGCCGTCGTTCCGGTGAGTCTTGGGTTAGTTTATAATTGAGGAGGGGTGTATTCCGATGTTGCCATGCTTACTCTAAGATAACAGTCTGGCATTGAAGGAACTTAACACATCATTTCCATGGTGCTTAATAAATCATTGATTTGCGATTCAATTTTGGAACTTTTTGTTCGCTTCTCAGCCCCCTTATCAGACAGCGTCGTGATACATAGGCGATTAAGCTCTAGGGATTATATCAAAGCCAACAATGAAAGCTCTATGTAGTGCTTTTTGAAATCATCTATTACAAACAATCAAACTCTGTGTTCTCATAAAACCAGTATAGGTATACATATACAAAACTTGATGTTGAAACAATACTTTTACGTGCAGTGAAAATTAAACTATGGACGAAGTGGATGGCGAAAATATATTGAAAGTAGGCAGTACAAACACTTCATTCGTGCCAATAAGTGGATCACTTCTTTGATGGAAAGCCACCTATTATTTGTAAGAGACCATTGTTTCTACGGCTGGTTTGTTTAGAGTTCTTGAGAAAGAAGCAAATTTCACGGAACAATGCTTTTATTTTAATCATCAGCTTAAATTATTCCAGCCTTGGGGAGCTACATTAAAGAGAAGGGGCAATTTCAAATCATTCAAATTAACATTCTTGAGGGAAACAGTCCAAGGTGTTCCTCATTGGTAAATTAGTGCAAAATGTGGTCTCAAATTACAAACTTAACTAGAAAAACGCGACAATTAATCAGAAGGGAGTTTCATTCTGTACTTCATTTAAATAATACATTCTATAAGGAAAAGAAAATTGGTTTTATTTCTAGAAGGGCGCGTAGAGACCAGAGACGCGTCGAATGAAGGAAAATGGAATGGAATTCTTTTTGAGGATTTAAACGTGTAGTAAAGTTAGGTTGATCAGAGGGGATAATTTATGTTATTTATGGGGCTACTTGTAAGAAAAGAATCGAAACAACGACCCTGAAAGTGGAATATCCTGTCCAGTAAGCCAGCTCTGATGTTTTCCAAACTCCTCGCTGAAGCCATTTCTCTTGTTTATCGTCCAACCCATTCATAATTTCCAGCGCATAAAATCGCTTTAAATTGTTTCAAAATTGTCACTAAGAAATACAAATTATACTGTTATCTAGCTAATTTTATTCTCTATTCAATGTATTTTTTACATTTTTTAATATGTTTGTGAAACACGTTTGTGTATATTACTTACATTGAGCAACAAACATAAAATATATAAAAGAGCAGTAAATTATGTAGGAAATTCATCAACATTACTTTTTTGCAACCATTTTAAAGAAATACAAAGCGATTTTAAACCTTTCAAATGATGCAATGCTCGGGACGGCGTCAGTCCTTCATTATGAGACCCGTTTTCCAGATACAAGTTATGCTTACAGACAATCTAAAGCACACTGTCAGAATGTTACCGTTCAGGTATGTCTTTATATCGATTAAAATATCCATGTCTGCTGACTCACACGGTTGTAAATGAGTTAGAGAGGTACTTTGTAATTAGGTTTGGTTGACAGTATCATGGTGTTTGATATAACGCCATGCTTGTGGGATTAACGACTTCGTGGTTTTAAGATACATCGTAAACAGTTTTTAAGTGGTGTTTAGTGTATGTTGGCAATTTTGAAAATGTGTTGCGTACTAATCTAGCTGCCAACGTATTAAGCATTTATTTTCTAAAGTTAATTAAATCTACTTTTCCTTTCAAGGTATATTCCTGATAAATTTAAAACGAAAATAAGAATTGTATTACTACCGTTGTTAATTAATATCTATTATACTCGGACGAAATGTTCAGTTCTCTACAGAACAAAGAGATTGAATCAAGTTTTTCTCAAATATTTTATAAAAACTGTCATGTGGTATATATTTATTGCCTGACTCCAACAAATATTGTAAATTTACAAAGAAAAACACGCAAAGAATACGACAGTACGTCAATCATAATCCACAAATTTTGTAAACCTAATCAATATACACTAAAGAAATGATGAGAGTAATCAAGTAATCTTGAGCGAAAGAAGTCGATAAATTGACAATACTATTGGTGAAAAATTAAAAAACAAAATTCTATAACTTATATAAATTATTAAAAGACTTGGGCTTTCGTGGGCCGGATTAATGTTAATAAAATTGGAAACTGATCGGTTTGTTTCGCCAGGACGTCGACACTTCCTTGTCATGTCGACGTTTCGGGACCGCTATGGGTCCTGTCATCAGGATTTTTTTTATATATTTAATATATTTTGAAACGCTCCAAATATCACGGTTTTAAACTAATATTTTTAAAACTAGTGGCATTTAAAGTCCAAAAAAAAATACGTGGTCGGTAATGCCAACCATCCACTGAAGTACGATAGTCTAGGATTTAATGTGCAATCTTCTATTAGGCCAATAGACGAGCTTCAAATTCCAATTGTCTGACGCAATCCTGGCGTCCTTTCAGAGTTAAGATTCCTGCTTTAGCAATTTATTACAATAATATGAAAGGATGTCATTTTGATGAACGATTACCAGACAAAGGTGTCTTGTATCACTACATAAACACGTTAGTGGAGTCTTATTATTACCCCGCGCAGTAATCTAGAGCCAGTTAACCATTATTACGACGCCAGACATCGTTGTTACGTGGATCTAAATCAAAGATTTCAAGCGTCGTCTTGTGTTGTATGCACACGTATAACATAATACATCCAAACACATTCAGCTGGGGGTTTAGAACGAAACATATCTCCATCGTCGTTCATTTAACTTGTCACGTTGCCTTAGCAATGTAGAACTCTATGTTAAGATGTTTTAATTAAAGGAAGTCACTTGACAAAGAGATGTGAAAGGCAATCACGCATGTGTATATCAGAGAATAATCGTACCTCTCTCTCTCTCTCTCTCTCTCTCTCTCTCTTCTCACGAGCGCTGTTGCCATTTACAGCTAGCTATGCTTTGCAACAGCTCATGTCTCACTCTACAGGCATTTTCTTAATTATAGTTGGCGCTATTATTGCACTAAATGTGGTTGATGAAGAAAGGAAGATGCGACGTGTAGACAAAGAAACTTGCTGTCTCCAGAGCAAGGGTGCTTTCGATATGTAAAGTTAGCTGCGCTGACTGGTGACGATTCACTGTGTTGATGATTGATCATGTTTAGTTGCAGATTGGCGGGGGTTCTTCGCTCCCTCCTGCTCCTAAGATCAACTCATTTCCATAAAATGGAAATTGGAAAGCGACTCGACTAGTGAATAGCGAGGGCACATAACCTACACGACAACAGGGAATTGAGTTATTGGTAAATATTTCATTTTCTTTCGCTACAGAAAAGAAAAATGTGCACCGACTCGTTTAAAAGCTTTCTGACGTTGATTCTAGGTGTCTATATATAAAAACAGATCCGGTTGAGACATTATGGCCGTGAAGCGAGGACTATCGAGAAGAGAGAGGTGACAAAAGAAAGGATTTATGAGAAGTTATACAAAACATACAACGCACCGTGTACACACAGCTCAAATAGGAGGATTGTATATAATGGTAAGTATTGCAATGGACACACAGATATTTATAAAATAAATCAAAATGTGCTGGATATCTCCAAAGTGGAGAAGTTATACGCTCTGTTTCTATAAAATGATAACATAGGCGTAAAGTGATAGATATGACAAATGTGCTGACTTATAACCCTGTAATACGAAAAGAGTGTGCTAATTATTGGCGATGAATACCTCCAAACGGATAAACTAATAAAGATATGTTGTCCTCTTTCTATAAAGAAATTTAAAGTTATTGAACGTTGTATATAAAAAAAAGTGGAGCTAAACGCGTAAAAATTGAATTTAAGCCCCTACCAATTGACTTGCTTTTTAAATAATCCTGCTTCAATTACGATATAGATAATTATACGCTTTAGCTTTATTCAGATTTTCCATATTAGGTTAATTAACAAATTGAATTATCTAGAAATGTTTGGGTTTCCCTTATTACGATACTGTTTTATAACCTGCAATATTGTTTCGTATTCATTTCCGGAGGAATGGTTTTATGGCACTATTTTTTCTTTTTCACTTGCTTGTATATTTGTTTATTAAAGTGCCTATTAAACACTATTTTAATTATTTTTTGTAGAAGTAAATGGAATTCAATCCTTTATCTTATTTCGTATTTACGTACAGTTAATTACCGTATCACAGACATTATTACTTCATTTTATTGGTAATTAAATGCATTTCATAACATTTTATTGTAAAACATAATTTTTCCAAATGTTCGCTTTAAAATTAAAAGCATACAAGTTATTTAGCTACGTTGATGTTCATAACTATGCGGCCATTGCTGGCAGAGTTTTCTGATAGGCTGTCTAAATATAACAAAATTCGCTCATCCTCATTACTTTCTGCTAGATCTACCGTAGTAATGTGCTCTATTCTCTACCGTGTTATGATCGATTTCCTTAATTTACAGAAAAGTAAAAACACCAGAGAATCATTTTCGATACGGCGAGGCGAAGGTGGAATTTGATACAAAATAATAACTGCGAGTAAATAATTAAAAGTGGCGAGTGAAGGCCCCTAGGGCCACAACAACGGGTGATGCATAGCCAGTAAGCAAAGTTCAGTAAAATACCTGTTATAATCGAGTGCGTGACGTTCACGTATAGAATCGGTGTCGTCAAACTTGATACCAAATTAAAACAACAACTGAATGATGTATCAGTTACAAATATACTATGTTTATTTGTGTTTTGAATACCTTTCTCCAATCGTAGATTGTAAGATTGCCAATCGTTTAATAGTAAAATATCTTTATGGAGAACTAAACAACATTCAGTTGTCTTGAGGGAAAATACCGGTAGTCAATGTCGATTATAAAATAACTAGATATTATCAAGTTTGGTAGTACTGTACAATTTTCATTGCTGAGTTACTTGGGTCGATCCAATGTTATAAAAAACGGCAGCTCCACCAATATGGATTATTCGAACATGTCGTAACACAGGAGTCATAAAACACAACACGTCCACCAATATGGATTACTCAAATATGTCGTAACACAGGAGTCATAAAACACAACATCTTCACCAATATAATTATAAACATGTCGGTAGCACAGAAGTCATAAAACACAATACCTACACCAATGCGGATGACTCAAACATGTTGTAACACATGAGTCATAAAACACAACACCTCTACCAATATGGATTACTCAAACATGTCGTAACAGGAGTCATAAAACACAACACCTCCACCAATATGGATTACTCAAATATGTCGTAACACAGGAGTCATAAAACACAACACCTCCACCAATATGCATTACTCAAATATGTCGTAAGACAGGAGTCATAAAACACAACACCTCCACCAATATGGATTACTCAAATATGTCGTAACACATGAGTCATAAAACACAACACCTCCACCAATATGGATTACTCAAATATGTCGTAACACAGAAGTCATAAAACACAACATCTCCACCAATGTATACACATGTCGGTAACACAAGAGTCATAAAACACAACACCTATACCAATATGGTTGACTCAAACATGTCGGTATAACACAGGAGTCATAAAACACAATATACCTACAGCAATGTGGATGACTCAAACATGTCGGTATAACACGGGAGTCATAAAACACAATACCTACACCAATGTGGATGACTCAAACATGTCGGTAAAACAGATGTCATAAAACACAGCACGTATACACCAAGGATGCCGTAAATAAGTCCATGACCATTCCAGAAGGGAAAAAGAGAAAGATAATGAAATACCTTGACCGTTGGGTATTGGGTTTATGTTTGTAGCAAAAACGTCTCTAAAAGCAGTGATAAAATACGGCTCGACGCTAACCGACACTCGCCGTGTAATGAGGTGTAGTCGCTTCACGACTATCCGGATTTAAATGCAAAGCTCCGACGTACACAATGCTTAAAAGCATTGTCTCGTAACCAGAAAGAAGAGTAAATAATCTTTGGGAAGTAATGAGTTTCGCGCATTGTCCCGATGCCGCTGGGAGACATTGCTTTTGCTGGAAGATTCAGTGCACCAACTTTTGTTACATTCTAAAGAGATTTAATTACTGTACTAGTGCATATTGAATTAAAACTTTTACCACAAAATAAATAAAATAATGTTGTAAAGAAGGAATGCAATTTAAAGTGATAAAAGCGATATTTTTACTGTATTTGCATTAAACCTTATTCGTGTGCTCATTCTCTTCCTGTGTGAATTAATTAAGCACAGGTCAAAGCACTGAATGAATTTAAATTAAATGTTTTGTTATCGTCAAAACGAAATAACCATCAAATAACGATTAGATAAAATAACGAAAACATCCTTTAAAGAGCTATAAATTTAAACACATCTAAAACTGAAAATAGGTTTGCTGCTTAATATTTTAAATCACGGGACAGGATTTGCCATTCTAAGTAAAGATTTGACAAATGAAGCAAAAGATGTAATTTTAATCTACAACAATTTGAATTGCATATCCGTTAAAGGAATAACTTGATTGCATATCTACATGAATGAATACTATCGTATTTAAATTTGTTACGATCATGTTGTACTTTAATTCAATCATATTTTCATAAATAAAAAACGCTAAACAGGCATACGCATTCATTTCGAACCGTCAATAATTTGTATTGATTAAAATATTTGAAATTCCTAAAATTTCGTTGGTGATCTACTAAATAAATAAAAACTCAGTTTGGTGGGTGCATTTTTATAACAAATAAAACCAAAGATTTGTATTTATGATTGGGAAGTTAAACTTCATCTATCAGTTGTTATTGCTTCAATATGTGGAATAACTTGAATAACATCTTCCTCAAGTTCTTGATTGCTTTAAACAATTCAGAATAATTATTCGTATAAGTCAAACCCTTCTCACGTAATTACAAGTTAAATTAGTTTAATTAATAACTCAGCCACTCCTCAATCTTGGTGGTAACATATGACGAGGCTATATTTTTACCAAACTGTTAACTGGTTTGCCAGCTGTGTATAACAGCTTTGCATTCACATGTCCATGTCTCAATTAACAACTTCCTGGCATTTTCAGTAATTATCCATGATAAAAGTTTATCGTTAAGCATCCAAAAATGTGTTGTGAAACGATAATACCACTAAAGAAATCTAATAAATGTTAAGCATTGCAAAAACATACAGCATTATACATCTTTACCAATCTCTAAGGAAATTCTCGCCATATTGCAGGCGTCACAAAACCAATGCTTTTGTATGGTTACTTGCAAATATCAAACTTATAAGTTCGCGTCATAACAAGTGATTTAAGTCCAGTTTTATTTGTCTTCTTCTGTCGTTTGGCCATTCCTACGCTACAGAATACCCAACCGTACACTTGTATATCCACTAACCAAAGACCCGAATAAACCTTCAGTGTTGTCAGAATATAAATACATCAAGTAATTAGATGTACCTTACAACAGGTAACCGACAATATTTTCGTTAAAGCTAAAAAAAAAAAAACTCACAACATTGAAAATTGAACAGCGTAGTTCGTGATAACATTGAGACCTTTAGCGATAGTTACGTATTGTACTAAAGCTTGTATCAGGATCCATTCCACCTCCTAGCGGTCTTGTTTGCTACGGAATTGGTACTTTAGCCCCTGCTGTGTAAGCCCTAAGGTGGATGTGATAGCTCGTGTGGAAGAGCCTGTTGAGGGAAGACCGGTGCCATTGAAGACATTATTGAAACAGGTCATTTACCACTCGCAAACATCTTACGGAATTCTACTGACCACATAAAAAATGTCTTTATAGTGTTAGAACAGTTGCTTACAGAATAATGATTTTAAAAATTAATGCCACAAAATCGAACGTCACCATTTCCTATATTATTTAATAGTAATTTTACATTTCCATAATGAGATCCACACAAACCTACATACACATAGCATTTTAGGCTTTTAAAGCAAGTTCATTACGTAATGTGTAAAAAATATAACTGTAATATGTATCTCTTTATAAAAAGTTTTAGACAACCAAAAGTATTGATCAATACATTTTCATGTGTAAGTTTGATCACGTGGTCTCTTTTACAATAACTATGATAGGATCATAGAGATGTGTACTACTTCGTATGAAGTATAGATCTCTTTAATCCCATCAACTTCTACCGTTGCCTCAAAAACTCAAAAACGAAACATTTCTGCTATATTGCTAGGAAACGTCTTTTTTGGACATCCCTTTCTTCTAAGTACGGCCTGAGAATCTTCCACCATTTGCACATAAGGAGAAGATTAGAAATAAAGATAATGAGGATCAACTCGCCAAGTCCATGGGCTAGAGCGTTAGGTCTACTTTATTCTATCGATAATTGATTCGCAAACTTTCGTACCTGAAGCCTGATTTTTGAGCTAAAAAGCTTTTCCTGCTGTCAATTACCCTTGAAGATGTCTCGGGGTGTCCAGAATGGCCAGAAAATGAGTTGAGGAAATCTGCCGCTGGTGAAAAGAATTCAATTTTGTCACACAAAGAAAAAAAACAATTGCCCTACGGTAGTTCAAATAGAAGAGATATTCGTCTCAGTAGAAAGTTTTGTTTTTATATGAAAACTTGTATTACGACTGAACTTTTGTATTATTCTTTTACAGCTGTAAACGGTTTTTCTTGGTTTTTGAATATGTCGAGTAAATAAGAGACTAAACCTAAGGAAATAATAATTATGATCGTTACTGTGGCGGATGGAAGTCCTATGCAAGTGGAAAACATTAGCTAAAAATAACTTTCCTCTGGGATTTTATAATTAAAAAACTTAATTGATAGTAATAAATGACTTTTGTCAAACTTCGTGCATTGTGTTTCTCTATCTTTTATCAAATTAATTAAAGTGAGCTTAGGATGTGCATTAACATCTGAAACCCAGGAACAAAGCCAAAGTCAGAATATGATCGCTGTTGGAGTCTTGCGGGATAAGCCTTACGAGAAGTCGTATGGGAATGAGTTATCACTAGAAAACAGGTCGACGTTTCAATGCAAAAACAGACTAAAGCACAAAGTTGCAGTGCCGGAAAAACAAATGGATTCTGATTCTATGCAGCGTTTCTTATTTCCAATCAGCCATCAATGGGTATTTCCTCCCTGAGGGCATCCATTCAACACTCGCCCCGATTATTTAAACTCGAAATTAAATGTTAAAAACAACTGATATGACGTTTTTGCTCGCAAATTTTTCAATTTAAAATTCAATGAACGGGGATGTAAAGTGGGGGAGTCGAATCTAAGGAATGAGGCGAGGAATGGAGGATTTAAGATAAGCCGACAAGTCTTTCGTTTCTTCTCTTCTCTGTCAGGAATACGGGCCGAGGGGGATGCCAGTAAATGATTCTTAGATATGGTTCGTAAGACATGTATTCGTCATCCAATCTTCTTGGGATTTACTCTTGGAAATGTTGAGCGTTCACTATGATGTAGAAAATGTCAAACGGGTTCATATATTATGGTTACCATGTTTTCGATAAATTAGGGTAGAGGCAATTTTTTCCGTACCTAAGAAAAAACACTTTTCTCGTTCCTTCGATCACTCCAGCCAGGAAAGGTTAGATCGTAACTACATAAACGCTGAGGTTGAGGAGACGGAATACGAATATAAAAACTGTAGGTTTACATGGAGCACGTGCAAGCGGGTTGCGCGTGATGGCGTTCACGTGTACATCTAAGCTACACGTGCAAGCGGGTTGCGCGTGAGCTGGCGTCCACATGTACATCCAAGCTACACGTGCAAGCGGGCTGCGCGTGTATGCTTCCACGTGTACATCTAAGCTACACGTGCAAGCGGGTTGCGCGTGAGGTTGTCCACGTGTACATCTAAGCTACACTTTCAATCGGGCTGCGCGTGATTTTGCGTCCACGTGTACATCTATAATGCGGGCTACTCTGTGTGTAGTCTTGTAGACAGTATAGACAGACAGTAGACAGTAGTCTTGTAGACAGAGCTAAGTATATAGACTGATCAATGAATCTAGGCTTTTGGCCGATCAAATCTACGCGTGTAGATTGGGCTACTATGCAGCAATTCTTGCATATCAAACTAAACTACGAGTGTAGGTTGGGCTACGTCAACAGATCCCGACTTGTATATGTCTCTCACAGCAAGAAGTAAAATAGTATCAGGACCGCCCACATTTAGTTTCCAACTTAACAAGCGCGAATCACTGACATTTTTCCCGATTATCTAGTACAATTTGGTTGCGGTTAGTTTTTTGACGGCAACGCACAAGAAAACGTGCACGCAGGTTTCCGTCAAAAAACTTAACGCAACCAAATTTTACTAGATAATCGGGGAAAACGTTAGTGATTCGCACTTGTTGAGTTGGAAACTAATTGTGGGCTGTCCCGAATTCCCGGACACTATCTTACTTCTTGGTGTGAGAGACCTTTAGACGAATCTAAGCGCGTATATGAGGGTACTGTGCTCAGCCATTCTACACTACACACATAGATGAGACTACATATTGTAGACTTTTAGAACAAACTATGCTCGTATATAGGGCTACCATTCAGCCGTTCTTTTAGACGAATCTACGTTTGTAGATTGAGTTGAGCTACGTCTGTAAATCCAGCCGTGTAGGCCAAGCTACGCGCGTAGATCCCAGCAAGGTCTATACCCAACACGTCAGCTTAGTAGACCCCAATCAGAATCAAAGTTAATCTCACTCAGTGAGCCAAGTTCTTAAATCGTTCATCAAGTGGTATGGACTTAGCCTCCTCTAATCTTCCCAATGTTTCACATGCGATCTCATCCAACCAAGAGAGATTTTTGTTCAAACAAAGTCTTAACTAAGAGCTTTACGTCAATGCTAAGCTGCATTGGAGAGCCACACCATGAGTACAGTCGTACCACGCGGGGCTGATTACCCCAGACTCCAGCTCCTCTATAGGCCTGAACCACTTCTACTGCTCTCTATTCAGTTTACTGCTGGGCGTGATGTGATGTGGTCGGACTTTAGTGAGACTTAAAATATGAAATTTGAATCCTGTGGTTTACAACTTGGGCCGTGAAAATTTTTAAGGACATTAAATGGAGTCGGAGAACATTTTCTTTTGCTTCTGTTGCTTTGGAATGCATATAGCTTTACTAGCTTTACAGTTGACTTACATTTCTATTGAAATTATAATTTTCGCTATTTTATTATATTTTTATTTTTATGGAAACAATTTAAAAAGCATCGAATTTAAAACATGTTCACAATCATTTGTGTTTACTCAAATAAATTGTTTTACTTGTGTATTATACGGCATTCATATAGTTACTAAAGTTGAAATAGAATATAATCTAATATATTGACGAGGGGACAACGCAGTGACAGAAAAGTAAATTTGACGCAATGTGAATTGATCATTCATTAAAATATACACGTTTTTAATCAAGACCGCATGGAGAGGGTAAGCAAGCACAAAATACGTGTTGTGCAAAAAGAGTGCGTACGAGAACTCGGTTGTCTGATATGCGATAAGAAACAAGTCGGAGACGTGTGTGTTCATACGAGATATTTAATACGCTGGTTGGATTTTTAAAAAATAGTGGATTAAAGGTATGAAGAACACGGATGGATTTTAAAGTGTGTTAAAATGTATGAAGGACACGTTTGGTCGTAGGATTGCTGTGTTAATCAAAGTATGAAACGTACTATCGATCGTTAGGGTTGTCACTAAGTATCGACAACATTCAAAACAATATAGGGTAAATTACTTTATACTCTTTGTTTTATTCTAACACGTTGACGTGGAAAATTGCTTCTAAACAAAGCATAACTGTTCACGGGTCGAGATCGTAACTTTGTTGGGAGTTTACGTCAAACAACGTGTATAATTAACAAACGAACCTTTCCAATTTTTAATTTCAAAATGGGTGGCTAACCTGTAACACAAACATGCGTGCGACTGGAACTTGACATTGGGAGTCTCCTACGTTAAAAATCTTCCACTTACTAAGCTGACTTATTGTTAACGATAGCATTATAATATTCTCTGAAAACTTCACTGATCTTAAAATACTAGACTTATTAACGTTACTTCGTAAAGTACGAAGTAAAGTACGAAGTAAAGTACGAAGTAAAGTACGAAGTAAAGTACGAAGTAAAGTACGACGTTACATCGTAAAGAAAGTGAAAACGAAATGTATTTAATGTATTACTGAGGGGTTATCGTCGATATTATGTATCTAACAATAAAATAAATAGTGTATTCATTTGTGTATTGTGTATTGTGTATTGTGTATTGTGTATTGTGTATTGTGTACTCATGAAGAACAAAGTCTTAAACAAATTATATTGCAGTCGACTATGGTTCATGGGAAACTTAATTCAAGGAAAATGAGAAGTATTGATTGCCTTGATTAAAACAACAGTAGGCACATTATCAACATTGTTCATCAGTTTCCCAATTTGTGCATCGACAAGAGATCATAGTTAGGGCGGGAGGAGTTGGCGGTATTAATACTAACTAATATATCAAGACGTGTCAAAACCATACCTATAGGAAGACCACAATACAACCCAAGCAAACCTCAACTCATTCATTATTAATTGTCCCAATGCGAACCGCATTATCAAATTCACACTACCAAATACACGTATCTTGGTTTTCAACGTGGTATAAATTAGATCAATTTCACCCTCTTGTCTCTTAGCGTGGAAAGGGGGTCAATTCAGTACACGGCTATGTGGTTTAAAGTTACTTCCCGGGTCGAACTTTGTTATAACTTGGTGAGGCAGGTGACCTTCCTATCTTTAGATAACAATAGCATGATTAGTAAACCCTACCGTTGGAAGTAAAGGAAACACACCAAAAACAAAAAATGTGAGTAAGAAATAAGAAAAGTTTATAGTTTCTGATTTGTTCTGGTTTAACGTGGACGGTTGGGTTACTTAAAAGTTAACAGACATTCATCCTTCCACATCGTTTTCAGACTAATGGAGATAATAATAATGTAATGTACTGTACAGTAGTTATTTATTTTTTGTGACACAATGGCCGTATAGTAGGTAGATATTTCTTTAATTTGCTCATGGATTTTATACTAGCATGTAAAAAGTTAAATAAAGTAAGGAATATTTACCTCTATAATAATACAAGAAGCTTGATTCATTAGAAATGTTTTAAGTTTAGTTTCAAATAAAAAAACATTGTGCGTTTGTACACAATTGTAAAATTAGTTAAAATGTCAATAACATCTTTACTCTTTCTTTGTCAGTACTCAGGAAAATGGTTTAACTAGTAGGCGCAAGATTAATTAAGCAATAGTTAGTTATAGCCGGCCACCTGATGAAGCCAGAGAGCAAAGAGACAGTTACGCAGTAATCACCGAATACTTTTTAATCAAAGCGTACGCTTTACAGCTATTAACGTTAATGAGTGTTTGAATATAGGTTTTAGAACGCGTTTTCATAAGAACGATTGTTCTTCTTGATTGTGAATGTCCATTGCTCTTTTCTACAGACAGATATTTCCCAGTTGACATTTCCAATTACAAAAAGCTGAGATTAACTGGAAGGTCCTTCCACTGAGCAATTGTACGCGAACAATAGAACCGATCCGATTCAGTACATGAATGGGATGGGGCTGAATACGTGGACAACTCGAGTCACATGGGCACATGAATGACCTCTATACCGCGTTCCCCCCCTACCCCCCGCCAGTCCGGGGCTAAACCATCCTAGATGCATTTTGCAACATAGCGCTAGTGTATACACAAACAAGACTCCCAAACACTGTGAAAGTTTCCAGTAAAAACAACAAAGGCTTTGGATTTAAGATAATTTCCTATGTTATGGAAGTTGGAGGCACTTAGCTCGTATTAACGGCTTATAAAGTTCGAGGAAACTTTACCGGATTTCCAGTTAACTACAACAAGATTATTTCTATTTAATTTATCCGTAACCGTAGTCCCAAACAATGCACATCAAGTAAACTTGCGTGAATGGTTTCCAAAAATGATTTCTCTTGGGAAAAGGCCGGAAAGGGGAGAGAGGAAATGCCCATGAATATTGGTTATACCAATTTAATCCGAATAGAGGAAGACGGATTAAGTTTAGAAAGCTTTGCCGGAAACCAAAACAGACGTACAAGCTATGTTGTCCAATCTGTTTGTTCTGTAGGACTAACAATATCATTCAAATTGATGCCACGCGTAAACTGAAGTGACTTGTACGTGAACGTGTTTTATGAGAAACAGAGTATTTCTGTGACATACTCAACATAATCTTTGCATTTCAAGGTGGCTGACTTTGATCTGGTCTTACTTTTGATCCACCTAGCTGACTGTGCACATCTACATCACCTAGTCCGCTGCTTAGCATTCCACTGCATGAACGAGTGGACCTGCTTACGTCATAATAGTGAATCATCGGTGGATGTTCAGACCGTCTTCAGTACGTATCATGGTCCATTCATGCTGTCTGAGCTGCGGGAAGTAATTGGCGTGGGTTCGAAAACCATACAAGGTATGAATCATCAATCATTTTCATCAATTTTATCATATCGATTATCGAAATTGATTCAATATTAAATATCGAACGATAATGTCGATTATCGTGAGCATTCCTAGTATAAATACATGTAACACAAAATAAAAATACTGGCAAATGAATCCACAGACGAATAAACAAAAATCCGTATCTTCTTAATGCACACCTGTATTTAATTAACTGCTTCATGTAAAGGCCCACTGTTGTTAAATATTAATAAACAAGAAGGTTTTTTGTTTTACACTAATGGACGCATAATGGGTCACAGCACAGTTGTAAACTCATCAACACAAAGTGTCAAGGTAGCAAACTGTGAACAACTGTTCAGCGGTCGCTTAAACTAATGGTACTAAAGTGTCACAGTTGTAAAGTAATGAACACAAAGTGTCACAGTTGTAAAGTAATGAACACAAAGTTTCACAGGTGTAAAGTAATGAACACAGTGACAGTTGTAAAGTAATCAACATAAATTGCCACAGTTGTAAATTTATGATCACAAAGTGTCCCAGTTGTAATGAACACAAATTATCACAGTTGTAAAGTAATGAACAAAAAGTGTCACAGTTGTAAATTAATGAACAAATTATCCCAGTTGTAAAGTAATACGCTCAAAGTGTTACAGGCGTCTATCTAATGAACATAAATTGTTCATTTGTAAATTAATTAACACAAATGTTCAGGTTCTAGCATGTAAAAACACAAATGGTCACAGCTGTGAACTAATGAACAAAAAAGTCCCGGTACTAAACTATTTACCTAAAAAAGTCACAATCGTACTAAATAATTAGGAAAGTAACACCCCGTTTCTTTACTTTAGTTAGAAACCACCTTAGCATATCCCCTTCGCTTCTGACCACAACACTTTCTCTCTAGACACTCTTTCGTGCTTTCCTCTTCTCTTAATGTGTCCAAACCACCGAAATAGCCTTCTTGGCCATACCCATTTCAACACAACATTCTTACCTTGATCATGTTAATCATCACATCCATGCGGTCCCCATAACGTGCCCGTCTTACTCCCACAGCACACACTCGTCCTACTGCGGGAACCTACGCTTATCACACATCCATCCCTTCTGTTATATATTGAACTATTCACATTAAATGACAGTAGAAAATTTAATAAAGTTGATAACACGTATTACATGGAAATTATTCCCAAGTCCTCTAACGAGCGAGTAATGTTTAGCCACCCTTAGGTTCTAAATGGGGCGGGTGCGCTTCTTAGAAGGGGAGCTGACAATTCTGGTTATGTCATTATGTCACACCGATGATTTAATTAGTGTGACTATCAGCTGTTACAAATGACTACAATCTAAGCTAGTTTAGGAGGGAACACCTCCCGTAGGTCATTATGCTGAATAGACAGTACCTTCGTGTTTCCGCGTACGGTTCTCTGAAGAAGGGTTGGAACGCAATTCACCCGTTCGACACATTGTGCTCGCTATAAGTCATGGTAGATCTTGTAAAGATGACTTCTCCTATCGATATTCTTTGAAAATTGTTGGTGAGAATCCGTGTTAAACACAATTTACATGATTCTTATCCCATTTGATTTGGCCTCGGGGTCTTCAGGGCGTGTCTGAATTGAGCAATAAATGCGTACTTCTTGCTAAGTACGAACTTGACCTTGTCTTAAGTACGGAAGTGACGTCATTGTTGATGTCTGAAATGCAAAGTTTGCGAGAAAAATATAGAAGTTCACGAGTACAAAATCATGCGTGCTCGTGATCTTGACTTACAAACTTAAAATGGCTGTCAGAAAACCAGGCACTGTTTGGAAAAGTAAAATTATCAAATTATTACTTATATTTGTAGCTTGAACATCATTTAAGTTGAAATAGTTGTTCTTCCTATGATCTTTATTGTATAACATAAACTATGTCTAATTTTATTGATTGCGGCCGCCACTACGGACGTTTTACGAAGCGAAGCGACAAATCTAACCTCACTTCTGTCCATTTATTTTTAGGGACTGTCACTCCCTCCAAGAGTTGTCTGAATTCAAGTAAGTCAAGTTCGGAAGTTCACTAGTCAAGTACACAAGTACAAGTACAAGTTGGCAAATACGTGAACTTCCAAATCAGACACGCCATCATCGCTGAAAACACAACAGGTGTTATATATGGTAATGCCAAGCAAATAATATAGCAGTGAAGCCAAGCCATAAGTTATTCTTTATTGTGTTTACTGACAGAGGTTTATAAATTGACCATGAAACATTTAAGTGTCTATTTATTTATCGTCCAAGTAGAGCATCATACAAATATTCGTGACAATATAAGTTATTTACTTTAGAAACAAAATTCATTATATTTAGTTGACTTCAATCTTATAGATCAGAGTTTCTCAAAGTATGGTCCGCGGACCCCCAGGGGTCCGCGAGCCCATACCAGGCGGTCCGCGGAGCTAGCTTAAGGCCTAAGGAATGGGAAAAAAACAATTATAGACTGCTGTTAATAAACGTTATTTTGTGTTTGAAATTAATAGCACTTTCTATATCACGCTACCTATATACGTTAAAAACCCATAATTGTATTAGTCAATCTCAATTGGCAGGAGTAGGCAGTGTAGCTGTCACCTTGACGTGAGACCGAGAGCGCGTCTACAGAGACTGCCGAGGGGAAGGGGGAGGAATGAATCACGCGGATGCGACCAAAACAAAACAGCCACTTGACTCACTCAGTATACACTCACACAGTGACTAGTAAGACTAGTTGGCGTAGGTAGACACCACGCGAAGTGCTACAGTTCAGTGTTTTTGGTATATACGTAATATTCAATGTACAATATAAAAATTAATAATATCAAATTAAGTGTAGGTCTCTAGTAATCAGCTATGGATCGTTGGTTAAAGACGGGTACTGTACGTGCAACTCAAGTGCCGATTGAAACTAATGGAGGCGGCAGACAGGCCCTTGTCCCACCTAATCTTGAAGATGCGTCTTGCTCAAAATCTAGTGATGGTGCCAATAAAGCCAAAAAACGGAAACATTGTGATGAATATTTAAACCTGGGATTTGTGCAAGCGGGTGCAGACATTGAAAAAAATCCGCAATGTGTTTTGTGTTACGAAATACTTTCCAATGAAGCAATGAAACCTGCCAAGTTGCGTAGGCATTTAGAAACAAAACACTCCGAGTTTTCTGGTTAGTCAATAAAAATTTTTAAAATAAAAAGCAATGAAATGAAACAGTCAAAAAATAAAATTAAAAAATTTCAACATGCACTACAGATGAAAAAACATCCATTGCATCCTTTGCTGTTTCTCTGTTGATTGCTAAGTCGGGAAAACCTTATAACATAGAAGAGGAGCTAGCATAACGATATGGGCAAAACTAAGAATAATTAGCATAATGCGTTTTTTTGGAGGTTGGGGGTCCTCGAAGACTGTATGGTGTTAGGTGGGGGTCCGTGATTCACTTGACTTTGAGAACCTCTGTTATAGATTGAATGCACTAAAAAAAGTATTAAATTAAGTTTTTAAGTAAAATTCTTACTCTTATTCCCTTCTTTAAAAAAATGTAAATCTTGTGAAACGGAGTTTTCGACAATTTGTTGGTAATTGCAAATCTCATGCATCCCAGTAGATTAGGACCTGCGCCCCGGAATCACAAGGAATCGTGGAGATCTCGTTTGTGCACGTGTCTGTCTTAATGAAGGTTCTTGTCCGGGGTTTAAGGTATAGCCCTCAATGTGTCTTCAATCAACAGGGTCTCATTTGAAAAGCGTTTGGATTGAGGATCAAGTAAATTGGCTTTAAATAGGGGTTAAAGAAAGATTTCCAATGGTAAAAAGTCCACCAAAAAGCTTTCGCAAGGCGGATAAAGTAACGACTAACTATATGAAGAAATTTTATTTCTAAAACTGAGCAGATGAAGACTAATGATAAATTCAACATCGACGCAAAAACGGGAGGTCTACGTAATGTAATATAAACCGGAGCCTTTTAGAATTCGACAAGTTGCCAGACAAACTCGACATATACGGAATACAGTAAAAAAGAACGTTATCGTGCGTACACCGTTCTACCCCTCATGCTTTTATCTGTTCTCCAACCCCTCTCTTGTCTGCTACTTAAGTAGTCTTCTTTTTTGTTCCAAACCCTTACCCTTTGTTCTACGTTTACGCTCCGCGCAAATTGCTGATTATCCACACTGCAATTTTGTCTTTGTCGCTACCGCTGTTTCTGGTCCAGGCAGCCCTAAGCGCATCTCTCCCTCCCCCCGGCCCGATTACCACCAAACAATTATTCTAGGTTGCCGTTATTACTGTCATTATGTCAAAGTTGGGATTTTTTATCGTTATGCTTTTCATTAAAAGTCGGCGAACTTTTTGCGGTTTACTATACCTAAACATTTTAGTCGGAATAAATTTGCCGAAATCAATAGAATGAAGCAGTGGCCGATTAGTTGTCATTGGGTTGGTATCCGACTCTCAAAGACGATGGTCACAGGTTCAACTCCAGGTTTGGTCTTAACAACAGCTAACAAGTTTACCCCCCTCCCCCTTCCCCCCCCCCCCCCCCCCCCAGAGAACCCCAAGATTAGCTTTTGCTAATTAACTATCCCAACGTAACGATAGTCTCATGCTCACCTCAGATCCTTATCTACCGCCGCTTCCATGCACTCTGTTCCAACGAAAATAAACAGAATCCCAGTTTTGTTTGTATCATACAATTTGTAAAGATGGTCTTCCGCTTAGTAGAGTGCTCAAGCCTCATTCGTCGTTAGTCACGCCCGCTGTGTGAGTTTCTAGGTATCCAATGAGCGCGGTCGTAAATTATTATTATAATGGACCTGTTATATCTGTTATAATTGACCTGTTTCAAGTGGATGATTGGATCTAGGAAACTAGACAGATTAAGTTGTTACTGTTTGACTTCGTAATTTCGTCAGCATGGGACTATTACGAGACAAGTAACTAATATATTTTCTAGAATAATATCTATCTTGTACCATCACTTACAAGAAAAACAATTAAAAGTGTCTTTTTGTATTTTCTTTTTCATGTTCGCGTATGGGAACACGCCAGACAGATGTCGTCCTCTCAGCCAGATGTCGACCTCTTCAGCCAGATGTCGACCTCTTCAGCCGGATGTCGTCCTCTCAGCCAGATGTCGACCTCTTCAGCCGGATGTCGACCTCTTCAGCCGGATGACGACCTCTTCAGCCGGATGTCGTCCTCTCAGACAGATGTCGTCCTCTCAGACAGATGTCGTCCTCCTCAGCCAGATGTCGTCCTCTTCAGCCAGATGTCGACCTCTTCAGCCGGATGTCGCTCTCTTCAGCCGAATGTCGACCTCTTCAGCCAGATGTCGCTCTCTTCAGCCGAATGTCGACCTCTTCAGCCAGATGTCGACCTCTTCAGCCAGATGTCGACCTCCTCAGCCAGATGTTGACCTCTTCAGCCGGATGTCAACCTGTTCAGCCAGATGTCGACCTCTTCAGCCAGATGTCGTCCTATTCAGCCGGATGTCGACCTCTTCAGCCAGATGTCGACCTCTTCAGCCAGATGTCGTCCTATTCAGCCGGATGTCGACCTCTTCAGCCAGATGTCGACCTCTTGTCTCCTGAGAAGTTTTGATTGAACGTGGAAAAGGACACTCTCTCGATTGCCATTACCAATGACGCTAGCACTCATGCAACCAGGACCTGTGGATGCCGGAAGTTTGAATTTATTGGTAAACACAAAAGTGTGCAAATGTAGAGGACGATGTATAAATGTGAATGTTGATTAAACCCTCAGTGACAGTACACTCAGTGACAGTGTTGAAATGATGGTACAAGGGACAACAATGTAACTATCGCATACATTTCAACCAAAATAAATAAATACATCATTCAGTTCAAACGGTGTAGGAATTATTGTAAACAATAAACAGTTACCTCGAAAATTTTAACGGTTACTCAGAATTCAAGATGGTGGCTAAAATGGTGAAGTTTTTATTTTTTATATCTAGAAGAGCGGTTTATAATGTCAGGATTAGGTATTTTAGTAACAGATAATAAATACCATGCACCAATCACAGTCAGAAAGTTGACTGAAAGTTGAGTACACAGTCACAATATCATAGTAAACTTTCTGACTGGGATTGGTGCATGGTATTTATTATCTGTTAGTAAAATACCTAATCCTGACATTTTGAACCATTCTTCTAGCGATAAAATATAAAAACTACACCATTTTAGCCACCATCTTGAATTCTGAGTAACCGTTAAAATTTTCGAGATTACTGTTTATTGTTTACAAAAATTCCTTCACCGTTTGAACTGAATGATGTATTCATTTTGGTTAAAATGTATGCGATAGTTACACGGTTGTCCCTAGTACTATCATTTAACCTTAATTATCATTAACCTATATCATTATTATATTTATTTCCTATTTCTAAAGAACTAGTAAAGTAGTAAATATCAGCCTCGAAGTAGTTCCGGGGGGGGGGGGAGGGGTTGCCACCTAACCCCCTCCCCTAGTTACGCCACTTGGCGTAGGTGTAGGATAAAACATGCCCTCTTTCAGAGTACGCGGCTCGTTGCAAAGTGACGTCCGATCCGATTTATTTCAACACAATTGAATCCCAATAATAGAGTTAGATGAACAAACTGCGCACTACGCAGTGCGCACCAGCTTGCCACGATTGCTGGTAGCAGATATCGAACCTGTGATATTCCGTGGCAAAGTCGTGAGTCTGCCTGTTTGTCTGTCTGTCTGTCTGTCTGTCTATCTGTCTGTCTGTATGCATGAGTGTGTTGTGACGGGACTAGGACATATAGTTATCAGAGCGTAACCGAACAGAACCTGTCAAAGATGACTATGAGATGACTATGATGGTCGACTCAAACCGATATAGCAAGATCAGACTCATGATGAAATATGCAATTACTTGCACTTTGCCTACTTCACTTATAGAACCCTCCCCACACCTCTTCCCCCCATGATTTTGCGAACAAATGTACGCATTCATTAAAAGCATATGTAGCATGACACACACACTGGGATATGACCTATTCGCTCACCTCCCCCTTCATTTTTGTAAAAGTTTTTAATTTTAGTACTAAACACAGCATAATACCATTCCTCTCAATTAATATGGAATTAATAAACAGTCATTTTTCGTTTTCAATAGAGAATTTCACACAAAAATGTTTTCTTCTCCAGCGGCTGGGTCTGGGGTTCTGCCCCGGGCCACGTTCTTTAAAACATGTATCCAACACAGTATCCAACCACCTGGGAAAGCCGCTACCACGATGATTTCCTAGGCGAAAAAAAACGCTTTCTTATGGAATTGTGTGTATATATATTTTACTGTAAACCGAAGTAAATTGATGTCAAACTTAATTCTCATTTCATAAAACATTGTACAAAATATCATTAGAAATTCAAGGCGATGGAACCGTGGGTGGGGGGGGGGGGGGGGGCGGGGGTGTACGAGAAAATCGTCGATGAAATGGCAATTTACTGTTCAAGTTTCAAAATGATACCTACATGGGCAAAACACAAATAGTAATGACGACAACGCTATAAACGAAATAGCACTGCATTGATTTTGAACGTTTGCATATTATCGTATCGTATTCGAATATGCTAAATACAGCAATGGCAGCAATACTGCAGCTTTACACGTGTGTCAAAGCCAGATGCTGTCAAAACCAGACTCTATATCGATGTTCTGACTTCACGTGAAATTCAGATACCGATGTTCCGCAAAGGATATCATTATAACACGGTTGGCGTCACAGCATAAGTTAACACTTTGGGAAGAAAGATCTATTACTATATATGTGTGTGTGCAGATATGTGGGCGCTGGAGGCAAGAACAGAGAGCGTATTATATATACCCTTTGTGCCTTGTCTTGCATACACTCAACCTTAGGGGTAGAACTTCATGAATGGAATAATCATTAAATACGGTACATGCACAAGTGCAAATGTGAAGCAAAATGTTTTTATTTTGATTAGCGGATACACCCCCCCCCCCCCCCCACACACACATTGCTAATTTAATCCGCATTAAAGCTGCACTTCCTGAGTAATAAGTGTCAGTGTCAGCAACAAATACACGTCCGTAACACACCAGATGTCTCGAACTCTCTCTTAATTTTGAATACAAACTTTCGCCCTTCGTTATTTTCCTGCTAGGGTACTGATTTTGTGTATAGGCCTAAATCTTTGATACACCCCTTCGCTATACATAGCTCACGGATTTCATTCCTGGCACTCGTATTCTATTTGGTCTCCCCCTCAGCCTCAGTTCGGGTCAGTGCGCCGTATCTTGCTCGCTTTGTGTAGCAACACCTTCAATTATTCACACAACTCTTCACTCCAAAGCAACTTCTTTACTTGCCTGGTTTACACTTTTATAACAGCTTCACTTCACATCTTTGCATCATTTGTAATAATGCGACTACCTAGATAAACTCTTCGTTCCCATCTCTTCACATTCATTTATTTTTCCTTTTCCGGAGTAGTGGTTGTGGTCCTTTAGGCGCTTATCATGGGTCCCGAGTTCCTGGCTTCAATTCTGTCTCACGCATGGATGGATGGGTGGGTGATTGGTTGGATGGATGGATGGTTGGATGGATGGATGGATGGATGGATGGATGGATGGATGGATGGATGGATGGATGGATGGATGGATGGATGGATGGATGGATGGATGGATGGATGGATGGATGGATGGATGGATGGATGGATGCTTTCTGCTTTCTGCTGCTTTCTGAAATGCTTTCTGAACCAGGGTATGGCCGTATGGCCGATGCATTGAATGTGACTATCACACCGGAATCATACAAGGAAGATCCTGATCCATTGGGATAATTGGTGATGTACATTCATTTCTAGAATATACTCACCTTGCAATAAATACACATTTCGAAGGTATAATTATTGGGCCATGAGATAAAGTCCCGCTCATAGTATTAAAGGTCTCTCACACCAAGAAGTAAGATAGTGTCAGGGGAGTCAGGACCGCCCACAATTAGTTTCCAACTTAACAAGTGCGAATCACTAACGTTTTTCCCAATTATCTAGTACAATTTGGTTGCGTTAAGTTTTTTGACGGAAACCTTATTGAACGTTTTCTTGTGCGTTACCGCCAAAAAACTTACCGCCACCAAATTGTACTAGATAATCGGGAAAAACGTTAGTGATTCGCTCTAGTTACGTTGGAAACTAAATGTGGGCGGTCGTGATACTATCTTACTTCTTGCTGTGAGAGACCTTTAGCATAAACATAAGGCGTTAATAACTGTGGTTTTACCTGGTTGTACTGTCCTTCGAGTACGTTCCACTTCCATTCAGCTTACTGTAACTTGGTTAGTAAGTAACTCAGCAAAGTAGCGTACTAAACATTACTTTGAAGTGCCGTAATTTAACAAAGATGAGATTTTCTATCAGATATAGAAAGCCATTTGAAGTGTACCATCTTTCCCGTAGCTTTTCTACTAGATTTAAAAATGAGTGTGAGAGTAGAATATCGAGTGAACAGTGCGCAATTTATACGAATCAAAGAAGAAGACGTAGAATCACATCAAGTCTCGAATAAAACGAAAGGCTAATGCAATAACAAAATATATGTGCTGAAGCGAACGAGTACAGAACAAAACTTAAAAGTTTGTATAATATCATGATTTTCCCGTAGGAAACCTGGACCTGGCCAAGGACAATTCATGCCCCTCTTCATGTGACTAATATAAGTATTGTGGTATTTAAAGTAGTTTAAAAGAAATGACCGAGAGGTTTAAGTATGATTCAATACCAACATAGTGGTTTGTGACTGAGGAAGACCTCGGAAAAACTTTCAATCAGGATTGACTGTGGCGGGTATCGAGCCGGTGACCTCCCGAAGTAGAACCTCGTGCGCAGCCTAGCACCGAGTCGTGTCAATCGGTCACAAGTAGTAAGTACGTATTCGAGTAAAAATTCCACTTCAGACAATTTCCTTAGCAAACAGTTATTCATATTCTATGCGTGGAACTGAAAGTAACATTTCGTGTATAGAAAGTGAAAATACATGTTAAACTCCCTAAAGATTTAATTCACGGTCGAATGGTTGTTATAAAACTGACTAAGGGTGAGGGCTAAGCTACCTTGAAAGTGATCTAGAGACGGCCCCGCCTTCGCTGAAAATTTCGAGCGAGGGGGGGGGGGGAGTGAATGGGGTGATTTCAAGGTTCACTTGAGAGTAAACATGTTAGCTGCTACAGCTTAAGCTACAGACCAATCATGTACACTTGGCAGCACATAGGATTTGATGCCTTCAACTGGATTACCTCATCATTTTAATATCGCAATTAAACAAAGCCAAGTCTTCGCTCTCCATCTTCAAACGATAGGAGAGCACTGTCTATTACTAGAACCAACACTAACATCAATACTGCAGAGTTAAGTTGCGAGGCGGTACAAATACGTTCGTAATCGTAGAACATTTACGAACAGCGCTTGCTCTAATTACACAATAGAGCGCTGTTGCCACATTATGTCCCTTTTTACTTGACTATCTAGGTAGCGCTGTTGCCACATTATGTTCATCTTCACGTGACTGCCTAGGAAGCGCTGTTGCCACATTATCTCTCTTTTTACTTGACTATATCTAGGTAGCGCTATTGCCACATCATGTTCATCATCACGTGACTACCTAGGTAGCGCTGTTGCCACATTATCTCGCTTTTTACATGACTATATCTAGGGAGCGCTATTGCCACATTATGTTCATCTTCACGTGACTGCCTATAGGAAGCGCTGTTGCCACATTATGTTCATCTTCACGTGACTGCCTAGGAAGCGCTGTTGCCACATTATGTTCATCTTCACGTGACTGCCTAGGAAGCGCTGTTGCCACATTATGTTCATCTTCACGTGACTGCCTAGGAAGCGCTGTTGCCACATTATGTGAAAGGTGGGGGTGTGTGGCAGGAGGGGTAGGTTCCAAGCGGCTGGCTCAGCCCTGAGTGGAGCAGTCTGTACTCCGTATTGTAATAAGGGTGTTCACGACTACAACCGGACCCTCCTCAAAGCCACCCTTCCTCTCCTACACAGTAGCACGTGCTGCCCAGCAAAGCCAATCTTCTGTTTTACTTTTAACTAATTTAAACGTAATTTAAAGGGTTTAAAAGCACCGAGGTTTACCCCTGGAGGGTCTAAATTCGGTATTTAACTAAACGCACAAGTCTAGCTAGGGTTAATTCAAACTAAATTATCGTGGTTTTAATTCCTAGCGTTCTTTAACTTTATTTATCAAAGGGAATATCGTAGTTGACGACCAATCCGTGCGGCGCGCCTCGTGTCATGTAGACAGAGAACACACAGTATAACGCACGAGCTTTATGAAGATAACTTCAGTTCCAAGCCGCGACCAAACATCTCCAGAACAAAGTGACGATACTTCCAGTAATTCGTCTATTATTTATAGCAAAATGGCGGTGACATTTATTTCTAACAACATCGTTATGTCGTGTTGTCTTTTCCATCAACAATAAAGAAGTCTGGTCTCCAGGAGAGAAGATAAAAATAAAATAGTATGAAAACTTTCATGAGGTTTTCCTTCGCTGCTAACGCGACGTAGAAGGGACCATACAGCCAGCACAACACATACGATAATTTCCCTCGAGATTTCCAGAGCACCTGCCATCTAACATGCCCCCCTGGATACGTACCCCAAGCCTCAGAGCGTGGTCATTTCGAAGACATATCGTCAGCGCTAAAGTACAAACCTTCCTTCAAGAGACCAACAATCAAAACTGCGCGAATGCACACGACAGAATAATCGAACGACGTGCATTGTTTTTGTTTTTTTATCTTTCCATCTCGAATATGGTTTGAATGGACACTTCGTCCTCACAGCTACAGCGTTAGCTCGGATTGCCTTCAGCGCCCTTCAGCGATGCATTGGATATCTGTAAAGGTTCCAACATTCATATCATAATTAAATATTCGTGAAGAGCAGGATGGTTTGGATGAAACAAAATCCTAGGGACACATCACATCGGGATCTATTAGTTGGTGGTTACAGGTTAATTGGGGAGAAATTTGCATTGTGAGATTAAATTCGTAGGGACGCGTATTTATTTATTTATCAAAATCACCATCTAATCACTCTGTTGATAACGTACATATACACCTTCAATTTGAATATTGGTACCGTGTGAGTTTGAGTTAATGAGTCAAGACAGGAGCACATGATGCGTGTTCCGCGTGTATGTTCTTTGCTTGGATCATTAATTAATCATCATCATTAATTAATCATCAATTAATCATCTGGGAATGTTAACACTATAGTATATACATAATTAATAATAATTTTTCTTGGGAATACCCGTTATAGATGCACACCAATGTGCCCCTCTCTAGGTGACTAACTTCTAGGTATGTTAAGGTGTTTGGATTATTGGGAAGGAATGTCCGAGGGCTGCTATAAGCAGGACTCAATCCCATCATTCGCTTTTACGGCTGAGGAAAACCTCGGAAAAACCTTCAGTCAGGATTACTGGTGGCCAGAATCGAACTGGTGACCTCCCAAATTAGAGTCTCGCGTCTTACCGCTGAGCCACCTCTATCTGTTTTAGATAACATATAATGGAGGAATTGGATTCGCCGGCAAGTATAAATCAAGGGTAATTTAGATATCTCCTGTTCGTGAGTTCCTGGTTGTGCCTATGCCCTAAGCCGTGACTAAACTATAAAGAACACTCCTTTTATAAGTTCTGGACTTGAATTAAGCTTGCAATTAAGTAAGAGCGAATTTAGTGAAGTTTAAGCTGTTGTGAAGTTTAGTAGTTTATGTCCTCTACACACAAAACCCAAGTATTTCAAAGTTCATAGGTAGTACGATACTGAAACAATCATCGCGTATATTTGATAAAATCACACAACCAGGAATATACGTACATGCACTTACCAAAAACGGTGTTGATTAAATAGTACACCTTTATTACCCGTAATTGTGACGAGAATGAGTAAGGCTTTGAATTGGTTAACTGCAAGGCAAAATATAATATTTAATAGTCTAATTTTTATGTATAAACTAAAGAATAATTTTCTCCCAGAATATTTTGATAATTTACTACAATTAAGAAAAGATATTCATGGACATTTTACAAGGAAAAATTATAGTTTTAATTTTAGAAGAGTAAATAAAATGAGCACGCATAAAACCTTATTAGGTGGTGGGATGATTGAATTCAACGAACTCCCAAATGAAGTGAGACTGGAAAAATCATTGTCAAGGTTTAAAATTAAATGTATAAAGTATGTAATCAGCTATGTTCAAAATTAGTAGTTAGGACATAATGCTTGTATTGGTCATAGTTTCTATACGTTAATTTATATAAAGTTTATGTAATAAGTATGTACCAACATTGTCTTTGTAAGATATACATGTAAATGTAATAGCGGTAAGCTAAATAAATACATTATTATTATTATTTACACATGTCTGCGAGTGTAGCCTGGTTACTAAATTTACCGACATAGCTTCCGCTCTTCATTGAATTTGGTTTGTGCATAGCCACTTCGCGGGCTGACAATGTGGTACAATCAAACGTTATTAGTGCATGCCCAGGCTGCTTCGCAATTGCAAATTACTAACATTGTAACTGTGCAGACAATGAACAATGGCTGCGCAAATCAGTTTAATAACAGTCTACACATAGCATCGTTTTTTTTCATCTTGCATTAATGAACGCTTTAAATAGCGCTATTTCGTTCGACGACAGAAGAATAGGCCCATATAACATTCATCAAGTTGTGTTTCAAAAACGCCAGAACGTAACGCGAGTAATGCAAAACACGAAACGTTTAAAAGAACATTTGTATCATGTGTGTTATGAAATTTTAAACACTTTGACATAATAATGCACATTTTCCCTCCTGAGGTAGCCGTATAATGTATAACGGGCGTTACATTACACGAACTGATTTTCTACCAAATAATGTCCTAGGCTTAATTAATTAATTAATTAATTAGCCAACTAATTAGTAAACCTTCGAAGCCTATGAATAAGCAAGCAACGTGCTCTCACACGATGAACACACACATTATTTTTTATTCTGTGCAATGGACGTTTGTAATTATTTAGGTTTATAGCTAGCTGTAGGTTAGGTGGAAGAGCAAGCAACATGCTCGAACCTCGCCGTTTTGTAAAATGTACACTGTTTTACAAATAAAGTCCATTTATTATTATTATTATTTTTATAATTATTATTATTATTATTAGTATTATTATTATTATTATTATTATTATTATTATTATTATTATTATTATTATTATTATTATTATTATTATTATTATTATTATTATTATTATTATTATTATTATTATTATTATTATTATTATTATAATTATTATTATTATTATTATTATTATTATTACTATTATTATTATTATTATGTATAACCAACGACAGATTATTGTTCTACTTTATATTATCAGTACACGTTCCTTGTGTTTTGTTTTGTTTTTGGTGAATGTCGCGAGCTTGTAACGAAAGTTTGTGCATAATAATGACAATCATTTTGGATTGTGACATTATTATTATTATTATTATTATTATTATTATTATTATTATTATTAGTGCGAGAGAAACGAGGCGTCCTGTAAACTGTGTGTGATGTCTTCATATGGGTATTCCGCGCTCTACACTTATTATTCGTAACTGTACAGTGGCAGTATCATCACTTTTGTTTATGTATCAAGTTAAGTTATGTTGTTCTGTATAATTTAAAATTTAATATTATACAATCTGCTTGTGTTTTGTTTATAATATATAATTTTTAATATCTCTAGTTAACTGAACAGGATCAAATTAACCAAAAATGGCAGCAATGTTTACTCAAATGACTAATGTGTGCATACAAATCTTGCTTCATCTTTGCTTGTCTCTAAACCACATACTAACATAATTTTATTTTATTTTAGAAAAATTAACATATTTTGTCCTGTGATTTCTTTTTTTTACACAAGAAATTTCCTCGTATTTTACTATGCACATGCTCCAAGAGTCATAACCGTATTCTTCTGAGAACGTATACGTATACAATACATTATTCATTCATAGCAAGAATGGTTGGACGATTTATACAACTGCAAGGCGCAGGCTACCCAACGCCGTTAGACTATGTGACATTACAAGTTGCGTCACAGAAAAACTTTTACTATAAATTGCAGTTGCAGAAGCACACATACGTGGCGTGCACCTTCGTATTACAATTTATAGCAAGAGGGCCATGAACAACACAGTGACAGTGCTATAAATATATGTAAATATGATAATGATTAATGATTTTGGGTATTGCTTGCTTACTTGATTGTAATTATGGCCAAAGTAGGGCACAATTCTCTCTTTAGCCTGATGAGTGATAATTGATGAATGATAATGCGGAAGGGAGAAGGGGAAGCCTGGGACCGGCAAGAAGTTAACACCTAAAGACAAGTACCAAAGAGACTATTGGCTTTACGTCCCATCCAAAAGGACGGTGTAACTTTGACGCAGTCATAAAGGTTCCTAAACCAAAATGGACTGCCGACCAGTTGACGAGAAGGACGAAGCTGTTACACAAGTGAAAAAATCCAAAATCTAAAATACACACCTTGTCTTTTTAAAATCGTATTTGATAAATCTTGGTTACGTGATCGCAAAGCTGTAAACCGCTTTATTCGGAAACGTAGTGTTTGTCGGTAAGAAAATAATAAATATTCTTCTCGATGTATTCTTTTTGTAATAGTAACTCCAAATATTGATGGATTTACGAATTGATGGTCTCCCTGAATTAAGAATATAACCAACAATGCGATCTAATGATTAAAACTATAAAAATTTAAAAAAGCCACTTTTTCCAAGTAAAAAAATTCAGTTTTTACAAATTGTCTGTTTAAAATCGCATTCGATAGACCTTGACCGAGCAATCGCAAAACAGTATACCATTCACGGAACCAACGAGCCGTTTGACCGGTAAAAAATAAACCGTGTCCGTGCACGTTGATGCATTGATAAAAATGCGTGCAAATGGTGGAACAAAAAAAGAGTGGGTAAAACGGGTGTCGAAACCCAGACATCAAGTTTTCATAGCCACTGCCGTACTGCGTGTCTATTTCACACAATGGAAGCGGCGTTGCTTAAACTGGTATATAACACACTGCTCGATTCTGCCTTTCTGTGAGGTTTTTTGAAATTTTGGGCGCCTGTATCTCTGTAAGTATGACCCCCAGCGTATTTTCGTTTTCAGGATGTCTAGATAATTAACGAAAAAAAAATAAAAAAAAATACAGAAACAAATTTGAGCCACACGTTTTTTTGCTACGAGCGCTTGAAAAAAAAATGTCCCCTTAGTAAACCCTTCTCAAATATTCTGCTCTGAATATGGAAGAAAAAAAGTTTGCCCGTAACGGGTCTCGAACCCCGGACCGCGAAAACACTAGTCGGCGTCGCTACTGCCTACGCCACACCACTCGATGGAAGTTGGAGCGCTTAGACTGGTACATATTGTACTGCTCTCAATAAATGCATGTATGTATCTCGATTCATCTTATTGTAATTCTAACACCTTACATAGATGGATTTACGAACAGAGGGTCTCATTGGATTTAAAAACATCCAGGAATACGATCTGAAGATAAAAAAATCCGAAAATTGAGAAAAAAACGCCTTCAATTTTTTTTTCAATTTTCGGAGTTTTTTCATCAGATCGTATTGATTGATTGGTTGATCGCGAAACCGTAAATCGTTTGTGGAAACAACGAGCCGTTTGACGGTTAAAAAGTAAACCGTGTTCATTCACGTTGATGTATTGATATAAATGTGTGAATATGGTGAGAAAAAAAGAGTGTGTGTAACGGATCTCGAACCCCAGACCTTAAGCACTCGAAGCGCCGACGTTCTACGTACGCCACACCACCTGATGGAAATCCCTTTGCTTACACTGGTATATAACACACTGCTCTCAATGTATGGCATATCTTGTTGTATTCAGATAGCTCGTCTACACGCCACCATAAGAACATGTTTTCTCGGCTAACCGTTAATGCAAGGCCAACATTAACATGTTTCCTGTATAGAGTAAGAATGTCCAATGGAGAAACTCTAATCATTATTTTCTTAACCCTTTAACAAGAGACGCTACGCGTCGTCAAAGACGTGCTCAAATACACTCTGTTGTTTAGAATTATATTCTTTACGGCTATATTCTTTATTGTTGCGATCTGAAAAATAATTCCCAAGGTAGATCTGAAAATTGTCTACTTTGAAAAAATCATTGCCTCGCTATGTTTGTTGTGAACGACGTCAGGCGTCGCCGAAATTTCAACGATTTTCTTGTCAAGTTCCACTTTCGGTACCGATTGTGGATAAACGGTGGTACCTAGTTAGTCGTAGCGTCGAACTTAAGGTCAGTATGAGTCCTTGGTGACGTAGTATGAGCGTCGGTAGCGTCGGTTAGCACAGGTCGTGGTGAGGCGACGCCAACTTCAGGTAACCAAAATAGTAGATTTTTTGAGGTTTTTATTTTTTTACGGGTAAACGGTTTAAGATAGCATTTTTTAGTTGTCAGATCCTTCATATTCATTGCTCTCTTGATATGTTTCGTATTTTTAAAAAAATAAAAAAAATCTAAAATTTCATTTTTCTCCGATTGTGCTTTTCTGAGACAAAATTTGAAATTTTGGGCGCCTGTATCTCTGTAAGTATGACCCCCAGCATATTTTCGTTTTCAGGATGTCTAGATAATTAACGCAAAAAAAATAAAAAAAATAAAAAAACAAATTTGGACCACCCGTTTTTTAGCAACGAGCGCTTGAAAAAAAAATTTCCCCTTAGTAAACCCTTCTCAAATATTCTGCTCTGAATATGGAAGAAAAAAAGTTTGCCGGTAACGGGTCTCGAACCCCGGACCGCGAAAACACTAGTCGGCGTCGCTACTGCCTACGCCACACCACTCGATGGAAGTTGGAGCACTTAGACTGGTACATATTGCACTGCTCTCAATAAATGCATGTATGTATCTCGATTCATCTTATTGTAATTCTAACACCTTACATAGATGGATTTACGAACAGAGGGTCTCATTGGATTTAAAAACATCCAGGAATACGATCTGAAGATAAAAAAATCCGAAAATTGAGAAAAAAACGCCTTCAATTTTTTTTTCAATTTTCGGAGTTTTTTCATCAGATCGTATTGATTGATTGGTTGATCGCGAAACCGTAAATCGTTTGTGGAAACAACGAGCCGTTTGACGGTTAAAAAGTAAACCGTGTTCATTCACGTTGATGTATTGATATAAATGTGTGAATATGGTGAGAAAAAAAGAGTGTGTGTAACGGATCTCGAACCCCAGACCTTAAGGACTCGAAGCGCCGACGTTCTACGTACGCCACACCACCTGATGGAAATCCCTTTGCTTACACTGGTATATAACACACTGCTCTCAATGTATGGCATATCTTGTTGTATTCAGATAGCTCGTCTACACGCCACCATAAAAACATGTTTTCTCGGCTAACCGTTAATGCAAGGCCAACATTAACATGTTTCCTGTATAGAGTAAGAATGTCCAATGGAGAAACTCTAATCATTATTTTCTTAACCCTTTAACAAGAGACGCTACGCGTCGTCAAAGACGTGCTCAAATACACTCTGTTTTTTAGAATTATATTCTTTTCGGCTATATTCTTTATTGTTGCGATCTGAAAGTTAATTCCCAAGGTAGATCTGAAAATTGTCTACTTTGAAAAAAATCATTGCCTCGCTATGTTTGTTGTGAACGACGTCAGGCGTCGCCGAAATTTCAACGATTTTCTTGTCAAGTTCCACTTTCGGTACCGATTGTGGATAAACGGTGGTACCTAGTTAGTCGTAGCGTCGAACTTAAGGTCAGTATGAGTCCTTGGTGACGTAGTATGAGCGTCGGTAGCGTCGGTTAGCACAGGTCGTGGTGAGGCGACGCCAACTTCAGGTAACCAAAATAGTAGATTTTTTGAGGTTTTTATTTTTTTACGGGTAAACGGTTTAAGATAGCATTTTTTAGTTGTCAGATCCTTCATATTCATTGCTCTCTTGATATGTTTCGTATTTTTAAAAAAATAAAAAAAATCTAAAATTTCATTTTTCTCCGATTGTGCTTTTCTGAGACAAAATTTGAAATTTTGGGCGCCTGTATCTCTGTAAGTATGACCCCCAGCATATTTTCGTTTTCAGGATGTCTAGATAATTAACGCAAAAAAAATAAAAAAAATAAAAAAACAAATTTGGACCACCCGTTTTTTAGCAACGAGCGCTTGAAAAAAAAATTTCCCCTTAGTAAACCCTTCTCAAATATTCTGCTCTGAATATGAAAGAAAAAAGTTTGCCGGTAACGGGTCTCGAACCCCGGACCGCGAAAACACTAATCGGCGTCGCTACTGCCTACGCCACACCACTCGATGGAAGTTGGAGCACTTAGACTGGAACATATTGTACTGCTCTCAATGAATGCATGTATGTATCTCGATTCATTCTTATTGTAATTCTAACACCTAACATAGATGGATTTACGAACAGAGGGTCTCATTGGATTTAAAAACATCCAAAAATACGATCTGAAGATAAAAAACTCCGAAAATTGAGAAAAAAACGCCTTCAATTTTTTTTTCAATTTTTCGGAGTTTTTATCTTAAGATCGTATTGATTGATTGGTTGATCGCGAAACCGTTAATCGTTTGTGGAAACAACGAGCCGTTTGACGGTTAAAAAGTAAACCGTGTTCATTCACGTTGATGTATTGACATAAATGTGTGAATATGGTGAGAAAAAAAGAGTGTGTCTAACGGGTCTCGAACCCCAGACCTTAAGCACTCGAAGCGCCGACGTTCTACGTACGCCAGACCACCTGATGGAAATCCCATTGCTTACACTGGTATATAACACACTGCTCTCAATGTATGGCATATCTTGTTGTATTCAGATAGCTCGTCTTCACGCCAACATTAAAACATGTTTTCTCGGCTAACCGTTCGTGCAAGGCAAACACCGTTTGCCGTTTGACAGTTAAAAAATAAACCGTGTCCATGCACGTTGATGCATTGATATAAATGCATGAAAATGGTGGTACAAAAAAGAGTGGGTGTGACGGGTATTGAACCCCAGACCTCGACCATGCTCAGCGGAGACATATCCCATACGCCATAGCACACGATGCTACTTCCAGCGCATACACAGGTACAAGACACGCTGCTCTCAGTGTTGTGCGTTGTTCGGGGTATTCAGTTAGCTTATGTCATAACCTCCTATAGCCGTCTGAACTCCGGATACACATCCACAGAAAACGCAGTTTTGGGACTTTCAAGACTTGACGTTGGGAACATCACTTTAACCTCCTATAGCTTTCTGAACTCCTGATACACATCCACAGAAAACGTAGTTTTGGGACCCACGTTGGAAACATCACACTGAACAGCCAACATTAAAACATGTTTCCTCGGCTTACTGTTAATGCAAGGCAAACATTAACATGCCCAATGTACAGAGTAAGAATGTCCAATGGAGAAACTCTAATCATTATTTTCTTAACCCTTTAACAAGAGACGCTACGCGTCGTCAAAGACGTGCTCAAATACACTCTGTTTTTTAGAATTATATTCTTTACGGCTATATTCTTTATTGTTGCGATCTGAAAGTTAATTCCCAAGGTAGATCTGAAAATTGTCTACTTTCAAAAAAATCATTGCCTCGCTATGTTTGTTGTGAACGACGTCAGGCGTCGCCGAAATTTCAACGATTTTCTTGTCAAGTTCCACTTTCGGTACCGATTGTGGATAAACGGTGGTACCTAGTTAGTCGTAGCGTCGAACTTAAGGTCAGTATGAATCCTTGGTGACGCAGTATGAGCGTCGGTAGCGTCGGTTAGCACAGGTCGTGGTGAGGCGACGCCAACTTCAGGTAACCAAAATAGTAGATTTTTTGAGGTTTTTATTTTTTTACGGGTAAACGGTTTAAGATAGAATTTTTTAGTTGTCAGATCCTTCATATTCATTGCTCTCTTAATATGTTTCGTATTTTTAAAAAAATAAAAAAAATCTAAAATTTCATTTTTCTCCGATTGTGCTTTTCTGAGACAAAATTTGAAATTTTGGGCGCCTGTATCTCTGTAAGTATGACCCACAGCATATTTTCGTTTTCAGGATGTCTAGATAATTAACGCAAAAAAAATAAAAAAACAAATTTGGACCACCCGTTTTTTAGCAACGAGCGCTTGAAAAAAAAATTTCCCCTTAGTAAACCCTTCTCAAATATTCTGCTCTGAATATGGAAGAAAAAAAGTTTGCCGGTAACGGGTCTTGAACCCCGGACCGCGAAAACACTAGTCGGCGTCGCTACTGCCTACGCCACACCACTCGATGGAAGTTGGAGCACTTAGACTGGTACATATTGCACTGCTCTCAATAAATGCATGTATGTATCTCGATTCATCTTATTGTAATTCTAACACCTTACATAGATGGATTTACGAACAGAGGGTCTCATTGGATTTAAAAACATCCAGGAATACGATCTGAAGATAAAAAAATCCGAAAATTGAGAAAAAAACGCCTTCAATTTTTTTTTCAATTTTCGGAGTTTTTTCATCAGATCGTATTGATTGATTGGTTGATCGCGAAACCGTAAATCGTTTGTGGAAACAACGAGCCGTTTGACGGTTAAAAAGTAAACCGTGTTCATTCACGTTGATGTATTGATATAAATGTGTGAATATGGTGAGAAAAAAAGAGTGTGTGTAACGGATCTCGAACCCCAGACCTTAAGCACTCGAAGCGCCGACGTTCTACGTACGCCACACCACCTGATGGAAATCCCTTTGCTTACACTGGTATATAACACACTGCTCTCAATGTATGGCATATCTTGTTGTATTCAGATAGCTCGTCTACACGCCACCATAAAAACATGTTTCCTCGGCTTACTGTTAATGCAAGGCAAACATTAACATGCCCAATGTACAGAGTAAGAATGTCCAATGGAGAAACTCTAATCATTATTTTCTTAACCCTTTAACAAGAGACGCTACGCGTCGTCAAAGACGTGCTCAAATACACTCTGTTTTTTAGAATTATATTCTTTACGGCTATATTCTTTATTGTTGCGATCTGAAAGTTAATTCCCAAGGTAGATCTGAAAATTGTCTACTTTGAAAAAAATAATTGCCTCGCTATGTTTGTTGTGAACGACGTCAGGCGTCGCCGAAATTTCAACGATTTTCTTGTCAAGTTCCACTTTCGGTACCGATTGTGGATAAACGGTGGTACCTAGTTAGTCGTAGCGTCGAACTTAAGGTCAGTATGAATCCTTGGTGACGTAGTATGAGCGTCGGTAGCGTCGGTTAGCACAAGTCGTGGTGAGGCGACGCCAACTTCAGGTAACCAAAATAGTAGATTTTTTGAGGTTTTTATTTTTTTACGGGTAAACGGTTTAAGATAGAATTTTTTAGTTGTCAGATCCTTCATATTCATTGCTCTCTTAATATGTTTCGTATTTTTAAAAAAATAAAAAAAATCTAAAATTTCATTTTTCTCCGATTGTGCTTTTCTGAGACAAAATTTGAAATTTTGGGCGCCTGTATCTCTGTAAGTATGACCCCCAGCATATTTTCGTTTTAAGGATGTCTAGATAATTAACGCAAAAAAAATAAAAAAAATAAAAAAACAAATTTGGACCACCCGTTTTTTAGCAACGAGCGCTTGAAAAAAAAATTTCCCCTTAGTAAACCCTTCTCAAATATTCTGCTCTGAATATGGAAGAAAAAAAGTTTGCCGGTAACGGGTCTCGAACCCCGGACCGCGAAAACACTAGTCGGCGTCGCTACTGCCTACGCCACACCACTCGATGGAAGTTGGAGCACTTAGACTGGTACATATTGTACTGCTCTCAATGAATGCATGTATGTATCTCGATTCATTCTTATTGTAATTCTAACACCTAACATAGATGGATTTACGAACAGAGGGTCTCATTGGATTTAAAAACATCCAAGAATACGATCTGAAGATAAAAAACTCCGAAAATTGAGAAAAAAACGCCTTCAATTTTTTTTTCAATTTTTCGGAGTTTTTATCTTAAGTTCGTATTGATTGATTGGTTGATCGCGAAACCGTTAATCGTTTGTGGAAACAACGAGCCGTTTGACGGTTAAAAAGTAAACCGTGTTCATTCACGTTGATGTATTGACATAAATGTGTGAATATGGTGAGAAAAAAAGACTGTGGCTAACGGGTCTCGAACCCCAGACCTTAAGCACTCGAAGCGCCGACGTTCTACGTACGCCACACCACCTGATGGATATCCCATTGCTTACACTGGTATATAACACACTGCTCTCAATGTATGGCATATCTTGTTGTATTCAGATAGCTCGTCTACACGCCAACATTAAAACATGTTTTCTCGGCTAACCGTTCATGCAAGGCAAACACCGTTTGCCGTTTGACAGTTAAAAAATAAACCGTGTCCATGCACGTTGATGCATTGATATAAATGCATGAAAATGGTGGTACAAAAAAGAGTGGGTGTAACGGGTATCGAACCCCAGACCTCGACCATGCTAAGCGGAGACATATCCCATACGCCATAGCACACGATGCTACTTCCAGCGCATACACAGGTACAAGACACACTGCTCTCAGTGTTGTGCGTTGTTCGGGGTATTCAGTTAGCTTATGTCATAACCTCCTATAGCCGTCTGAACTCCGGATACACATCCACAGAAAACGCAGTTTTGGGACTTTCAAGACTTGACGTTGGGAACATCACTTTAACCTCCTATAGCTTTCTGAACTCCTGATACACATCCACAGAAAACGTAGTTTTGGGACCCACGTTGGAAACATCACACTGAACAGCCAACATTAAAACATGTTTCCTCGGCTTACTGTTAATGCAAGGCAAACATTAACATGCCCAATGTACAGAGTAAGAATGTCCAATGGAGAAACTCTAATCATTATTTTCTTAACCCTTTAACAAGAGACGCTACGCGTCGTCAAAGACGTGCTCAAATACACTCTGTTTTTTAGAATTATATTCTTTACGGCTATATTCTTTATTGTTGCGATCTGAAAGTTAATTCCCAAGGTAGATCTGAAAATTGTCTACTTTCAAAAAAATCATTGCCTCGCTATGTTTGTTGTGAACGACGTCAGGCGTCGCCGAAATTTCAACGATTTTCTTGTCAAGTTCCACTTTCGGTACCGATTGTGGATAAACGGTGGTACCTAGTTAGTCGTAGCGTCGAACTTAAGGTCAGTATGAATCCTTGGTGACGTAGTATGAGCGTCGGTAGCGTCGGTTAGCACAGGTCGTGGTGAGGCGACGCCAACTTCAGGTTACCAAAATAGTAGATTTTTTGAAGTTTATTTTTTTACGGGTAAACGGTTTAAGATAGAATTTTTTAGTTGTCAGATCCTTCATATTCATTGCTCTCTTAATATGTTTCTTTTTTTAAAAAAAATAAAAAAAATCTAAAATTTCATTTTTCTCCGATTGTGCTTTTCTGAGACAAAATTTGAAATTTTGGGCGCCTGTATCTCTGTAAGTATGACCCCCAGCATATTTTCGTTTTAAGGATGTCTAGATAATTAACGCAAAAAAAATAAAAAAAATAAAAAAACAAATTTGGACCACCCGTTTTTTAGCAACGAGCGCTTGAAAAAAAAATTTCCCCTTAGTAAACCCTTCTCAAATATTCTGCTCTGAATATGGAAGAAAAAAAGTTTGCCGGTAACGGGTCTCGAACCCCGGACCGCGAAAACACTAGTCGGCGTCGCTACTGCCTACGCCACACCACTCAATGGAAGTTGGAGCACTTAGACTGGTACATATTGTACTGCTCTCAATGAATGCATGTATGTATCTCGATTCATTCTTATTGTAATTCTAACACCTTACATAGATGGATTTACGAACAGAGGGTCTCATTGGATTTAAAAACATCCAAGAATACGATCTGAAGATAAAAAACTTCGAAAATTGAGAAAAAAACGCCTTCAATTTTTTTTTCAATTTTTCAGAGTTTTTATCTTAAGATCGTATTGATTGATTGGTTGATCGCGAAACCGTTAATCGTTTGTGGAAACAACGAGCCGTTTGACGGTTAAAAAGTAAACCGTGTTCATTCACGTTGATGTATTGACATAAATGTGTGAATATGGTGAGAAAAAAAGAGTGTGGCTAACGGGTCTCGAACCCCAGACCTTAAGCACTCGAAGCGCCGACGTTCTACGTACGCCACACCACCTGATGGAAATCCCATTGCTTACACTGGTATATAACACACTGCTCTCAATGTATGGCATATCTTGTTGTATTCAGATAGCTCGTCTACACGCCACCATTGAAACATGTTTTCTTGGCTAACCGTTCATGCAAGGCAAACACCGTTTGCCGTTTGACAGTTAAAAAATAAACCGTGTCCATGCACGTTGATGCATTGATATAAATGCATGAAAATGGTGGTACAAAAAAGAGTGGGTGTAACGGGTATCGTACCCCAGACCTCGACCATGCTAAGCGGAGACATATCCCATACGCCATAGCACACGATGCTACTTCCAGCGCATACACAGGTACAAGACACACTGCTCTCAGTGTTGTGCGTTGTTCGGGGTATTCAGTTAGCTTATGTCATAACCTCCTATAGCCGTCTGAACTCCGGATACACATCCACAGAAAACGCAGTTTTGGGACTTTCAAAATTGACGTTGGGAACATCACTTTAACCTCCTATAGCTTTCTGAACTCCTGATACACATCCACAGAAAACGTAGTTTTGGGACCCACGTTGGAAACATCACACTGAACAGCCAACATTAAAACATGTTTCCTCGGCTTACTGTTAATGCAAGGCAAACATTAACATGCCCAATGTACAGAGTAAGAATGTCCAATGGAGAAACTTTTATCATTATTTTCTTAACCCTTTAACAAGAGACGCTTTGCGTCGTCAAAGACGTGCTCAAATACACACTGTTTTTTAGAATTATATTCTTTACGGCTATATTCTTTATTGTTGCGATCTGAAAGTTAATTCCCAAGGTAGATCTGAAAATTGTCTACTTTGAAAAAAATCATTGCCTCGCTATGTTTGTTGTGAACGACGTCAGGCGTCGCCGAAATTTCAACGATTTTCTTGTCAAGTTCCACTTTCGGTACCGATTGTGGATAAACGGTGGTACCTAGTTAGTCGTAGCGTCGAACTTAAGGTCAGTATGAGTCCTTGGTGACGTAGTATGAGCGTCGGTAGCGTCGGTTAGCACAGGTCGTGGTGAGGCGACGCCAACTTCAGGTAACCAAAATAGTAGATTTTTTGAGGTTTTTATTTTTTTACGGGTAAACGGTTTAAGATAGAATCTTTTAGTTGTCAGATCCTTCATATTCATTGCTCTCTTGATATGTTTCGTATTTTTAAAAAAATAAAAAAAATCTAAAATTTCATTTTTCTCCGATTGTGCTTTTCTGAGACAAAATTTGAAATTTTGGGCGCCTGTATCTCTGTAAGTATGACCCCCAGCATATTTTCGTTTTCAGGATGTCTAGATAATTAACGCAAAAAAAATAAAAAAAATAAAAAAACAAATTTGGACCACCCGTTTTTTAGCAACGAGCGCTTGAAAAAAAAATTTCCCCTTAGTAAACCCTTCTCAAATATTCTGCTCTGAATATGGAAGAAAAAAAGTTTGCCGGTAACGGGTCTCGAACCCCGGACCGCGAAAACACTAGTCGGCGTCGCTACTGCCTACGCCACACCACTCGTTGGAAGTTGGAGCACTTAGACTGGTACATATTGTACTGCTCTCAATGAATGCATGTATGTATCTCGATTAATTCTTATTGTAATTCTAACACCTAACATAGATGGATTTACGAACAGAGGGTCTCATTGGATTTAAAAACATCCAAGAATACGATCTGAAGATAAAAAAAACTCCGAAAATTGAGAAAAAAACGCCTTCAATTTTTTTTTCAATTTTTCGGAGTTTTTATCTTAAGATCGTATTGATTGATTGGTTGATCGCGAAACCGTTAATCGTTTGTGGAAACAACGAGCCGTTTGACGGTTAAAAAGTAAACCGTGTTCATTCACGTTGATGTATTGACATAAATGTGTGAATATGGTGAGAAAAAAAGAGTGTGGCTAACGGGTCTCGAACCCCAGACCTTAAGCACTCGAAGCGCCGACGTTCTACGTACGCCACACCACCTGATGGAAATCCCATTGCTTACACTGGTATATAACACACTGCTCTCAATGTATGGCATATCTTGTTGTATTCAGATAGCTCGTCTACACGCCAACATTAAAACATGTTTTCTCGGCTAACCGTTCATGCAAGGCAAACATTAACATGCCCAATGTACAGAGTAAGAATGTCCAATGGAGAAACTTTTATCATTATTTTCTTAACCCTTTAACAAGAGACGCTACGCGTCGTCAAAGACGTGCTCAAATACACTCTGTTTTTTAGAATTATATTCTTTACGGCTATATTGTTTATTTGGGCGATCTCAAAGTTAATTCCCGAGGTAGATCTGAAAATTGTCTACTATGAAAAAAATCATCGCCTCGCTATGTGTCTTGTGAACGACGCCAAGCGTCGCCGAAATTTTAAGATTTTCTTGTCAACTTCCACTTTCGGTACCGATTGTGGATAAACGGTGGTACCTAGTTAGTCGTAGCGTCGAACTTAAGGTCAGTTAGAATTCTTGGTTACGTAGTATGAGCGTCGGTAGCGTCGGTTTGCACAGGTCGTGGTGAGACGACGCCAACTTCAGCTAACCAAAATAGTAGATTTTTTGAGGTTTTAATTTTTTTACGGATAAACGGTTTAAGATAGAATTTTTTGGTTGTCAATTCCTTCTTATTCATTGCTCTTTTGATATGTTTCTTATTTTAAAAAAAATAAAAAAAAATAAACATTTCAAAATTCTCCGATTTTGCTATTCTGTGAGCTTTTTTGAAAATTTGGGTGCCTGTATCTCTGTTAGTATGGTTCTCAGCATGTTTTCGTATTCAGGACGTCTAGATTATTAACGCAAAAAAATAAAAAAAAATACAGGAACAAATACAGGAACAGAACATACTAATATTGTTTTTTTAAGATTAAGCTTCTAGCATTCGCCTTGGAACAGGCCTTACTCAGGAAAGTTCGGTTTGCCAATGCCAGGAATCGAACTGGAGTATCAAAGCATTTAGAGCCAGCAGAGAAATCTCAACACTGCTGCGATCTAGCGGACAAAAGCAGTAGCTTCTTCTCACAGACTGAGCGCGATACTTTGAAACGCAGATATTTTACCCCTAACAGTAGAACATGGTAAAATAAGTCACCCCGAGATTGTGATAAATGGGGGGGTGGGCAAAATAAATTCCCGGACAAACACTACTGCAATGGGGGGATGTTTTCCCTACATCTGTATCTAATTATCTTGGCCCATGATTATGTCTGGTTCCCAAGCCTGTTATATGTTGGACTATACGAGCCACTTCTTCTCCCAACACTCCAATGCATGAGAACTGGACATTAGGCATGCCAATAGATGATTTTCAGAATTGATCTAGCAAGCCGTGATACGCTCTATCTAAGGGTCCTTGATAATTATGTTGAGGAGCATTTTTCATTGTTGTCATTGAAGATCTAGAGGGCCGTAATTACCTCGTCCTAGATGAATTCTGAAAACGGTCTATTATTGTAGTGAGTGATGCAAGGTCCTGTTCCTACCAAAGATATTATTTTTACAACTTGCATGCATTTCAGACATGCGACATATTTCTCGGTAATTTCACAACAAAACAATCCTCATATGTTAGAGACAAAGCTTTCTAGTTTGTTTAATTTAGCTAGGACAAACTTGTATGTAGCAGGTGTATACGAAATTCTGTGCGAGGCTCGTGATAATGTCTGCATTAGGTAAACAGGACGAACATTTCCTCGTCATGTACGATGAACAATTAGAACATGATGTATGTCATCTCAACTTGGACAGCGCACATGTATTGATTGGCCAGGGTTCCAGTGTCACCCTTGTCCGATAGGTCATAGGTTGATTGAGGTAGCCATTGAAATTCAGCCCAAATTAATATTATTATAAATTAATTATAACAAAATAATAAAACTTTATGAATTAATATTTTATTAAATATAAAGGGAGGACAGATTGAGGCAGTGTTGAAGACGCCCAAGGCCGACGCAAGCTGAACACTCGAAGGTCTTTTCAACTACTCTGAAGATTGACTACAGAACTAGTCCAAAATATTAAGTTTTTAAATGACAATAGGTGCCACACCTATTGTCATTTAAAAACTGAATGTACCTCGAGACCAAGTAGCGATAATGACATCCCCAGAAAGCCTACAAGTAGGCGTTAGCTACGCGACTACAAGGTTAATTTAATTGGAGCCCAGGAAATATCGTGAGCAACAAAAAGTAGCAGGATTTTCATAAGCATTTCTTCTTCCTGACTTCTTGTTCCCGACTATAGCCAAACTCTGGTCAGTGACGAGTACCAAGTATCGTTTTACCGTCGGACCATCGAGGCTGTTAGGCCTATAACATGGGAAAGACAAAGGGGAAACGGAATGATGCATAAGGAAATGTTAAATAATAACACTGTGAATCTTGTGAGAATATATATCATATCAATAAAGCCATTTTCATTTAATACAGCTGCAAATCGAGAATTTACATTCTATCATTATTCTATTTGCTGCTTACATCTTAAAGATGCTTAATTTGTTAGTTATTTTTAGGTTTTCCTCTAGGTCAAACCATCACTTGTTATAATATTTATACAATGTTATCTTATCAACTATGTATAATACATTTACAAAGATAGTTCATACACTCTAGTTTAAACCAGAATATCAATTTTACAAGGAAATAATTCCAACACTTTGTTTGTAAATATTGTACAAGTCCATTCTAAAAACATCTTGATAACATTAATTATTAGCTATGATACTTTCACTTTCCATGAAGAGTAAAATGTAATTGGCAGATATATAAACAGCACACTCCCATAGTATAATGTTGCTGTAGACAGACAGGAGTTCAATGACAAACTGATATAACGATCAAGAACGAAGATTGTGACAAGTATGTTACGAAGCAAGGAAATATGTAGTATGCACTAATTCCACGAGTTAAAAAATTACACTTTTTATTAAGAGTTTGACTGGGGCAGAAATAATACTAAAATAGAAAGTGCTAATAATTAATTTTATATACCCAAAAGATAGAAAAAACGAAAATTTAATTTGTGTAAGGATTCATCCAAACAGTCCAAATTCTTATAAAAATTTAAGTTTTTTCATGCCTTTGCCAATAAGCAGATCATCACAATTTTACTGCTTCCGTGCGTCTTTGGTAATACTTGTGTTTGTACACCGATTGCTTTAATTTAACTATTTACAAAATGAAGCAACAATTGGTTTCAATGTAATCATGTACAACTTGATTTTGAGGGCAAAAACTTCAAATTGTTAATCGTAATCATTTTGATCGCAACATTTCATAATTTAATTGATAACATTACAACGTAACAACAAAGCTGTGCAAATATCCTCAATAATTCTGCTAAATTTACAAAAGCTACACTATATACATATAGCTAAGAGAAACCAATTGAAATAGAGCATAGATCCCCATGAAATATCACTAGCACAGAAAGTGAAGTCAATGATGAACATAGATATATATACTATAAATATATATATATATATTTACACTAAGCAAAGGCAAACAAATTATAGCGCATGGAAACGATCCTCAGATCAGTTATAAATAATTCTAGTTTTAAAAGTTAACCAGATAAGTTCGTGTGGAATTTATCATAACATATCATTTAAAAGAGAAGTGAAACGTTAATAACAACTATTAAAGCAAATACATACAAAAGGATGAAGAAGTGATTAAAGCATGATAAAACACTGGGTACTTTCCTAGATTACTAGATTGAAAGTCAGAATGGTAGCTAAACATGAGTTAATTTATAGTGATTAAATTATGTTAACAACTAATTAATGTGTATCTCTTGACAACTGGAATTATTTGATAAATCAATTACTGTATATGCAAGTGTTTAATGCACTGTCCTTATCAATGGTTCTCACTCAAGTCCCTGCCAACAAGGGTAAATAAACCATCAGAGCTGTAGCCAATACTCAACAAGTATTATGCAATGTGATACAACTGATTACTAATGGTTACCCCTAACCATACGATTGCCAGATCGGCGTATTAGGCACAAAAAGCTTCTTCCGTTACACATATTGTGAAGTGACATTTCCACCTCCGTATTGAACCACATACGGCACAACAGCAGCTGCCTACGTACACTCTGAGCATAAATGCAAACGAATGTTACCAGAGGCCGTGAAATTCTGAATAATGGCACGAGGTGACGGTGTGCACACAAATAATCATCATGTTTGAGAACCACCGGTTTAGAACACAGAAAACCACACCGTCTGCTATGACGTGCTTGTTTTGAAATGCCATCGAATTGAAATGATACCATGTCAGCTTAAAGACATTGTCTCATCTTGGTCACACAGCATATTGTTTCAATAATTATTCAATTTTGTGGTAATAGGTCTTTGATTCAGCTCGATCAGACGTGAAGTGAAAGTGGAAAGTAAATCGAGTTTGAAAATACCGTTGCACGGAAACCAGTGCGCCTAGAAAGACGTCACTGCTCGCTAACTGCTCGACTCAACTCCAGCCGACAGACACGAAACGTAGCCAGCTTGTGTTATGAAGCCCTCGGCTCTCAAGTCCGTCACTCAATCACTTGCAGTCGATTTGAAAATTTCGTTTCCGAGAGACTAGTTAACCCTTTTGCTGCGTAGAACGACTTAAGTCGCTCCTCACACTGTCCAGCTAGCCACTGGATGAGGAATGCTACTGCAGTGTCATATTGTTAGGTGGGGACCAAACATGAATACGAAGTTTAGCCAGTCAGCGAGTAGGCGTGCAGTGATGTCAATTCACAGTCAGCAAGAAAACCACTCTAATCACTAACGAGTGCAGCAGATTTTTTGCTTTTTTCCCACTTGCCCCAAAACATTTTCATCTTTGATGTATCGAAAGCTTTCCCAAGATGAGATCCTAGCTTTAAGGATAACAAACTAGTTAGTAACATGTTAAACCATATTGCCTGCTCCTGGCTCACAAGGTAAGGAGATATCATTGTTTGCATCCCTAGTTGTTGAAGACATCCACAGTAAACCTAGTGTAGAAATAAGCTGCCATGAGAAAGGCCAACACATAGTGAAGGCTCTAAAAATTAAAAGATTAAAATAAATGTCCCTGTGAATACGTATTAATTGGTTCCTATCTAATCTTACAGTAGTTTCACATGGAAACAGCATGTATTTAATGTATAATACAGTCAACAAATACTAACGCACTTTAATGACAAAAACATTTCACGAACTGACCTAGCAAGACAGGTGCTACAATACAATTCTGCCTTCTCTTGTAATAGTGTGAAAAACTAACTGATAAAGTCCTGAAAAGTAATTAAATCACATATGTTCTTAGCATCCAGCATTGTACCCAAAATTCTCTACTAAAACTCGACTCATTCTTTGCCAAAATAACCACATTTTCCTTTCCGACGTTCAAATTAGTTGTGGACGGTTTTGTTGCGATAGCTCTCACATATATCCAACCTAGTTACATTCAACTTATTACACATCTTTACTTACAGCACACGCTGTGCACAAGATCTGTATCCCAAAACTAACAGGGCAAATTGATGTATGTACCAAACAACCCCTCACACTGCAACATTGAAAGGCAAGTACCGTATAACCCACAATACGTACTTTATCAACTTCGCACGACACTTATGGAATCAAATTTAACTAAAAACCTTTACACCTACATTCATTTCTCTCAAATACAGTTGAACAAATGAAGTTCTTTAGATGTACGTAGTAAGAAAGGTAGCAGGATTTCAGATTATTTTTTAAATTTTGATCATATACTTTTACATGATTTTAAGAGTACCAACACAATTGAGAACATTCTAATCAAACATGTTATAAATAATAGATTATTGTAAACCAAAACTGGAAAGGTAAGCAACTACAAAATTTATAAACAAAATCAGATGTATAACTGTTGCTATTCAATGTAAGAGTTCAGATTAATATAAGATTGAACAATATAAATTGAATTAATTATCAATATTCTAATTCTTACTTTACTATTATGTTCTGTGTTTCTGGCCTTGTTAGTTATGAAAGTCTCCTCCCACACATTCATTACAGACAAGATAGATAGATAGTATTTCTTAATTGAAGTAAAATGATGGAGCCGACAGGTACAACATTCTTAACTACGCGTTTTGTTGTAGTCAAAAGCATTCCTAAATAGTTGTTTTTTACTTTTTAGAAAATTATTTATCTAGGCCTATTGTGTAGAATATGACATAAGTTTGAGCCGAATTGCATTTGCGTAGGAATCCGCCAATTTATTTATCTTAGCCACGTATGCGTAATGTTATTTCATCGATAGATTAATTTGACCAACTTTCCAAAATCTTGTACTTGTGACAAACATGTGTAGAAACACAATGCAATGGCGAGGGGGGGAGGTGAGTATAGCGAATTGTCAAAAAGTAATAGTAATGGATGAACTTTAAAAGATGTACTAAAATGATACTGGTAGTACTCCTTTATCAGAAGCTAAATATCTAAACCAGTCTAAAGATTGAAATAGTGAATGTCATAAATGAAATAATCACCTCGTTATCTCGATACCTTATGGATGGTTTTTGGCTCGACGTCAGATGTGAGCAACGGATTACCAGTCAGAGCCAGATGGGGTGACCAGTGCATGTGAGGAAGACTACTGTACTTCTTTTTTAGTCTTTTCTTTTATCAATATAAAAACATTTAGTTTTTGTCAAATCTTAAGGTTCTTCTTTACTTTCAGCTCTCACAACCCTCCCCCGCCAAACTCCACTATCAATTTCATCACACAACATGGCCGACTGGTGCTTCCTTGTTACAGTGACAAGGCAGGTGTACTTGGAATGCCACCGAACCGGATCTTCTGGAGGAAGCAGCATTGCTATGCACGCACCTTGAACACTGCTCTCAGTGTTGCCAAATCTACCCTTACTGCCTCACAGAGGCTTTGTATGAACTGTAACTGGTTCGACAGCCTCGCATCACATCGTAACAACCACCACATGACAACACTGCGTTTGCTACGATTGTATCCTAGTTAACTGGTCCGGTTGGGTTATCATTGCAGGCCTATCACCCTCTACTGATTGAGTCTTGATTAGCACTTAAATATGAAACAGCCCAATATCAATCACTCAAAGTTAGTCTGGAATCTATAAAAGTACTTTTCAATAAGGCTGTCTCCAATTTGTGATTAGTTTTTTGTCTACCTTCAGTGAACAAGAAAGTACTGCAAGACTGTATGTCAATCATTAATAAAAAGAGCTACCGTATTTGATAGTGTAGGCTACGAACTCGTTACTATTAAAACGTAAGGTTAAAACGGGGGTATTTCCTTAGGCAACTCGACCCTACTTGGCAGTCCAGTAGTTTTGTTGATTACAAAATAGCTTCACTCACGGCTGCAAAGGCCAGAGTGAACTCATGTATAGACCAACGATAAAATTATGTTCATATCATTTTCTGTTATTTCTAGGAAGAGCATTCTTAGTGGCATAGACTATTACAAATCATTTTATTGTATTATGACTATGTGTGTAAGCTGTAAGTTCATAATTACGTAGTTAATTACTAAAATTAGCTGTTGAGTTGAACTTATAAATTGAGACGAATGTGGGAAGAAAGACTTTCATTCTCGAAAGTGACACTCGATATTTAATTGAAATCGAACGACAACTTAAATAGAATCACGAACTTTCGAATAAACCGTATTATTCATTATTCCAAACTCAGATGCCTCCATTTACCATTGGTACAATATCTAAACACTCACAGTAAATAGTGATGTTGAGTTTGATGAGGTAAACAACTTCAAATTAAGTGATACGGATAACTTTCAACAATTGTGGAATCATTAAACTAGCCTAACAAATAGTATTGTAAAGACAAAAACTGTGTATACATTGCAACACAAACATGGACATCTACTAGATACGTACAAGGCAACAGAACATCATGTTACAACAGTAATTTATTCCCTAATTATTCACAATAGAACATAGTTATTGATAAGCCGTCAATTAAACTTGAACATGGTTCGTAGATAAACAACTTGGTAGCCTGCAAAACACCACTGTACTGAATTTATTGCATACTGTACAATTCTTTTGTCATTCCAACATATCACTTCACACAATATAGTTGTAGACGACATCACATCCCTTAAAGCTGAGAGCATTCACTTCTGAAATATTAATACTGTGATTTAAATGTGTAAGAAAGTAAGCCAGACACTGTGCACATAGCTAGCAGTTCCCTACCCTATAGAGATATGAAGAAAGGGGAACAATATTCCCCAGGTTACAATGGTGGAGGAGATTGTGATTTGCTTGTAGATAAAATGCGATACTTTAAAAAAAAATATTCATAAAATATGTGGATTTGATACTATGTAGTGATAATTATACGCCCAATGTATTGAAAGTTATTGTCAGCTTTCAGTTAAAACCTTAAAAAAATACCCTTCATAAAATTAAGATAAAAAACTAAATAATTATCAGACTGACTAGAAATAAATATGTGTGCAGTCAAAAATGAATTAGCTGCTTAGAAATACAAAAATAATTCACTCGTACTTCATGTAATGTATTCTTTGTCAATGTTGAATTCTATTTAGAATTCTACATTTGTTTTGAATTATAGGCCCACTAAGCTCAGCACTTTCAAACACAATTAAAATGTGGCAGAGTATTTCCATACCAATCCTTTCCATGATTATGAACTTATGATCAAGAATATACTGTGCTTCATAGTATTGGAATATAAATTAGTATGAAGGAAACTAAGCCCACATAGCAATACTCCCTTTGTATTCAACTAGGTAGATTTCTGCGTATATATATATATACTAACACATACATGGAATAATAACACAAGTTGGAAAGGCAAGCAAAGCAACATTAAAATAGGCTGGATTTGCCCAACATTGTTCCAATTGTACATGGGTAATACCCATGAAGGCATTATAACTGTTAAATACAGTTTTAAATATTGGTAATAATGCCATGTAACTAAGTCTTCATGAGTTATCACAAAGTGAACATTGAATATTAATTTATAACATTAAGAAAACGTTTGTCGTGTGCCTATTAACACTAATAATAACAATAAGAAGAAGAAGATCACCGCTGATTGCGCCGCAGTCTAGTCGTCACTTCGGTGCCGATCTCGGCCACTCGGGTCCCTTTCTCGGTCATGCGATCCAGTTCCAGCATCGCTTCCTGGATTGCGTTCTCCAGTTGGCTGTTCAATTTACGACTTCTACAAACACACAATACAATCCGTAAGTACGCCGTTTTAGATTTCACAAGTCGAGGGCTACACTACAGTTAGGTCTATATAAAAACAATCGTTACAGTAAGTTGCAAAACAATAATAAACTACAAAACTAGAGCTGTGTATATCGCATTAAATTGTAACAGTGATTGGCAACAATAAGCCAAACAAAAATACTTCCTTTGCATTGTTAACATACATTTTACATAAGAATGTCTAAATTACATTACTGAAACTAGGATGTATCCAGATGAACAAGTAACATTTCTCCTACAGAAAACATTCTCATTTAGGAAAACTTTAACTTTTATAAGTATTTCAAATGAAAAAATAGTGAATCTCCATTAGTGAATCTATAAAGTGTTCAAATAAAGACTGTCCTGATATGTAATTGAACAAAACCAATTCATACAGTGACACGTCTATAAGGTTTACTTGGAATTAATGGAGCTACATCAAGATCTGTGCAATACCTTCGTGTCAACCAAAACGTACATAACCACAGAACATGAATCGACAACAATCTGTAATGCAACTCAGTGAGTGCCTGCTCACTGTCATAGCATTGGATGTATCATGTTTATGTAGCAAGGCACAGACACAATATCATTTAACTATAAATTAATTACTAGCTTGTGGTATGCCACGAAGAAATGACTCTGTAACTTGTGTATATAATCCTTAATGGGAAATGTGTCTCACAAAATCGAGGTTTTTAGTACGTAATACATCTTAAGAAATACACATAAGATTAAAAAAGTGGTACCCTACTTACAAACATTAAATTTCATAAGAGCTAAAAACTAGATTTCATAAAATAAGAGTTTAAATATTGCAATCATTATATCTGTCATTAGGCAAACCAATTAATTATTAATTTTTAATTGCCTTCTAAAATAACAACCATAACAACTAACAACACGGAAATTTGATTTGTTTAAATCTGGTGATTACTAGTTAGCTTCCAAACGTGAACGTTGGTCAGTAACCACTTTTTCAATGTTGAGTAGCAATCTCAAGACATTACAGTACTTACACAAGTTAATTTTGCACAGTTTTAATAGTACGACTACGATTACCCTTTCCTGTTGATGATTCGTTCTAAACATTCACTTGGTAAGCATTCATTGTTGAATAATGCTAAGCATTGATAAACACCTAAAACAATTTTTGTAGGAAGCAAAAAAGATTTCTGTTCATATCTGAGGAGCTAATAACATTGGCCAAAGACTTAGAAAATTACCAAAGACAGTAAGTAACTGAAGGTGTAACCAAAAGCAACCGATTAATTCCGTCTGTAAATACTTGTTTATGAAACTTTGACTCGATTGCAGAAACATTTGTCGAACCTTTAGGAAACCGATCGATACATTATTGTAGTTGATCTAATTCAATATAAACTCAGTACAAGAACACATTCTAATTTATATTATGAGAACAATACTACTACAAGACACAGATTCCAAAACTACAGCTTACTCTACATAAAATTCCTTCATTATATATTCATGGACTAACTACAAGCATGTGGACAATATTTGGGTAATTATTGCAACAAAGCAATGGAAATGTAGTCAAGTTTACATCCCCTTGTCGACTGATTACTAGATAATGTCTACCGTTATTCATTACATGGACACATCTAAACCATGAAGAAAGCAAGTTACAGCTCATGAAGTAGAGTCTAAATATAGACCAGTTGGGTCTAGACAAGGGTCAAGGAGGTACAGAAATACCATTTACTAAACATTCTCTCAAAATCATCATATTTTATACTTCTTACATGAAAATACAAATACGAGGCATTTTGACTAACAACTCATTCACTAAAATAATAAAATGGTTATTAAAATAAAATAAAATAAAAATGAATATTAAAATCTTAACTTAAAACCAGAAAGAGTGAAAAGGTAAGGATGGCAATGACAGTGCAATTACACTTTGCACTAGAATTGGACCTCTTTTCGTGAAATTATAAAATTCAGATCGAAGTAAGATATGAATCCAAAACAAAACAAAAAATATTCCTTCACTGCACTGTAAATGTACTTTTTAATACCAACATTATAACAAAATGAGTTGTATTTGCTATCAATCGGTATCATTGGTATTTCAATAATCGTTATTTGTAACTAATTTGTAATCGGATCAGCAAATTTTCAGAACCTTTCTATTCTACTTATTATTAAGATTTATATTGATAATAATAATTGACAATTGATAAGATAATTAATTGGTATAGTTAATACCAGGCGACAACTAACATTCACAAAGGATTAAAAATTGGTGAAAACCTCAATGTTATTATTATGATTGATAATTATATTGTACCATACATAAATACTTAAAACAGTGACCTTATATATTAAATAAAATTGTAAATATTTATTTTCCATAGAGATATTTGCTACCAATAGTAACCCTAGAATTAGTGATGACATCGGATCCGAAAAGTTCAAACCGGTTCCTCCACTTCGGAACTGGTTTTTAAGGCACATTTTTTGTTAAATTTAAAGTCATAAACAACTTACATTCAGCAAGTTAAAAATGAACCTAGGAAACATTCTTTGAGCAATGTCTCGCGACCGTTCACATAGGCTTTATGTAGAAGTAAAACGCATAGGTCTACAAATTGATACACCCCCAATTGTGTACACAGAAGAACAAGCCTAGATGTACTTGAAATGGAACCGGGTTGAAAAGCCACAACCAGTTATGAACCGGTTTCCGGGTATCCGATGTCATCAATACCTAGAATAATGTTATACTTCCTTTTTTCTAAAAACATTATAATCAGCTTGACATTTTACTGAACAGTGACCAGCAAGAAAAATAAATAAAATGTATCAATTAACAATTCGGTATAAATGTAAGTGGGAAAACAATATAGGTAGGTAATTCCTCTAAAGAACAATAATCTGATGTTAGGTTCAAATGAACAAAACGTTGAAAACCTATGTTCCAAGTGTTGATTCGATTAGATTATGGATTTAGGGCACTTTAACAGCAAAGATTATTCGCACTCATGCGGGCCTAAATAACATGCCTATTGCCTAGTGTTATCTGAGATGTACAAGTGTCTATTATGCTACTAAAATGAAGATGTAGGTGTTTTAGATGCACAACGGGTCAGCTTTTAGCTACGTATTTAACATAATGGGTGCACCTTCATTTTTTAAGTTAGTTTCCTCCTGAATGTACAGTAAAGTAATGCAAGTGTATTTGATATTTGAATGGCAACTTCAATTCTAATCCAGTTTTTACTTACAAAATAGAAAATACCCTCATGTTCACTTCAAAAACTAAAACATGGGGGAAAAGGAGGTCATTTCTCCATCACACCTAAACCATAGGTATTAATACAGTTTCTAGACAAACTAGTTGGAGAACTACCTCACTATGGTAATTCATCGAGTGCTAGCAACAATTAGCCATATGGCAAAATCCAGGACTGCGACTGGAGGTTCATAATCTGGGCTCCTACAGTATTTTCTTCATACATGATGCAAAAGCCAAAAAGAGAACCAATGCCAAACAGCCTAAAATATAAAAGAGAACTTACCGACAAAGAAAAACTAAGCACTATGATGACCAAGACAATGAAATCGGCAAACCAAAGTGAAAATATGATAAGAGGGCAGCAGTGTAGTTCTGCATTACTCTTCTCTAATTCTACAGTGTGGTGCAGGAGAGAGAAATTTTACAACTTGTCATAATAGTACTGCGTGGATGCATAATATGTATTATTACATGCAGATTTAGGCATTTAGCTTGCTGCCTACAAGCCTTGAACCTTTCTTTGGTTTGGCATCATATTCATAGCAGCTCAATATTGTGTGAGCTAAATACAGTCTGGCAAGGCTAAAAATAGTTTGAGCATCCGCCTCGATAGTCGGTTATTGATGGAGAAAAGTTCTCACTTTTCCAGTCCAATGTGCCGGTTCCACTGCTCTACGCCGGTGAAATACTACGCCGGTTACGTTACTTATAAGGTAGTCAAAATCTATCGGCACAATATGTTTTAGTACCTATGTAGTAGTTAAGTGGGTTAGTCGTTGCTAGTGCCAATTGTGTGTATGATAATGAGAGGATGTGCTTTAAGAAGTGTGCGAACGAACTGCCAGCCGTAGCATCAATCAACTCACTTCCTAAACTTCTTCCGCGAGCGGTGATGCGCTTCGAGCCCTTCGCTGAGCGTCTTGAGCGATTGAAGCGGCACCTGAGTCAATGCTCCATCGCCTCCAAACCATTGGACCCAGACCTTGGCATCCAGATCGTGGATGGGCGGGGGGCCGGCCACCTTTCCGGGCCATGCTGGGAACCCTTTGGCTGCACCCCACACCAGGTCTCCTTCGGCCAGGGCACCTCTCACAACGCTCTCTAACGACACACGCACAACGTTACTGCCTCCGTCCCACTTGCAACTCATTCAATCCAGCCAGAACAAGACACACCACGCAAACCAAGCAATGCACCAATGCTTCCTGGCAATCGACAACAACATATGCGAATCCTAGCGGGGATTGAGGAAAGCACAATCTGCACGTGTCCGTCTACGTAATTTCGATTGTTTTCTTGAGGCTTCGACTTGTTAAATACTTGATGCGTCCGAGTTTGTCTCGACTTCTTTGGTTGTGAAGGCCAAGAGATGTGATATACCCAGTTTGTTAAGGAGGCTTGCCAACTTGTTTGCTTTCTAGGCTTTTGATCACTTTAGCAGCTTTCTGCTCTGCTCTGCCATGCCCATCATATTTTGTTTTTGAAAGTCTCTTAAGGCAGTCCATATTACTTCAGCTACCTGAACTATAGAATATTCTTACATCTTTTACTTTTTTTTACTAAAAAAATTGTAAAATTTAAATTAAAGAAAATTCCACGTTTTTCTTCTTTTAGTGGGTTAATCGCAACAGTGAGATACAAATATAATTTTGGTCAACAAAATTAATTTTGGAGTCAATGCCTGATATCTCTAACACTCGACTGTAAAAATGTATAAACAAGGCCTGAAGTTGATACGTACTGTAGTACATATTAGCATCTTTGCAGAGCAAGCCACGAGCAGATTCGATTCCCTGTATAGTTAGGATTCGCACACATCGATGCAAAACAAGTTTACATTTTTCAGTGCAACACGCTTGCAATTTAAATCTCACTGGTTTAAACTACAGTTCTAAAACAGGTGACTATTGCAGAAAGTTTGCAAGGCCAGACAGGAACTGTAAACGTAATATCTTGTGCAACAAAGTGCACTGATCTCCTACATTATTTTATGTTTATGAAATTAGATTTTATTATCATTTAATGAAGCCATTCCATCACAACTTAAGTTGAGACACTACATGATTATATTTGAAATATAACCGAGTAGTGATATGTTGACTAATGAGTAACTTCTTTTGTATTACGAGGGGCCAAAGAGCTAATAATGTAAAATATAGACAATATAATGATCCACAAGGTCATCTGAATACTGAGTTTTCAGAACTTATTTTAAATTAGAGGCTAATGAATAGAAAACAAAATGTACCTATGTCGAATCGGTACAACAAAATGTAATTTATCAATTCTTTCCAATTTACGATTCTCAAATAGTGACCATTGCTCAATTTAAAATAGTTCTTTGTATGGCCCATAAAATTGAATTTACTTATCAATCATACTGTAAAAGACTATAGTTCATCTGCTGGAATAGTTTCTGGGCTACCGACAAATAGAACGTGCCTATGTTCATGGCTGTAGATTGAATGCGGCAAGTAGGTTTGCAGGTCTGGTAACGGCACAACGTCATCTAGTACTATCGCCCTCCTCCACCTTTTAGTGATGGTCGTAGTTAGTCGAGTTCACGCCTCGGAAACAACAAGCGAGACAGCGGCTTGAGCAGTGAGATGATCCCTCGATGAGCAATCAACCAATCCAATGCCAAGAAGCGGTTGTAGTGGGTAGTGCACATTCAGGGCAAAGGAAGGCATATACCAACATTCCATTGTGAGAGACAAACGCATGCAACACAGTTCACTAGTTGTGACGACAAGGTTGTACAAACAAAAATTCTTAAGCAAAAAAAGCTTTGTACAATTTGCCCCATACCATGGTAATACCGACATTTACGGTTACTAAATTATTTCGTTATCGCATCTTGCTAAGCTCAACAGTCAAAAAGCATCCTAGAAATGTTTGTAATTCCAAGTACATATAAAGAAAATGTGCAAGAGGTTTCACTAATTAAAAATGCTACTTAACTGGACTAGGTTTTACCTGAAGGAAGATGAATTTAGGCCCCGTACTTCGCCGTACAGCTGCCACAAAGGGTATAATTATGTAATTGTTCTTATACCTTGCATTGCATACTATTCTATATTCAATGCATAAAATATGCATTAGATAAAATTGTAAAAGATGATTAATGTCAATGACAACACAAATAATTATACAAATAAAAATAATAACAATATTAATAATAATAATACAGTATAATAAATAATCATAATAATAGCAATAATAATAAAAATAATACTACTAATAATGGTGATAATAACTAAAAAATAATATAGTATAACAATAATCATCATAACAATAATTAAACAACAATACAAAATGTATGATGATGGAAACGTATGAGGTAACAGTTTAAAGGGAGAGGTATGCTGCAAAATGAATAGCAGAATACTATCAAACAAATGCAAGTATAGTTAGTAAGATATGCAAAGAGTATGCCTACATAATTTTGTATTTATGTTATATACTACTACCATATTATGAACTGTGGTATTACTATTTAGACCCACCACGTGCAAGTTACTGCATAGAGAAAGATAATTAATAGATGAGATATATGCAATCCATAAAAACACTGCTTCAGTTGCTTAAGTTTAGAGCGAATAGTTACAAGCACACAATGCAATTATACCACAGTAAGACCAAGTACGTACATCTTTTTTACTGACAGTAGCATGCAGATGCTGTAAAGTGGAAAATCTGTACAGTACTCCCATATAGAACATTCAATACAAGCTGCTACAAAGGAAACAATAGAATCACATCAGATTATCTACATTACTGTGCACACATGCATAGGTATTCGAATGAGAGCTACACTAGCATACAGGTTACTCCTGCCTATCTTACCACAAAATCACTACTTTCTTACAGTGGCAGAAGAACTTTATGGACCAACCTACACACGTTACAGCTAGTACAATGTTTGGTTATTCAAAATTATGGTTCACAGAGTTTTTACAACGTACTTCGAGTAGAACCCATCGAAATGTACACATTCAGTAAGCCACACTGCCCCTTAACCCTTCCAACTACTGTACCAGGTAGTAGGCTACCTCCCGACATAATCACTTTATAGGCGCAATTATCTATGAAGGATTATGTGATCACACACAAGAGCGGCACTGTTCACTGTTAAGTCAATCATCAGTACAAATTAAACTAGACCACGTCTCCGTAATACTAGCTAGAACGTGTCGTTAGTCTAGGAGAATGAATATGCTGGTTGCAGCCAAAATAGTCTTACTCTAGAAAGCACTTAAGTTGCCTACAGTGAAGCAACTCCACCATAGGATGACTATCCCTAATGGGAACTAGATACTTTTTTAAGCAGAATGACCTATAAAATGAATTGCCGGCATAATTATGATGTTAGTTTAGTGCCTACCTTTCCCAATGTAGATCTAGGCCTTAGGTTCCCTCGAATGTATTCAGAATTTTGTGAACCGACCCACGAAATTTTTTTTAGATAAAACAAATCCCCATTTTGAAAACCTACATCCTACAGTTAGCTTAGACTAAATTATGTAGTAATTCCAAATAAAAGAGAAAACCAGGCCACGGAAGAAACATGCAATGCTCATGCTCAATACTACAATTCCATGCAGTGTGCAAAGGACTGGGAGAGCAGATGGTAATACATAGCAATCAAGTACATAGTACAACAAAGCCACACCATTATAAGCACCAGATCCAACAACTACACCCTTTGCACAGTGGGTTACAAATGTGTACAAATAGAAAACGTGAAAGATTGGAATGTTCATTTGTGCCATTAATATGATTGCAAAATGATTCAAGCATAACCAAATTTGAATCAATCTACTATTGAGTGAAAAGCACGACAATCTTCACATTTTCTAATTATACCAACTTTCAAACAAACCAAGTTTAACTGACAATGAAGGTTTAGGAATACTGTACAACAGTACTGAAAGAAATGATCAGTGAACAATGTATAAACAAATATGGAACCCCCAAAATATACTTGTAGCAAGTACAGTACGTACCAAGTATTACTGCGTTAGTCAACAATATTTGTTACCATCAAATTGGATGGAAACCAGGCAGAATTTTGAAACATCAAGCCAAGAAGAATACAATTGCTTAGAGGTACAAAGTTGGATTTTATTTATAAAAACAGCAACTGATGAGTAATTTTAAACTGAAACTGAGTCAGTTGTAAAATATCATTCACTAGATCAAGGTGTCACACATAGGGGATGATCAAAGTTTGTAATTTAATTCCAACACATAAGGGACAATGGTCTGAATTCAAAAATAATTAATTTATTTTAGAAAAGATAGTTTTGTTTATGATTTTGGAAACAGCTGTATGAGATTATATATATATGAAATTAAGTTGAAAACTGTATACTGTACATCGTTGTGGCGGAAACAACTAGCCATTATTTCATAGTTAGGTGACCAATCAAAACTAACAACTTCCACACATTTTTTAAATAATTATTTCACTGTACAAGTATAGTCAAAATCGAAAGATTCTCAATGAACAAGAATGTATTTTACTCACTAATCAATATAGAAATGCACAAAATTTATAATATTTTAATAGGAATTTCAGAAATTCCACATTTGATCCGAGTTGATTATAGTAAAATTCTGCCTAGTTCCTCAAGTGCAATTTATTGTTCCCTTGTTAAATGAAACTAGTATTTGCTATGGATGAAGTTTTCATGCTAAATTTACTCCTTTTGACAACTTTTTAGAATGGAAAATTGCAACTGTAAAGAAAATACTACTGTATTGTTAAAGAATGAAAATTTGAGCACTAATAGAAAGATGTTATGGTTCATTCCAACTACTGTACCTAGGCTACACGAGACAATATAGTCTAGTAATACGACATACCTTCGTCATCATCTTCTAAGGTGTTCAGCTCACAGGGATGAGTCTCCATGACAACGAGAGCATCGCTGTGTTTTCTCTTGACAGCCCGGTCGCCGCCATGTTTCATGTTGATCATCTGCTCGTCTTTGTTCTCTTCCATCTTCAAGTCGAAGGTCTGTTGCGAACTGACCACAGATTCCTTCTTCGTGATGATATCTCCGAAGGTAGACAGATTCGTTACGGTCGACTCGACGAAGCCGGTCTTGTTTTCCGTGTCGATGCTCAACAACAAGTCCGTCCCGGTAGTATACTGTTCCGTGTGGGTGGGAAGCGAAGTCTTGTTCGGCCAGTCCGTATCGCCCTGTTCGTTGCTACTGGAGACACAGTGCACCATGGGGAGCGGAGGGCTGTCTTCCATGCTCGCTACGCCGGTGGTGGAGGGGCTTTGCGGAGAGCCCGCGGTATCCTGGGTGGGACTATAGGTGGTCGTATCGGGCGGACTCCCGAAGGTGGTCTGAGTCGGAGCACCGGGTGAAGCCACACTCGTTTGGTTCACTGCCGTCTGAGTCGACACAGAATGTTTCATCATAGGTGGAGGAGGAGGTTGTTGTTGTAGCTGCTGCTGTTGTTGTTGTTGCTGCTGTTGTTGTTGCTGCTGTTGTTGTTGTTGTTGCTGCTGCTGTTGTTGTTGTTGTTGCTGCTGTTGTTGTTGTTGCTGCTGCTGTTGGTGATGGTGATGTTGGTGCTGTTGACCAGGAGGCGACAGTGCAACGTTCATGTTGACGTTTGTCGTTTTCTCTACCGACTGATTGTTAACGATGAAATTCTGGTTGACGTTCATGGGCGTCACATTTCCGTTATTGCCGTTGAAGTTGTGTGCTGTAGCTACTAACTGTTGGTTATTAGACACCATGGTAGTCTGCTGCTGTACAATGGTGGTATTCTGCTGTACTAGCGTGGTGTTGGACGCATCCGAAGTGGCTACAGAGCACGGTACCATCACAGTCTGGCCCATTCCACCGCACGTCACAAACTCCTGCTGAGGATGAGGGCCGTTAGGTGGGCGTGCCTGCTGGGCGTTCGTCGTGAAGGACATCTGCTGGTTCGGGCTGACGTTGGCCACCAAGGGACTCAGCTGACCGCTAAACGTGCCCCCGTTCATCAAGAACTGGCCGTTCGGCGAGCTGGTCAAAAACTGAGTGCCGCCGTTATTATTGGGTTGCAACATTTTGCCGGGGTTGGGCGTTCTTATAACCATGCCTCCGGGGCCGGCCGTTAAAATACTTTGTCCTTGTCCAAACACGTTCTGCCCTTGGACTGGTGTCAACACGTTTTGCCCGTTGACGTTCTGCAGCTGTAACTGAACGGGCATATTGGCAGTGTCTGGCAGAAGGGTAGCAGTACCGTCTGTAGACATGACCATGCCACCCAAGCCACCCACAATGAACTGCTGGAATGTGGGGAAGTTCTGCATCACTCCAGTGGTACCGTTGAGAAGATTGACTGGCTGCAGAAGGTTTATCTGTTGGGGTTGTTGGCTATTGATCAGCTGCTGAGTGTTAAAACCTCCAGGAGCCTGGCTATTCATTAGGATCTGGGCTTGGCCTCCTTTGCCAGGTACCAAAGTCAAAGCTTGGACAATTGGGCCATTCGCCATGGTGAAGCTCTGTTGGAAATTTTGCTGCTGCTGTTGCTGTTGTTGTTGTTGCTGCTGTTGTTGTTGCTGCTGTTGTTGCTGCTGCTGCTGCTGCTGAGCAATATGTAGCATAGATGCTACTGTTTGGGTAGACATCTTTCTCTTCTTGCTACTCTTTTTCTTACCAGGCTGCTGATGAACTTCAGGGGACAAAAGAGCTTGCTGCTGTTGCTGTTGTCTCTGTAAGAAGTTCGACCCATTTCGGTTGGCATCTTGGTTCATAGTATCTATCAACTGCCCTAGGCTTCCAGCACCGTTTTGGTTGTGGTGAATTACATTTCCCGTCGCAACCGTCAAGTGAGGAATTTGCACCGTATTTTGGCCCATCCCCATCGAGTCAACCATCATGCCTTGCTGTAAGAGTAACGGCGCCGGTAGAGTATTGACCAGTACTGTAGGCTGGCCCAACACCTGCTGAGGAGTTGGGTGACTGAGTTTGGGGGCAGGAGGTGCCATAAGTGTCTGGCTGCCGGTCACTATCAACTGGCCAGTGCTGGACACAAGAATGTGGCCAGGAGGCAAGCTGCCAGGCGATGACTGCTTCAGGACCGTTTGCTGCTGCTGTTGATGTTGCTGCTGCTGGTGTTGTTGTTGTTGTTGTTGTTGCTGTTGTTGTTGTTGTTGCTGATGTTGTTGTTGTTGCTGATGTTGCTGTTGTTGCTGATGTTGCTGTTGTTGCTGATGTTGCTGCTGAGAGCCCTCCATCATCGAGTGTGGTACTTGAATGCTGCTAACAACACTCTGAACCATTTCAAGCGGAGACTTCGATACGTTTACACCTTGACTCGTTTGCAACGACTGACTCTGATGAATAAGGTTTTGCGGTAAGAGCATCGTGTGAGTTGTGTGTACGGGGACAGGTTGGTTTGGAAGTGTGAAATTGGACGAGGAAGTCGACGTGGGAATGATGGGGTTCCCGACGGTAACCGTTGCCGTATTGGTTCGCCCCGCCAACACAGAAGTGATGGTGTTACTCGAGACCGTTCGACCGCTGGCCATCGTCGTGACGATACCGGAAGTGTTCGAGTGCGTGTGATGGCAATACACGGGCCCTTGCCTTCGCGGGGTCTGAAACGAGTTCGACGTTGTGGGACTCCCGCTTCCGATACCGAACGGTGACGAAGACGACGAAATGTGTACGTCCGTGCGGCACGAGGAAGTCGGAGTGTCTTCCGGTGGAGCCGGCGGTGGATTAAAGCTCTCCACCGGCGAGCCATTGCTGGTGCTCACGGTCCCACCTTGGATGGGACCCCGGGACTCCATGGCAGACGTCTGGTGCCGGTGACCTCCGCCGTCGGTGAACGTCGAAGAGGTCACGGGATTGTCGTCTTGCGAGGCCAAGTTCTCGTTCCCGTACGGTTTGTAGTCGCTTTGGTGATGAACTTGAATGTTTTCTTGCATTCTAGCCTGATCGTGCGGCTGGCACACGGGCCAACCACACACGGGCATGGCGCCCGGCGGTGTGGCTTGCTCTCCTTGTGTTTGCGGCGAGAAGCAGCCTTGACAGTGGGTCTCCGTTGCACTGTCCGGGCCCATGTGAGTCACCCCCGGTTGACTCTGTATGTGATACACCGAGGTCGTACCCGGGTTGGTAGTGTTATTCAAACTGTGTTGAGGAGGGTGATTTGGAATGTTGGTATTGGAGCGTGAGAAGTTCACTTTACTGGATGGTAGAAGTACGTTGCTAGGTAACGGTATGCCGACATTTGCAAGCGAAGTACACGTGGATGTGGGATTGTCGGCAATCGTGGTGGGATTGCGTACCGGACTGTGCGGCATGAAGTTCTGAGAGCCGACTCCGGTCTGTCTGGATATCGTACTGTTCAGAAGTGCCGTCTGTTGAGCCAAATACCCACTGGGATCCTCCATGAACGACGGCACGTTAGGATTGCTACCGCACATGGAGTTGTTCTGAGGTGGCGGTCTATTGTGCTCGGGAGGAATCTGTCTGACGTCGATGTTCGGACAGGCCTGAGCGTCGAGGCCTGGCGTTCCGCTCGCTCCACTCCTCGAGTGATCTATCACGTATGCCCGCTGTTTCCGGGCGACAGACTTTGGTATTCTCTTCTTCCTGGCGACTTCTTCGTTCCACACAGGTGGAGGGGGCGTGTGGTGGTGGATGGGAGGCACCCTGTCGTATGGCTGCATGGCAAGCGGGGACTGTCGTTGGTGCCACGGAGGTGGTCGGCTCCCCACGGTACCCGCCACCTCCAGCGGACTCTGCGACGTGGGGAGTTGGGGACGGTTACCATACGGGTCTACCATGCCCGCACCGGTATTACAAGGGACGCCCATTAACTGCGGTCGAACCTGAATTTGGTGTTGTACTTTCGGTTCGTCCATTCTCTGCTGGACTTGATACGGGTTCTGTCCGTAGAATTGCTGCTGCATTCGCACCATGTGCATCTCCTGGTGGTGATGCGGGTGTTGGTGTTGATGCTGCTGTTGTGGCTGTTGAGTGTGAATCCCCTGATAGGTCATCTGGTGATGTTGAAGCATTGGCTTGTTCTGCATGTCCTCCTGGGCGATCCTCTGTAGAGGCATTGCACCGTGGGCGTGAGCTCCCATCATGTTCTGCTGCTGTTGCGACATGTTGTTCAGTTGGATGGTGCTCGGAGACGGGTAACGCACGAACTGCTGGGTGTTGGGCGAGGCACCCGGAGAGCTACTGCCGTCGGCGAACGGGGAAAGAAACGGAAGCCTGTTGGGAAGTTGAAGAGTTGTTCCCAGATGTTGTTGTTGTTGATGTTGTATGCCCATTGGAGTCATTGTTGAATTCCACGCCTGAGAATCAAAGAGTATAATGTGATATGCAGTAGAAAATAATTTAAGAGTACACATAGATAACAAAATGCCAAATAATAATGGAACCTTGCTGTTTTTAGTAAAAAGTATTTATGCAGTGTCGCAACATCTTTTCGTTATGGAAAGGGGAAGGTTGAGACTAAATCATTAATGACTACTCATTGTGTAATGGCACAAAGTAGGCTACAAACTGACAGATTATTTTCACTGTTAAGTTTAGTGCCACCTGCACTTTATATATAGCCTAGATGGCCTAATTATTTGAACAACTAGTTACTTGTTTATTTCACTGATACATATCGATTTCAATGTTCTTCATGATAAAAAAAAGCATTTTCTTGGATGTATATACTTAGAAGATTTTTCATCACAACATGAGAACTTTTATTTGCTATTTCTCTCCATTATAATTAGCAATAAAAACAACAATGATAGGCTTACTGATTATAACGTTAGATAGATTTAGCATTAAATATTCACATCTAGCACTTACCAAAACACAGTGCGATATGCCCCCAGATTTCAAGAAGCATTCTTGAGATATAATTAAAAGATTAAACTTTGAGTAGTTTTAAACATGAGACTACCCTTTCCCGTTTTAAGAAGGTCCACCAGCTTGTTATATACCACGGCAGTTCAAGGCTTGACGAACGAACATCCCCTCACGATTACCCCTGTAATCCCGCTCCCTCAGTGGTTATCAGTCCCTTTGTCCCGGATTACTTTGCACAAATGACAAAGAGGAATGTATAAGATCATGCACGTTACCTGTGGCTGTGGTGTCTTGACAGAAATATCCTTGGACTGTATGCCTGGTGTTCTCTCTCTTTGAGTTGCTAGTTGAGGCACTACCCCAGTCACAAAGCTTGTCGGGCCACTTCCCTTGCGCTTCTTGCGTCTTCCACCATCTAAAAACACAGATACAACCAATGAGTAATAGTCCATCAGATAGATAAGAATGTACATCAAAGTGACCACTTTAAAGACCTAGGCCTAAGTCAAATAGAAACACTTGGAAACGTTCGTCTACAGACATCCCTAGTGAACAGTTTAAATGTCCACGAAACCTTTATTTTTACAGATTTTATAGACGTACACACACTGAACAGTGTACCACATTTAAGAGCGAAGGATACCTCTACGTCAAAAACCGCAGAATATTTTCCTTTTTTAATTATATATCTCAAGATTGAAACACAAAATCGAAAATCTGAGAAACCATAGCGCTGTGGTTTGGTAAGCCCTATGATAAATGATAAATATATGTAACATTATAATCAGTATGACTGTGATAACGATTTCCTTAATTTCGATTTTGTGTTGCAATCCTGAGATATAATTAAAAAATGAAAATTGGCTGCAGTTTTTGACGTAGAGGTATCCTTTGCTCTTAAGTGCCCAATGTAATACTGGTAGGCCTACTTGGTGGTAAAAGTGAGCCTCCATTTTAACTTTTAAGCAAATGCAGTCTTAAGGGCAATTGATGTAATTTCACCCCAAAGCAACTGGCTTCGTTAAGAACACATCTTTTCAATCAAGTCCAATAGTCAAGCCAACCCAATAGAGTTCATAATCATAACCAATTAATATTTTGTAGCTTTTCTCATCACCGTTATTACTGGCTCAAGTGATTGTTATTCTTGGGTACAATCCAGTTCTAGCACAACAGTATTGGTGGTAACACTAAAGTTTCAAGCACGTAATTAAATTACTCTAGTGATCATATTTTTGAGCCACTGAGGCAAGAGGACATCCAATAAATACTTACAATACAATACAATACAATACAATACAATACAATACAATACAATACAATACAATACAATACAATACAATACAATACAGCAAGATCATTTATAGATTGTTTGAATCACTCTGGTTTGAAGATGTAGCCCTAAAAGTCACAATGCTACACAATAAATAATATTAATAATAATAATAATAATAATAATAATAATAATAATAATAATAATAATAATAATAATAATAATAATAATAATAATAATAATAATAATAATAATAATAATAATAATAATTTAATAACATTAACAAAAATAATACTTTAATATCAGACCGTTGTAAGAGGTTGTTTCGAGACAAGTAGAGTGTAGAGATAATGTTTTGTTTGATATAGGAACAAATGAAAGTGGGTGATTTTGGCAGACAGTAGTAGGTACATTTAGCTATGCATTACTCATAATTATTATTCTGTCTATTGAGAATGCATTAGAAGATTTTGATAGTTTGGAAGCCATGGCCAACAGCTGTTACTGAATGAAGTAGGACTCAATCTCCAGTCAGAACTGCTAGTAGTCGGAATCGAACAGGCAACCTACTTGTGGCTAAACTGACATCCTTCACATTGCCAAACGCAAAAATGACGATAAAAGCAATTATAGAATCATAACGGACGTATTTCTCTCTTTTGTGATGGAAATAAAGAAAACGCCTATCATGCCGACTATTTTGTTTATGTTCCAGAATGCCTCCAAGGATTTTATGTCCACGGTATAGACTGTTTGCAGTCGATTTATGCTTTACGATTTAATGTCTCCGTTCAAACGTACGATTAGTTGATTACTTTGGCCACCTGCATTTAAATATGTCAGTTTACAACTGGTAAACCTTGGCATATATGTGCTTTACCTTTATATATAAAACCATAAAGCTTAAATCGCTCTAGCCTGGGGCACGCGAGTTATCCTGTGAATCGCAGCAGGATATAAATGGTTTAGCGGGCATCGTTATAGCGATAAAAGACATTTAAAAGACTTTAATAGTTGCCAAATTTATTGGGTCTGTTAGCCGAAAAAAAAACAGAAACACACACACGGAACAGAAGCTCGGGGTTTCGAAGGCGGAAATCCCGGTGGGTCTCTGAAAAGTAAACTTCTTTGACCGTAGTGTCCTTCGATTGGGGGGTCGGTGACCCCCGGTACCGGTAATCACTTGAGTTCCCAAATCTCCTGAGTGGCTGGGTCCATGCGGGGTCATTCAACTGTGACGGTACCATCTGCTTGCATGGCGGGCCAGCGGGCTAGCACGCGCCAAGCCGGCCGGCCGATATCAGAAGAGACAACATTTCAAAACAATGCACCCTTTTTACCCGCGGCTTTTAGTCAACTACCGGCCATACAGCAACACGGTCCGGCATGGGTGTCGCGAGCCCAGCGAGGTGCCGGCCGAACGTGCAACTAATCTACCGTCCATGAGACTTGCACATTTTCATGACAGCGGAGAAAAGGCCCGGAGAAAATAGAAGGAAGCAAATAAAGAGTGCGACACAAGTCATGAAGGTTATCACTGGTTTCATCAGCAAGGTAAAACACAAATCTTGTGCGATACCAATACATGATGTGCAGGGCAAATAAGATCGAGACGATTGACGAATGACACACAACTCCTCAGTCGTCCTTCAGAAACGCTGCAGAGATACGAAGGTAGCTGGAATATTGTACCGACGTGCTGCTGTATAAGTTATAAGCTGAGCAGTATTGTATCCTAGATAATTCCCGGGTAATATAACAAGAATGTGTTTCTATTGCGTCCCTACAATCATGTATACAGATCCCAAAAAGAATTGCCGCTGGTGGAAACTGAACCCGGGGCCTGAACCCGGGGCCCGAACCCAGGGCCTTAGTTCCGACGGCCCGTGACGGTTGTTAATTATTCATCCACGCAAGTAATTGCACGCCTGGTTATATACTGTGAGGGAGAGGTGCATGCATGCACACTACACTGTGCAGTGTTCACAACGCAGTAGGCCTACACACACACACACACACGACAGATGTCCACAGAGAAACAACTGCATAGAGTGAGTGCTTTGCGGTGCATGGATGATCATTCAATTACTCACGTAAACATTAACGCATGCGTGAGGGGATACACATTAATAAAACACCATAGATAGATGGCATTGATGCTCTTTCCACACGCATTGTGTTGTCGAACGAATGTTATGTACGTACATATGGAAAGTGTTCTGACTGGTACGGTTAGAGTAGCTACTTTAATTTGTTATAAAGGACCAGGAGTACCTACTATTTAAAAATTTCTTTGAAAATTTAGGCTTTCTTACCAATGATCATTTTTATGTTTATAAAAATAATGTTATCAACAACTTAGAAGCCACAAATATTTGTCTATAAGAGGTTTTATATTTTATATTGTATTGCAAAATTGCAAAAATAGAGTAGCGGCGATTTTTCGCTACAAATACTCGTATAAACTATAAAGTAGCTTGCTACTCGCTACTTTACCGCATTTTCAAATATAGCGCGCTACCAGTCTCGCTACCAGGCGAGCTACAGGCTCTAGGTGTTTTCAGTCCTTGTTCACAAACAGTTACATTAGTGACAACTTATGCCCTACACTACACTCTTCAATCAACCCTATTGTTTTCAAATAATACATGAACAATAAGAGTCAAAAAGACAACCACCATAGGTCTAATGTTGCACCATACAGAAAAAGTGAACACCGGTCTCGATTTGTGTTTTTGTGGAGTTCGTGCAAATTATTGCCACATATGAATAGTAAAAATAATTATTATTATAGCCCAAACAAGTTGAATTGGAATCTTTATGTTCTGTTTGAAGTCGTGATAGATTGTACGTAGTTCTATAGTAATACGTAAACTACTTTTCTTGCGTTCTATTTCTGGCTTTGGCATGGGTGTTACAAGTTTCTTTAAAATTTTATATATCACCCGCGGCCGCACATTGTCTCGATTAGCATAGTTGCCAAAAAAAATGAATACCGAAATATCATCATCATTATCATCACCACGGGGACAAGTCAACGTCTTTGTGGTTAATTGCATGTCTGGGACTTATAGCAGAGCTCAATAACATGGATATTCGAAGGGCAAACTTGCATATATAATACTTTACTGTCGCTTCACGTTATACGTGACTACTACATGAAGTGTAGAACAGGATAGCTCTGCATGTCGTACGAGACAACTAAGGCATGGCCTTGAAGTCAAGCAAGCACGTGAGAACCACGTTGTGACTGACGGTGACAGACAGGAGGTTCAGCAGGTAACACGCGGGATTCTAGTTCGGGAGATCGCCGGTTCGATTTCAGTAACCGGCAATCCTAACTGAAGATTTCCCCCCCGAGGTTTTCCTCAGTAACACGGACTAATTCCTACTATAGGCAACCCGAGACTATCTTACACATGCTTTCGTCACAGATGAGGCACTCGTAGCCAACCAGCGAACCGCCCGAGACAATAGCGCGCAAATACCGATCGCTGATTGGCTACGAATACCTCGCCTGTGACGAAAGCATATGAAAGGAGGTAAAGGTCTCTCACACCAAGAAGTAAGATAGTATCAGGACCGCCCACAATTAGTTTCCAACTTAACAAGTGCGAATCACTAACGTTTTCCCGATTATCTAGTACAATTTGGTTGCGTTAAGTTTTTTGACGGAAACCTGCTTGCACGTTTTCTTGTGCGTTACAATCAAAAAACTTACCGCAACCAAATTGTACTAGATAATCGGGGAAAACGTCAGTGATTCGCGCTTGTTATGTTGGAAACTAAATGTGGGCGGTCCTGATACTATCTTACTTCTTGCTGTGAGAGACCTATAGTCTTGGGTTGGCTATATAACAGCCCTCGGAGATCTCCTTTCCTACTATTCAAACAGCCTAATATACCTAGTTAGTCACCTGAAGAGGGTCACATAAGGTAAAGCCTGCAGCAGAGATCCAAATAATAATTATTATGATCACTACACCTAACGGGAAACGGTAGGTAGTTGAGTTGCACTTTTTGTAGGAAGTCAGTAATAGACCTGGAATCCCGCTGTTCAAAGTAATTCCACTCCTCTTCTAGACTAGAGACAGAATCACACTGGTTTCGGAAATCGATACATAATGCGACCTTAATTGCGTGATTTATAAAGCAGGTTAACGACCTAAGAGACAAGCTGACAACGGATGTATAAGGTGGACAGTGTATCAAACACGAGCGGTTGAAGTTATAGCAAAGATGAGAAACAGTCTTGGGGAGGAACGCGTTCTGGGGAACTCGTTCCTTTTCTTACATCAGGAACTTACAACGTGAAAAGTTAATATTTCGTGGGAACTTGGAACGAATTTAAAGTTCCTTTATAAGTTCCTTTCACCGTCGAAATCCGGCCGAATTCCAGTACCTGATATCATGAACTTCAGTATAAAAATATCTTTGGACTACCCGTGTTATCGAAAATGGCGCCACCCCCCTTGTCAAATTCCAAGTGGTGGAAGCGGCCTATGGACTATTACTTTATTATATCTTATGTATCTGGGATGACAATTCTGTATTAGATTAATAATAAATACAAAAAAAGTACATGAAACGCTCACACACAAACTTTTCTATTGTTAGCATTGTCATCTTTTTATACATGACTTGTACAGATGTATTGTAAGGATGACAATGAAAATGTATTTAAAAAAAAAAGTGATTATTGTTTTTTTAATTTTAGAAATATCTAGTTTTTTTTTTTTTTTTTTTTTTTAGAAAATGTGAGTGACTATTTTAATTTCTAGTTTCCAAACGAAACCTATAGATAGATGCAGAAATATTACCGCCCTTGTCGTGCCTAAAGCCCTGAACGCAATCGCACACATGTGCACGCGTTATAATTCTTTGAAACAGTTAGTACACCTTCGACTAATATCGATATTCTTCGTGTTTTTACGACGTACTTCGGTTCGTGTTTACTCTTTCAATACGCGGCTCACGTAATGCCACGAAAGAAATACGAACGAACCAGCAACATGTGTACAGTAGACAATAGCGGCCATGCACAGCACATCGAGGTAATGGGGTAATGGCAGTGGCGTATCCAGGAATTGGGAAAGGGGGGGGGGGGGGGTTCAACCCATATTATAGAGAGTGGAGGCGAAACATAATTGGGGTTCGGGGGGGGGCTTGCCCAAAAAAATTCTCGTCAAGGTCATTTTAGTGCAAATCTGTGCGTTTTACAGCGGCCAACTGAAACATGATTACTCAGTTTCTGGCAACACATTTTTTCCTTGGCACCGCTAATAAAAGGAACCTCAATCAATAATTTGCATATTTTTCGTATTGCTTTTGCTATTAATAATTACAACAATATACAATAATTATAAAGTAAAACATCTAACTGTCTATTGAAATACTGTCTTTTGATACTGTCTATTGAAATGTAAACGGTCATTTTCCATGTTTCCTTTGCAAAAGGGGGGGGGGTTTTGTCTCCCCCCTCCCCCCCCCCGTGTATACGCCACTGGGTAATGGGGCCCCCTAGTCGTCTCGATATCACATATAAATCTACCATCTATTTACAACATCCGACAATCACACTTGTAAGTTTTACTGCATCAGCTCAAGGACTCAAGGACTGCGCAGTAAACTTGTCATTTCATTGCGTCGTTACGGCACACACACACACACTAGCGTACTATATACAGTAAATACAAGAAATTAATTTGCGATGATAAAAACACTGCCACGTTATCGGCGTTGAGACGAACCGATGCACAACTAGCATGAGAGAGGGCGAATAAGGACGAATGTTTGTTTAGAAATAATTAAAAGATTAGAATAACTGATACAGCATCGAGGCAACACCTGCAATAAAACGTGTAGTACGTAGAACCAGACAACTTTCAGTGGAAAGTTACGGAGGAAATTTCAAGACAATTGATATGTAGGCGTACTTCCTAGGGCTAGGATGTTCAGGATATAATATCCTTTTATATATAAATGTCCAGAAAATAATGTCGAATATGCCTACATTTCGACTCTTCGAGTGTTGCTGGTTTCATAAATGTGTATTTCATTTTGTCTAAAAATTACTTTTTAAAATTAATTGTATGCAGCGCAGATTTCTTTTTGGCCATTTAAATTAATTTTGAGCTGTTGTGATGTGGCAATGTAGTAAAAGTTACGCAATGTACGTTAGCTGTATTTTCGTTTTCGTTACAGTTCCTTCCTCACTTCTCTTTTTGCACTTAACATTTTCTTTAAAGGGGTATTCAGGTCAGAAACTAAAAAAACATATGTATATCCAATATCCATGAGAAATAATGATATTGATACATAAGTGTAAAAAAACTCCTACTCCAAAGAGAAAGAAAGAAAAAATTCACGAAATTGTATAAATTGGGCTAGTTGCTCGACAACAATTTTTCTTTTGGGAACTAGCATGTATAGTAGGCCCAAGATTACTTTACACCTGCTTTCGTCACATCCGGGGCACTCGTAGCCAACCGGCGCACCGCCCGAGACACACCAGCGCCAATACCGATCGCTGATTGGCTACGAACCAGTCGCCTGTGACGAAAGCATGTGTAAGGTAGTCTTGGGACAACTATACTTGCATCTATGCACAATCTTTTATTCGTTCCTCCTACAGTATTATGTTATCTATTATTTGCATTGCTATTATTAAATATGTCTTTTTTATGTCATGTGCAATGTTCACAGGATCAAATCAAAGCAATGAACCAGCCATTGAGCTCCGTGCTGCAGTCTGTGCATTGAAGACGTGAGCATGATTGGATGCACAACTTGAAAGAGCAGCACTGAAATCAATAACACCGACGAATGGCAAATTCGTAATATCATACGCATCGTTTCACTTCCTTTATTTGGTGGTGCGCAATTAGCAGCACGATTTATTCCAGGTGGAAATGGGAAAATAACAACACGTCATTATATTTGCAAAGTCAATATATCCGGGTATCTGTCTATATCTATTGTTACTCCAGCTAGTCTAGTTAGTACCGAAGAAAGTGATTACTATAACTATAACGGTATGGATGAGACGTCAATAGAGCAGATGCCGTCACGAATTATCACCCTTACGGACAACCAATTCGGTTGAGTGGCACATTCATTGTTTATTGGGAAACAGACCGTCTTGGGAATGAAAGAGAAAGACTTACCACATGTTTACGTTCGATTGTAAAATGAATGAAGGCTAACTGTCAAGTCGAAGATCACCGTTCAACGAACGGTATTTGTTTTATTAATATGACTAACAAACACTCAATGAAAGATCTTCTAGTAATTTCAAACATGCTAGTTGACTGAATGACTGAGTGCAAATATATGGAGCAATGTATTCAGAATTTCGGTAAAAATACATAATGTAGAATAAATTATTGCGAATACAAGTGAATATGCATGCACTTACACCACAAGATATGTTGAAGACACACACATGACACATAAAAGGTACAAATGGGAAAAATCACGTTTGGAAAACACAAAAGTTGCTCAGTAAAATGACAACCAAGGGTCCACCATTGTTCTACTTCTAACTACTTTACAATTATGGAAAACAACAAAATCCACGGTAGATGTTGAGAATGAATACGAATTGACACATCTACATAATAATGCATAAATACTTTGCTATTTGTAATAAGGGCAAATTGTAGGATGTTCATGAAATCGCTTCTTGGGTCGTCCAGTATAGCTAAAAACCTAGAGCAGCAGTGCGATTTGATTTGAATGAAGTATTCGTTCGCTCATAACAGTTGCAACAGTGCAAATGTTTTCTGCATGGCATTTAGAATGACACATGGGACGGGAGGCAATTATTTTATCACGCCGAAACCGAGCAAGTCGTTTTACCAGACTCTGTGTGCTAGCTAGCTGTTGTGTTAACATTTAATTGATGGTAGACGATTCTTTTACAACAACTCCGAGCTTACCTTTTGTATTTGTGACGCGCTTTACAAGTGAACAAAAATGGCACGTGTTAATGTTACTCTTCCTAGTAATTACAACAAGTCCCCGAGGTCGTTTATTGTGCACTTGTGCACGTACGTCTACAACAGAGAGCTACCAGACGGGATAAGCCTGCTCACATGGGGGTACGACGAGGTTCCTGCCCTATCTATAGGGCTGTAGTCGAGGGGACAAGAAGGGACACACCGTGTCCCTAGTCAAACTTACCGGCCACTAGAGTGTCTCTGCCCTAATGAGAAGCCTAACGAGGGGAACGCGTGTCTGCTGCTTGTGTCCTGCACAACAGTTTCTTAATAAATTGAAAATTGGTAATTTTTTTCCTAATTTTTTAATTTTTCTTACTCCTACAAAAATCCAGTTTTCTTACATTAATAACATCCACGGTAAAAGTGTAGGGAACGATGAACTTATGTTGTGTAAGTAGTATATTTCCAATTTTGTAGAATTGTTAATCAGAAACATGAGCCCCAGGGGAGTTCGCATGTTAAATAGTACATTCAAACGGTGGGTCCCTTGCGGGAAGGGACTAAACCCCTGGTCCTTTCACTTAGTATGTCCGCAAATTAAGTTCTTGTAAGATAGCAAGCGTGAACGTGGGCTTCGCCAGGATAGTTTCCCATGCAGGGGTGGCGAGACGAAACTACACTCAGGGGGCGACTCACAATCTCAATTAGCCCAACAGGTAATTGTTTTGGTTTCCAACACTGTTTAAACACTTTGGTATATGCTAAAATAGCTTAGGAATTAAATTTATTGAAACACATACTATATATCTAACTAAATAATAGTTTGATTTTGATTTATAATGTAACAGTACATTCAGCCGACGTGAGTGTATATTATATTAATTTGGAATAGTTGGAAAGGTATGTCCAGGGGCTTGTTTTTTTTAGTAGACCGAAATCTCAGCATTCACTATGTGACTGAGGAAAAGAAATACCTCGGAAAAAAACGTTCAGTCATAGATTGCCGATGATCAGTATCGAACGGTCGCGTCTTACCGCTGAGATACCTTATGGCAATGCAGTTCGCTAAGTGAATTTGAGAAGGTTACTACCGCCATGCGCAGACTACGTGCCGATACCAGGTTGCGTAGATACCTAATGGCAATGCAGTTCGCTAAGTGTATTTGAGAAGGTTACTAACGCCATGCGCAGACTACGTGCCGATACCAGGTTGCGTAGATACCTAATGGCAATGCAGTTCGCTAAGTGTATTTGAGAAGGTTACTACCGCCATGCGCAGACTACGTGCCGATACCAGGTTGCGTAGATACCTAATGGCAATGCAGTTCGCTAAGTGTATTTGAGAAGGTTACTACCGCCATGCGCAGACTACGTGCCGATACCAGGTTGCGTAGATACCTAATGGCAATGCAGTTCGCTAAGTGTATTTGAGAAGGTTACTACCGCCATGCGCAGACTACGTGCCGATACCAGGTTGCGTAGATACCTAATGGCAATGCAGTTCGCTAAGTGTATTTGACAAGGTTACTACCGCCATGCGCAGACTACGTGCTGATACCAGGTTGCGTAGATACCTAATGGCAATGCAGTTCGCTAAGTGTATTTGACAAGGTTACTACCGCCATGCGCAGACTACGTGCCGATACCAGGTTGCGTAGATACCTAATGGCAATGCAGTTCGCTAAGTGTATTTGACAAGGTTACTACCGCCATGCGCAGACTACGTGCCGATACCAGGTTGCGTAGATACCTAATGGCAATGCAGTTCGCTAAGTGTATTTGAGAAGGTTACTACCGCCATGCGCAGACTACGTGCCGATACCAGGTTGCGTAGATACCTAATGGCAATGCAGTTCGCTAAGTGTATTTGACAAGGTTACTACCGCCATGCGCAGACTACGTGCCGATACCAGGTTGCGTAGATACCTAATGGCAATGCAGTTCGCTAAGTGTATTTGACAAGGTTACTACCGCCATGCGCAGACTACGTGCCGATACCAGGTTGCGGAGAACGTGGATGCGCATTACGAAGCCAATGACTCAGTTGAGTAGTTTTACGAGGTCGTAATATTTCCCGGTTCCAATTCTTTATCGTGTTTCTCGGGAGATGCAGTGCTCAGAATAAACCCTATACACCTACACGAGAACACGTCCATTTGGGCGCGTATTCCGCGAATTCCACTAAATCGAAGTGAGTGCGCAAGCGCCGAGTTTTTCCAACAATCAAATGATGGCAACTGTAACAAGCAATGAAGAACGACGGTCGAGCCAACCCGCAATAAAGAAACAGCACCATGTTCTTCCTGTCAGCAAATCTGTCGATCTTCTTCAGTGAACCCTTTGGCCTTTAATGGGCCTACTTGCGGCTAAGCGACCTCAACAAAGTGCTAAGGAGATTCCAACAACCAGGTTGCATGGTTGACTCTTGAAGAGTTGTTCCCTCTCAGCGCGGCCTTGTACGAGGTTCCTGTAAGGGGTTGTTCCTTGCACCAAGACTCAAACCACACGCATGATCCTGTACCTAATAAAGGTTAGCCTTTGCACCGAGACTCAAACCGCATGTAGGCTCATTCAACCGGTGGATGGGGGTTCTTGCACTCAAACCGCACGCACGATCCTGTAATAAAGGTTAGCCCTTGCACCGCGAGACTCAAACCGCATGTAGGCTCATTCCACCCGGGGGGGGGGGTTCTTGCACCGAGACTCAAACCGCACGCATGATCCTGTAATAAAGGTTAGCCCTTGCACCGCGAGACTCAAACCGCATGTAGGCTCATTCCGACCGGGGGGGGGGGGGTTCTTGCACCGAGACTCAAACCGCATGCATGATCCTGTAATAAAGGTTAGCCCTTGCACCGCGAGACTCAAACCGCATGTAGGCTCATTCCGACCGGGGGGGGGGGGGGGGGTTCTTGCACCGCGAGACTCAAACCGCATGTAGGCTCATTCCACCCGGGGGGGGGGGGGGGGGGTTCTTGCACCGAGACTCAAACCGCATGCATGATCCTGTAATAAAGGTTAGCCCTTGCACCGAGACTCAAACCGCATGTAGGCTCATTCAACCGGTAGATGGGTTCTTACACCGAGACTCAAACCGCATGCATGACCCTGTAATAAAGGTTAGCCTTTGCACCGAGACTCAAACCGCATGAAGGCTCATTCAACCGGTGGATGGGGGTTCTTGCACCGAGACTCAAACCGCATGCATGACCCTGTAATAAAGGTTAGCCTTTGCACCGAGACTCAAACCGCATGTAGGCTCATTCAACCGGTGGAGGGGGGGGGGGGGGGGTGGAGGGGGGGGGACTCAAACCGCACGCATCCAGGCTCGAACCACGTGCAACATATTACCCTTGCTGTCTATCAATCAGCAGCACGTAATTCCGTATGACGCGATTCAATCAACGTAACTTCGTGACAACTTCTCTTCGCAGCAACTCCATTATGTACAGATCGCACCAATTACATGCTACAAGCCACCACATTCACTTCGAGATGGCAGTCATTATCATTACACCTTACAAGACAATGTTCTACCGTTTATATCTAGTTCCCTCGAAGTAAGTCTACGTTTCAAGTTTCACCGCCCATCGAAAAAAAAAGCAGTAATTTTTGTGCCACTTTGCCAAAAGCGTTTTGCCTGTTGCCAAACCAACGCCGCTGCTATACTTCAACGACCTCTCAGATAAACACAACGCTACTTGAATAATAATCGCCCCCCAATATTCGAGATTCATAGATTTCAGCTAAATTACAATTGGCGTTCAAAATATAAGTAAAAGGTTGATAACCAGAATATCAGCGATGAAACCATGATCCTTGATCGAACGTTTCTTACAACTCTACTAAACTCAACATCTCATTGCCCCGGTTCCTGACTGAAGGGTTTTCCTAGGATTTCCTCATTCATAGAAGAGCTGGGATGAAGTCCTATAATAATAGCAATAGCAACAGATATTACTTCCCAACGATCCAAACACCCAAATACAGCTAAAAAATAAACTGGTGGTCACCCTACAGCAGGGATTCCCCAAAAAATTATTATTATTATTATTACTATTATTATTATTATTATTATTATTAATATTATTGTTATTAGTATTATTATTATTATTAAATTATTATTATTATTATTATTATTATTATTATTATTATTATTATTATTATTATTATTATTATTATTATTATTATTATTATTATTATTATTATTATCATCATTATTATCTGTCCATAACTAATGAGTACATTCCATCCGTTGTTTGAGATGTAAGAGAAACCATTCATGGAAGTGTGTATTAATTAGTCTAGATCGAGGCGTGGAACAAATCCCACTAGCGCCGTACGTGTTTGTTTCTGTAGTTGTAGTTCCTGTTCGGAAGATGCCCACGGGATTAGTATACCTAAAGTCCATTCCTACAAAAGAACGATCCCAGGTAGCAAGAAATTTCCCCTCCACGTTACCACCACCACTCGGCACGGGTGACACTGCTCGCGAGGCGTTGGAATGCGGTAGACAGCATGACCCATTGTCCAGGTGTCATTGTTATGAACGCAATTTTTTGATGTAGTTGAAATGATACAATTTCTAATTTATTTTCAGATATATGGAATAATGACGTAATATTAATATAAACTGAATTTTGTATTTTTAAAATAGCTTGAAAACTGCCGTATTTAGAGCAAGTAGTAACTATGGTTACGATCATGTTAGAAAATATAATAATACAAGAGACTAAGAATGACTGCAGAATAAACACGTAAAATTAATATAAAATAAGGTGTATTTTTAAAATAACTTGATTACTGCCCATTTTAAAGCAGTGTGCTCATCATCATTATGATTTTCAGACTTAAATCGTTTATATTAAAAGTATATTTTCAAATTCAAAATTAAATTTAGATTGTTTTCTCGGGATTGTATAATATAGCTAAAAAAAAATTATAACAATTACTAACTGATAATACTACTGATAATTACTAACTTTTGACTTTATCCGAACTTTGTTATTTTTAGAACCACACTAGTTTTCAGGCGTCTTGCCTCGGCGAGAGTGATTGACAGATGAATGAAATACACCTTTGACTCATGTTTTAAAATTGGCATGACAACTACCGTATTTAGAGCAAGTATAGTAACTTTATGGTCACGATCTTGTAAATAAAGAATATAATAAACATAATACAACGCCATTAATAATAACAATAATCCTAACAATAACAATAACAATAATAGGATATGATCAATAAAATTATCATATATTTTATTTTAATTTAATTTTGTCCCTCAGGCCGGCACTGTCAAAGATATCTGCGATGGTCTATTGTTGTATAATACACACGGTCGTCGAACAAATGATTATACGTGTGGACAACGATTCATCATCAGATGAAGACGTCGATGACCTTGCAACGTTGATGGAGTAAGAAATGCAGCAACAATCGGCCCTTTTCAGGGCCACAATTGATTATTTGGGTTGATGTTTATAAACAACACGCTTCCCAAATCGTTTATTGTACCAATTATACAACAATAGACCATCGCAGATATCTTTGACAGTGCCGGCCTGAGGGACAAAATTAAATTAAAATAAAATATATGATAATTGATAATATCCTATTATTGTTATTGTTATTGTTAGGATTATTGTTATTATTAATGGCGTTGTATTATGTTTATTATATTCTTTATTTACAAGATCGTGACCATAAAGTTACTATACTTGCTCTAAATACGGTAGTTATCATGCCAATTTTAAAACATGAGTCAAAGGTGTATTTCATTCATCTGTCAATCACTCTCGCCGAGGCAAGACGCCAGAAAACTAGTGTGGTTCTAAAAATAACAAAGTTCGGATAAAGTCAAAAGTTAGTAATTATCAGTAGTATTATCAGTTAGTAATTATTATAATTTTTTTTAGCTATATTATACAATCCCGAGAAAACAATCTAAATTTAATTTTGAATTTGAAAATATACTTTTAATATAAACGATTTAAGTCTGAAAATCATAATGATGATGAGCACACTGCTTTAAAATGGGCAGTAATCAAGTTATTTTAAAAATACACCTTATTTTATATTAATTTTACGTGTTTATTCTGCAGTCATTCTTAGTCTCTTGTATTATTATATTTTCTAACATGATCGTAACCATAGTTACTACTTGCTCTAAATACGGCAGTTTTCAAGCTATTTTAAAAATACAAAATTCAGTTTATATTAATATTACGTCATTATTCCATATATCTGAAAATAAATTAGAAATTGTATCATTTCAACTACATCAAAAAATTGCGTTCATAACAATGACACCTGGACAATGGGTCATGCTGTCTACCGCATTCCAACGCCTCGCGAGCAGTGTCACCCGTGCCGAGTGGTGGTGGTAACGTGGAGGGGAAATTTCTTGCTACCTGGGATCGTTCTTTTGTAGGAATGGACTTTAGTTCCAACTTGGCCGCGGCCGGCATTGTAGTGTTGCAACTGAAGCGTTACATCACTGTGTATTATTCGAACGAACGGTATCGAATATACGTGTGTTTGAGTCTATTGTCTGAAGGAGTTCGGTAGGTGTCACTCCCAGAAGATCCGTCGAGCTATATAATATAATATAGCTTCATCATCTCCGGAGCGGAGAACAGAACACACCAGACTGAGTTCGTCTTCGTATGATATGACCTTTATCTAGGGGAGCGCAGCTCCGGAGGTATAGCCTGATAGGAAATTAGTAAGACTGCGTGAGACTGAATAGCGACGGAGGTAATTTAAATTATGTGCGGGGGGTTGCGGAAAGTCTGGGTTATGCCACCAAGGGCCAGTGTGCAATATATGTAGTCACCAAAAAGAAGAAACGTCTTGTATTCAAATGTGACATACATTTTATGTTGCGACTTAAATGATGTATATGTGTGCATTTATTTCTGTTACACAAAATGGCCCATAAGCTGTATATTACGCTGTTTGGTTTAATAAAACGCTTATTTACATAAAGGCTATTTTCGGAGAGGAGAAAAGTGGCACCATAAATGGTTGACTTATACCTAGAACCTACGCGGTTTTAACTCATACAAAGGCTTTCTAAATATCAACACTATAGATTAAACATTAACACTAAAAAAAAAAAAAAAAAATGGAGCCAAACGTTTCTAACAAAAAATGTATGTGAGCATCTACAGCTTCAATTGCATAAAATACTTTTTTAGAGTTAGACGATAATTGGTACTGTAACAATTAAATCTAGACTGTCAATATTATGTGTTTATGCGGTGATTGTACAACCGCGCTAATTGAGAGGCAATGACATTGTCGCGCTGAACTGTACACTCTCAAACGATGTCACAATTAGAATACCCAAATGTGCAGCCTGTCGATCAGACTTCAACCGGAGAATATATTACTATTTATTCTGTGGGAAATTTGCGATGCAAATTTTTTAACGGTATTCGGTTCGTCAATTGGCAACACAATTTCGATTCGCAACGTTTCTAAAGAATCCTCGTATTATTGTTTCGCTATAAGATGCAAATGTAAATCGATTTTTTAGTAGTGGCAAAACATCATTAGAATGTTAGAATGTTGCATATCAATTAGGTCCGTTGAGATGTGGAAGATACTTTGGGTTATTTCTTAAGACAGGGGTAGCGACTCAACTCAACATAAGGAACTGCAGCCTCGTTAAGTTGCGTACATCTCACAATGCTATAATAACCAATGCGCCGAAAGACAGGTTGCAACTGAATTTAAAAAAAAACACATCGCAAACTGCTCTGTCGCTTGAGCAAACAGGGCTGCCAATCAAACCGGAGAAAATTTAACGTGCAACTAAAATATTTTTTTTGGTTATTACTCTTGATATAAAATTTCAGCCTTCACCCTTTGCTTTTGGTTCCAAAAGATGTGACAATTCACAATCTGACGCAAATCGAGAGTAATACGCCGCAAAACAATTGTTCATTCAGTTCCACTGTATAAATTCATTTTCATGGATATTTATGAAAATTAAATTTGTTCCAGGTGGCACGTTAATAAGCATGTGTTCTCCTTGCGTACGTAACACGTGGTGTTGCGAAGGGAAGGAGTAAACTACGTGCCACGTGCCTGAGAGAGGTGAGGCCGGCACACGTGGATGCCTTCTTATGCAACCAACTAGTAGGCCGCGCTAACTTGTATCAAACTAGTTGACAATCGTTTCCAAGCAGTCCTTTCATCTTTACTAACTCGTTTAGAAACCATCAAATCTCGTTACAACCTCGCTGAAGACTAGAGGACCACTCGCTCTGAAGACCTATGGGCACATGTTTTCTCGGCGGGCGTAAGAAAGTAATTGACGACTCGATCGCGTGGCATGGCGTGGCGCGGCCCGAGCCCAAATCTGGGGCAAAACAAAACGTAACCCGACGTGTATAATCAGTCGATCGCAGCAGGGCCCTTCCGTGTTCCCTACCGGGAGATGGAAGCGTCGTACAAGGAAAACATCACCGACAATCGTGGTGGAAAAATGCAACAACACAGAAACCACCATCCAAAGATAATGTAAGCAATAAAGTTAACTTCAAACAAAATTTTAATTAAACTCTGTCGTTGGCATATAGCTCTGGTCGTAAATTGAATAAATGAATGCAAGAATAGTGGTGGGTGGCTTGTCCCGGCCAGGGTGGTATAGTGACCTAGATAGGTGGTAAATGTGACACGTCTGGGTAGGTACAATAATACCCAGCATGCAATCAATGGAAGATGTATAACTGAGCTGTTCACAGCGATCACGTGGGAAGACCTATCGTATGTCTCGGCTATCGGTAACACCAGCCAGCACAGCTTTTATTTAGTTTTTATTTGTGAAAATGGCAAATGGATAAATTCCTTTGGTGACTCCGTTATACAACAGTTCCAGCAACACAGATCAATAAAACCTTTTCTCTCTAGTGTTGCTCGAATGCTCGCTGCCTCCTTCTCTCTCATGCACTGCACAGTCTTCGAGGAACGATATAATACAGCCAAGCTGATGCTATAGGTCAACGCAATTCGAGAACCATCTTGATCAAATTTACATCCATTCAATTACAAACTTGAAGACGGTTCGTTTTTTTTTTTTTTTGGAAGACTGCACGGGTGATTTGATTACCAAGTGGATAATAACAAGCTATTTCACTCATCCCCGGACCGGATAGAATGGGGACAGTATGTTACGAACTGATGTACAGATTAACTAGGTCAAGATAATTCCCCAGAACACCCTCCTTGCTTGCGCTTCACTTCGATTGGAAAATAGAAAGCCAAAGATCAAGTAACACCAGTGCAACTCGGTAGAACGCGCCACAGGTGTAGTCTAGCTTTAATGTTCCAAGGCCATCTTACTCTCTCGTCACCTCAATTGTTTACCATTAAATCGAAGCGAGGCGATAGATAGATAGATAGATAGAACCCCGCCTCTTAGCCACTGAAGCAGAGCTGACTGCCTGCATCAAATTGCACAACAAACATTTGTTTTTGTCTCGGAATCCCCTAAATGAGATCAACGGTATATTGAACGCGACGAAATGCGGAACGGAGCTCACTATTTTCGATAAGGTATAAAATATGACGTTGTAATATTTATGATAATTGATGATCCTCTACGGACGGGTATTATATGAACTCACTTGCTGGAAACAAACAAACAAACAAACAAACAACCCACTGGCAGCCACAGCGAGCATGTTTTATGGCATCCTTCTTGGAACGAGGTGGAAACTCGACAAGAAACAAGGATAGAGCAATTGTTCTCCACTAACCTTTCTTCGTTTTGCTATCGCCGGTTGGGGACGTCTGGGAGTTGAAGCCCGGACTCCGGGACATCTCAGCTATTGCCAACAGTTTCCGCTTGTGGTTACACAGCTTGGTGAGGTCCCCAGTGTTAGTACTGTCCGTAGGTGACGTCCACGGTCGCGTAGCCACCTGGAACAGAAGCAAACATGCAGAGCCCAATCCCCACAATACAATTGTTCGTAGTAGTCCCTGTTATAGGGTGCACACCACCTTTATTTATTTATGAATTGGCATCATCTAGCATTTTATGCCATTTAACAGTGACCAGTATAACAACGGATGAATGATGATGAAGCAGGGAGGAGGGGAAACCCGGTACCGGCACGTAGCCTACTCCTGTCGAAAAGTACAAAGGGGACCACCAGCTTTACGTCCCATCCGAAAGGACGGTGTAACTTTGACCAGTCATAGGTTCCTCCACTAACCTGGACTGCCGAGCAGTTGACGAGAAGTACGAAGCTGTTACACAAGCTTTTGAACCCTCCAATCTGCTCTAACCAACGGTAACTAGTGTTTCAGAGGAGAATGGTCACCCATCCACCTCCTGACCTAGCTCGAGGTTGCTTAACTTTGGTGTTCGTATGGGAACCGGCTAAGCGACCGCGGCTAAACCGTTGGCTAACCGTTGGCTTTATCTGATGTGCCCCTCTTCAGGTGACTAAACTAGGTATATTAGGGTGTTTGGACAGTCAGGAAGGAAGTCCGAGGAGTATGACTCAATTCCAGCATTCGCCTTTACGGCTGAGGAAATCCTCGGAAAAACCTTGTCAGAACTGCCGGTGGCCGGAATCGAACCGGCGACCTCCCGAATTAGAGTCTCGCGTCTTACAGCTGAGCTACCTCTTATCGGTCCACACAATATACAATATACATCATTGGATTCAAATATCAGAATTTTCAAATTCAAACAAACTTGTTCAAGAAAATCAACCAAATTAATTGATTGAAAAATTTGCAGAATGAGCTACCTAGTACCTATAGCTACTTTGAAAACATAACAAGTTTCATAACCCTTTTATAGATTAAACCTAAAAATTTGAGAAGCTGGTAGCCCCAGTAGTAGCTCACAATTTGTATTTATCTTCCTTCGTACGCAGCAGACAAGCTAAATACATTGAATTGAAATGTCTATTTATATTTCCAGGTAGGTACGGGTATATGTTGCCGTACCCTTACCACGTGACACGCAAGCTGATATTTTGCAGATGCGCTTGATTCGATTTCCATTAGATCCCCTGCTCGCGAATAGAAAAGCTTCTTTCAATATCAAAACATACGCGCTGAGGAATATCTTTACAATCTAAGATGTCTGATTACGTAACTTACACGTTTTATTACGTCATGTCAATGAATAGAGCTTTTCAAAGGTCACTTTTATGCAATGAACATTCTAATTCAAATCATTTTCTGCCCCGACTCCCCTGTCAATACCCCCCACCCCTCATCCCCACCCCACCCCCCTCTATAACATTCACTTCCAAACGACGAAATAAGGAATCGCATGAACGAACAAGAAAACACGATTATTTCATTACATTAAAATTGCATTATCTTTTCAAAATGAGCGTGACGCGCTGTAGTCGAAAGACAAATTCAATGTGAAAATACTTCCAACTTAAAAACAATGCAAATTGAAGCCAGGCCTGGTGAATTTTGCGGAATGAATATTTTAAGAAGATTGGGATGAGCGAGTTGTGAGCGTGTTGTTCACACCAGCAGCAGCACCAGCGCCCGTCATGCGATCATGGAACTACTCGCGTGCAGACTAACGTTACACGCGCGGTTATTTGCGGCGAAAACAATGGGAAGTCACTCGAGGGAATGTTCTTTTTTTTCGACGAATTTCGATTTCGTTTTCTCCCGCCCATGAGTAACACCTTTACTAGCCAATAAATGAATATATGAACACTTCCGCCAGGAACGTACCACGCGTGCGTGTGAAGGTCTCTTCTGCACGCAGTGGCGTATATACAGCAGGGCTAGCCACAGCCCCCCCCCCCCCCCCCCCCCCCGCCCCTCCCGAAATACCAGCTTTAATTATTGTCCACAATACATTATATGATATTGAAAATAACATTTATAAAATAGTCATTAATCGTATTTGAAGCTTTCAAATAGTGCAGTAAAACCAAATACCAACGAATCCAATAATTCTCAAAAAGTATGTTCAAAATATCCCATTCAGCAAACATACGCTTAAAAACCATGCATATAAAAACATAATTATGTTTTGTATGCGCCCCCCAAAAAATATAACTTATTACGCCACTGCTTATACGTCAGCAACGATATCTCAACCCGCCGTGCGCAGTGAATCACTAGCGCAAAGAACATTGATAGCTCCTTATAATAAAAAATGTTGAAAATACCTATTTGTTGGCTAATTACAGTACAGTCTACATTATTAAATACTAGCTGTAAGTAAGAGTCATGTTTACAGACCAGTAGCGTCAAGACTGGAATTACCTGAAGTGCCTTGATTGATCTGAACTCTAACCTGTTTCACCTAGCAACATCTACTATATTCTAGGCCTAGATACTATATGAATGTGTCATCCGCGGTGAGGTGCGATGCGGGTTTTAATCCCGTACAATGTTTGGGTTTTATTCATCGTCCACCGATGTCGAGGTGTCGTTCTACCGGGGAACGATGTCACTTAGGGTCAAAATGCATAGTCGTTCCTCACGTGCTCCTCAACTCAGCCTTTCCTCAGACTCGCCCAACCACCAATCACAGAACAGCATTGCCATTTGGACTGCTCTGTGATTGGTGGTTGGGCGAGTCTGAGAGAAGGCTGAAGTGAGGAACACGTGAGGAATGACTGTGCATTTAACCCTCAGAATACCACTTCGATTCAGTCCATTTGATGACACAGAATATCGCCACGATAGTATCTTTGAGGCGGGTACATTATATAATATAATTGAAATCTTGCATCGTAGCTGCCTCCCCGCCCTTCACTCCGCATACAGAAAAAGAGCAAATATGTTTTTATTTCATACTTTTTTTTTCCGACGGAGTATTGTATGTAACATTTTGGATGAAAAACAATCTCCGCTCGGCTTGACTGCGTCGGTGACATGGCTAATGCAAACGAGACATGCTGTCAGTCGCAATACACTCAGCCAGACTCAGACACGTTATGTGCTCCTCGCGTCACGTGGCAGAACATTCATCCATTCCTTTCTCGATTACACAGAAGATTGATAGACGAATATGAGACAGGAAATCGCCTTCTCTTCTCATTTGTTACATCATCTATTCAAGTACAATAAAACCAAATTTACCAGTGGCATCCTCAAAGAATCTGGTGAGTTCATCCCATTCGGCAGATTCAGCAGACAAGCAGATAAGCTGCACTCCCTCTCCAAACGCTAAAAGCCAAATATATTATTTTAACTCAGGCGCCGCTATTGCGGCGAGCATGGAATTTGTTTCCTGACTGTATTCTTAATAATTCCACCAGCCCCCCCCCCCCCCCCCCTAAAAAAAAACATATTCCTGGTTACACCACTGGCAAGAAGTACAGACCTAGGCACGCAATAGAGAAAACCTATCCGTGAATTGAATGTGTAAACAAATACAGGAACAGGAATGATTTTTTACAGATTTGTTTGAAATAGATCCAAGATTCAATTTTAACACCGGGGAAACCTTGCAAAAGAACACACGAGTGCGGATTGGCTGTGGCCGGAATCGAACACACAGCATTTCGTATCCCACGTGCAGCCTCGTGCACTGCTGCCATGCATGCACACTGCTGTCGGTACTCGGTATAGCCTGAAGCGGGTTTCATCTTTAATACGATTATTTTAAACCGATTATGTAACGTAGTGGGTGCGCATAGGGGAGGGTGGGGTGGTACTCATTCGTACTCCCCGGGCATAACAGAATGCGATCCAATCAAACCCGTGCCTCAGCAACGAAGGTCTGCAGGCAGGCCGACACTGAATCACGTCGAGTTAAACCCCTTTATTTCTTCCGCTTGTAACACAATGTAAGAATTCCTTGCGAGGAGTCGCGTTTAGGCCCGCGCGCTGCCGAATGTGGCGAATTATCTGAGACCAACGTGTGCTACAAAAACCAAGAAGCGGATGAGCACTCGGCACTTGTTTTTACTCCCGCCATCCACTCGTAATTAAACTCGTTTAGGAATCAACTGTATATATATATGTGTGTGTGACGCAAAAAGGTCCACGACAAGCGACATCACTTTGGTTGGCAGAAAGAAATCAGAGTTGCTTTGCACACAAGGTGAGGGGCTGCTTTTAACTCCTCCCAAATGGGACGATCAACAACAGCGCGAACGTTTTGGACGTACCTCCGTATTACGCGGTGAAACATTCAAGACACACCGAAAGAACGTTATTTAGTTCAGTTTAAACTTTTTATCTACATCATCGCAGAATTGAAAAATAATTTTACGGAACCGTGGTTTCGTTACAATTCAAGATTTTGATGGAAATTTAATATATTTCATCAGTAAAGTTGTTATTTTTATTAATTACAGAATTAATAATTAGATAGTTATACCAAAATTACAACCGTAACGACTAGAATATTAGAACTTGTCAATACAATTTTGAGTTCGTGTACCATCTAGCTTATTATCTATATACTATTATATTATGTTAGAGCTAATAAAATGAAAGTTAATTTCGCGCAGCTTTAATATTGGAAGAGCCGCCATAGCAACAAGTACTCTTGAATATTGAGTTATGTAACTAAAATCATTTCTTCCTGTATATCCAAAAACGTTTGCCATAATTTTTACTTCGTATTTTTTTCTGTGGTTTAAGGTTTCACTCACTATTCAAACTGTAATGTGAGAGTATTATTTTCGTTACTATACCGATAGTGCCCTGTTCATTTCTACTCCTATTTGCTATACACGAAGGGTGACAGTAGCCACCTAAGTTGTGTAATGAATGCCCTGGATGGTGTTAGAAATTCAACCATATTCAACTAATACAGCAAAGAAGAAGAAAATCCTCGGTTCAGAAGGATCGCGAAACTGTATTACCGAACCCCCACAAATGACATATACGAATGACAGGGTGGGAACAAAAAAGAGATTAGATGTAACGAAATTAGCAACTATTGCCAATGAAAGTATGTAACGAAAAGAATTACAACAAAAATGTTGTAACCGGAAGTTTATACTATTTCGGATTCGTCCTAAGTTTCGGAAATGTTGGTAAAAGAGCATTACTTTTATTTTATTGTAATTACCGATTAAAAACAAAATGAAAAAGCCCGAAAAATCCCTCCTCGTTTAGTGATATGTAGCGGCCCGTCTTAATAAACATATCAAGGCCCGTATCCAGGCCTGCAAGCCAAGCCCGTACCCGTGCAGACCTCTAATGTCAGTGTATAAAGGCGGGCGGGTCCTCAAGCAGCAAGCGCCATAGTTGACAGTTGACAGAATTACACCAACACGTCAACACCACACATGGCAGCTGACGACCAAGAAACACATGTGGAAATGTGATCTTCATGTGAGTTCCAACGAGGACCACGCAAACACTTTCATTTCGCCGCAACGCGATTTACAAAAACGGCCTGGAACTAAAGAATATATATATATGACATTTCTTCACCTGACATGACTTATTTCTTTCCAGTCATAGCGAGGGAATAAATCCTTTTATCCTCTTCGAGGTTGTGCCAAGTAAATACGGCGCCCTCCGTTCCAAGAATTGTCTGTGGAGATATCTCACATGACAGCTGCTGTTTTTTTAAAACCCACTAATCACGTTACTAAATCAGCAAATATGCAAATTACAGTCGCCTTCCGTTTCGCAGTTATGACTCACTTTTCTACCCCATTTCGTTTCCCTATATTAGATGATTCATTGTTATTACGCATTTGTGTAAAATTAGCAAATTAGGAAAAACACAATAGTCGAGTCGTCCTACTCGTCCCCGCAGTAAGTAAAAGTACAAATTAATTCACCAGTTGCAGGAAACATTAAGTAGTTCGTATAGTGCGATAAGACTACGAAGCCATGTGCTGTACAAGCTAACCCCTCCCCTGTCCTCCCCGCCACCCCAGCCAAAGACGGGGTCGCTAACATTATAATTAACAAATACATAATCCGAAACCAAAAAACTTGAGATGTTTCCTACGTACTTAATTAATAATTCAAGGCATTATAAGTCGTCCGTTGCAATGCGAAGATGATGTATGTAATGTAATGTAATGCAGGCTGCAGTATAGGACGCGAGCGTACATGAGGTGTCTGGTACGACGCGCAATCAAGGAAACAAGCTGCTAGCTGCACGAGTCAGGCGAAGCAAAACATAGCTCAGAAGCGTCGTTACCTTGTTGACTCCAAACCAACAGCTGAAACCAATGCTGGAACTAATGGAGGTTCTATTTTTTCCCTTAGAAACGTAAAGGGGTTTTTTTCCATCTAAATTAGTTGTAAATTATTCTCATCAAGATAGAACATCTTACAAACTTAATTTCGTTTTGCATTATATTCACATTACTATAGCAAACCCCAACATATATACAGTTCCTGACAGTTCTGGTGTACGTGGTAGCCCTGTATTATTAAAATTTCAAACAACCGACATAGAAGACGCAATTTTAATTGTAGGTTTAAATTAAACATATAATATGTGGTATTTTTTCATAAAAAAAAATTAAATATATAATACCGCCGGGTGGGTTCCACGTGTACAATTGCAACCGATAACAATGTTACTTGTTGTTGTTGTCCGAGTGTGACTGATAGCGCGACAATAAAATGCCATCTTCAAACGAGAAGCTGAATCCGAAATCCAAGTGTTGGAAATGTCCTCGGTACAACTCACCTAGTGAACACTCACGCACGCAAAAAAAAACTCGATGTCCTTGTATATTGCTGGCAGGCTCTATCGAGTACTTCAAGTACGATTCCGATTTACGTCTGTCTACGAGTGTACGCGTAATTATAGTCGTAGGAATATTCTGTCTGTGAATAGAGCAGGTGACATGTGGAAATAATACAAACCTAGCCTATTACAACTGACTACAATTATTGCTTGCTTGCTTGCTGAGGCAGGTGCTGCTTGCCAACAACACAAAATCATGTTAATTTTATTTTGAATATTCCAACGTACAATTTGATGCAAATGTAAGTCTAAACTAACAATTTTATGAACTGGGCTAACAGTATAATCACAAGTTATCATTTTAAATAATACACAGCCCATAACATTTTGTTATTACTATCTTGACTTGGGCAAGTTCGCCCCCCCCCCCCCCCAAAAAAAAAAATAAACTTTGAAAGTTAAGTTACTCCTCTTAAAAAAAGGAACTGATCTAAGTTCCTATTTCTCTCCAAAATATTAACTGAAAATTTCCTTTTGGGGAACATAGTTCATTTCACGTTAATTTAATAATTACTCCCTAGAAAATGTGGCAGTAGTTAATATTTATTTAATTGTTTATCACTGAATCGTCCTAGTTCCCCATTGAAAATTAAGCCCCCCCCCCCCCCATTCCTAAGTACCGATTCTGTAATAACAACTGTTTGTTTTTTATTTCAACAGAAAGTAGAGAGGCAATAATTGATTTTGTCTACTGGAACACGACGCGGAATTACGGCGGCGAAAGGAACTTATAAAGGAACTTCGAGTTCCTTCCACGTTCCCACAAAATGTAACTTTTCACGTTATCAGTTCCTGATGTTAAAAAAGGAACAAGTTCGCATCAACATTCCTGGAAAAGGAACACGTTCCCGAAAACGAGTTGTCCCTAAGACTGCTCGAAGACGACATAAACAATATCACGGGACTGAAATATTGGTCGCATTCGTACGAATCAATTAAGACGCACAATATCCAAGTCACTCGTTTCAGAAAATTGTCTGTGGGGTAATAATGTGCCTGCTTGAAAACGGAGCGTAATCAGCATTCCCATATTGAAAGATGAAAGAAATCCAAATGAAAATGCGGTGGAAGGCAATATCTTTCTATGGCGTAGCACTTTGCATGGAGTCAAATAATTGAAATGAAGAAAAGGGGTTAAGGGTGGAAGAGGAGAGGATAGGAGAAGAGAGGAGAGGAGAGCAGAGGGCGCACGGGACAGGACTTGACATGATTGATGTTTAATCTTCTCAAAGTAAGAGAATAAGCGTGTGTGAGAGAGAACGACAAACAAATGAATCCCAGAACAAAGTAAACTGAAGCTAAACTCCGCCCGACAAGGCGAATCAATAATGGATGTCTACTTTGCCCCAGCTAACATTCATTGCAAACACATATAAAACTGAACGCGAGCAACAAGAACACCCGCTCATTTGCTGCATATTGAGAAAACTAGGGCACACGAGACCAACCCGAAGAGCCGAACACATACGATAAAAAGCTCACTATTCCCGGGGAAGCTAGTTGCTATGGTTGCTAGTTGCTATAGTTGCAGCTTGCATGAGGTGACAGATTATACATGCCCGGCCACCCACCAACACATTACACCGCAAATAGCAAGACAGACACGATTCTTTCATTCACTCGTTCATAAAACAGCGTCACTCAACTTCTAAATATCACCCCAAGACCCACCTACAACTACTTGGCCCTGAGATCACGGGGGGGGGGGGGGGGGGGGGGGGGCGACTACCAAAATGTACTTATTTTGTTTTGGGCATTGATTGATGATGGCTTTGCGTAAAGCATACCGGGAGAGTAATACTAATAACAAACATGAAACTGCATGGCGGCCTATTATACCTACTTCCAGATACAGACAAAATAACTTCGAGAAATATCATCTTCAGTAAAGTTTGGTCTAAACTACTTTGTCCAAACTGAAGTAGCAGACAATCTAGTTTAAGCCCAGAACCAATTATAACAAAAAAAAACAAAAAAACGTTTAAATGTTTGTGAATCAACATAAAAAAACAGAAGCTGTCAAGAAAACGGGTCCTTCAGGAAATTATGAATCATACAAGATTTTTAATCAGTTTGGCCCAAGGAGATGTTATCCAAACGGTCCAAAGTCTTGTATGGTTCTAGGTAGGTAGGTAGGTAGGTAGGTAGGTAGGTAGGTAGGTAGGTAGGTAGATATAATACTAGATAAGACATATTCAACTCCATGGCAAATTAATAGGGGGTGTTAAATACAAGATTCGAAATTCGAGTAACGATGACAACTTTAAGGTGTTCATCTGAATTAAAAGAGAAATAAAAGCAGTGTCGGAAAAATACACCTATATTATTGATAAGAAACTAATAACAGACAACAAACAGGTGTAAGATTATTCCCATCACGGACGGATATTGTAAAAATGTTGACCGCGAAAGCCGAGAAGGTAACAGGAGTGCAGAACATAGCAACGAGCGACGACGGGATGCAAAACCTGCAACGTGGATCAATGCGTTCAAGGTGTGAAAGAACCAATTGATGTGTTTTAAATATGTTACGCTAAACCCAGTAATGATCCCTCGCCAGCCCAAGGACCGTCCGACAAGAACAGAAGCATGTTCGGCGACGCCCACTATTTCTTCATCGGGGCAACTTTAGGGGAGAAATCTCCTGTCAACATCTTTTAATATCTTTTCGATAAACCTGTCGCAATTTAACTGAAACTGTCCATGTATAGGTTAGGTATATATACAATGGTAGAAAGCATCAACCCGTGTACTTCAGACTTACAGTCCAACTGACAAAAATTAAATTCACTGTATATATGTGATAGTTAATCTTGTGTGTATTTCTGTGTGGCAGAAAGAAAGTGATAGAGATGGATGACTATCTGTAGCATGTGTTTAAAGTTATAGCTTGCTACAAACCACATTAGCTTGGGGTGACCCAAACATCGTGCATCCAGTTGAAAAACGTCTTAGAAAAGCCACATTTCACATTCATCAAATATGTCAAATATAAACATGTGTCAGCCGTGTAAGCTATAATAGTGTAAATCAAGAAATAATTTATTCAAATCCAGTGCTATAGAAGAGCAGTTGGGCGCGCACTTGTACATAATATGTGTGTGGGCACCCGCTCGAGCAGCTAATTGGTACACTAGACTGACACTTGAACAGAGCGATCAACAACCACAAACATTACAAAGGTATATAACGATAAAACACATGCGGGTTAAAATTGATTTAGTTTTTGTTTTTTTATGAATTGGTTTACCAAAATAATTATTATAAGAATAGTGCAAAAGGCAGCGATTTGTTGTTTGTGGGTGTGAGCGCGAGGAACCTTGAATTACGTTGCCGATGATTTAAAGTATAACACAAATTATCCTTCTTATCAATCAATCTGAAAAACAATAGCAACGCAGAAAGCTAAAAACATCACAATGTCAAGCTGTAATATGAGACGTTGATGACCTGTTAAAAGAATCTAATGCGACCCTTTCACAAATCAGTAAATGAAAGTATAATAACCTACATAATTTATTTGTAGCATTTTACCTGATAGCATGGACAACAATACAGTGAAAAATACTCGCTCAACATAAATACGCGTTTGAAAGGTGCGCATTAATTCAACAGCGTCAATAATAAATAGCCTGTGATAATGAAGGTGATTATTTGTCAGTGTTTGGAATTTCTTATCTACAACACAAAACGGGACAAAAATACACATTTTAATGGAAACCATATGGCATGTGCGGCGGGATTCGAACCCATTCCCTCTCTGTTCGGTGTCTTCTTTACAATCATTAGCGCAACAAACAGGTGGTTCCTAGCTCATTAACAACACCGCGTCTTTTAGTCTCATAATTAGCACATTTTAAATAACTCAAAAGAAATAACATTTGAATTCGCTTACTTTGGGGTCGAAGTTGAAGACGGTGTCTGCATTGAAAGGGCAATCCAGACCACATTTGCAAGTCCCCGGAGTCTGCAAATATTCCTTGAGGTGTTCCATCGAGCTGAGAGCAGTGTTGCTTGGGCTGGAACAAACAGAACGATTTATAAGATTTGTGAACTCATTTAGTTACATGTTGACATATTTATACGTATACAATAGAACAATGTTCAAACAAAGAAAATACGTGCGTAGATTAATACTTCACATTTTTACTACCGAGAAAGGTTTTGTAAGGAATTGTATCAGCAGTGACATAAAGAAAAAGTAGGCCTACCTCACTGAAGTAATCCGTGAATAAAAACTGTATATTATTTCTAGATAATCATACTTAAGCCCAACGCTAAGTGGATTTCGTCGTATTCAAGCCTATTATAAATTACCAATAGGTTTTACAAACACAAGAACTAAGGGCTGCCTTGTAGCCAGCATCTTAAAAATAACATATTGAACCACTTAGCCTCATAAGTGCATCCAAGCAGACACTACTATATTCCAATAAATATGACGTCGAGCTAAAAAAAACCTACGAAGAATGCAATAGTTTATTTTTTGTTTTTAATTCTTTGAGTCGAGATTGAGCATGGAATTGTTACCTATACCAGCTCAACACATACAAGTACCCAGTTTTTTCGTACGCACTATAAGTTGGACGTCTTCTTAGGCTACGAGTCGTAGTCATTGTTGGGCCAGAAATAGAATTAGTAGAGAATATTAGCGAAATAAATGAAAACAGAATAAAATAAATAAAAACATAAATTCACACTTAGAGTCTACCCACTCAGTAACGAAACTGATTTGCAGTGGGGGACTTTAATTTAAAGTGACTAAACCAACCCTGTAGGCTCCAAACACCATCGACGAGTCAGCGATAACCAATCAAAGATCGATATTTCTAATACGAAACATATGAATCAGTGATCGGACAGTGCGAGCACTTGCGGACAAATGTCAGAATCAACAAGGCTGATTCAGAACAACTTTGAATTTATTGAGTGCTTCGTCGCTAGGACGGCTCCAAAGTCACCATTTACTTATTCCCAAGACAAAAAGTGATGGAACTGAATCCTTATTAGAAGTTAAAAAACTTCTGCCTGTACCGGGATTTGAGCCCGGGACCTTCTGCATTGGAAGCAGGGATGCTAACCCAAGCGTGTTGCAAATGGTTACGAATAGCTCGATAAGACTCGAGTCGTCATCTAGTTCCACAAAAACAACCAGCCTATAACCTTGTAAGGACAAGTGCGAGGCCGCGCGGCGAGGCTGTTTATTTTCTTTTACATTGCGCACCATTGGCAAAGAAGATCGGAGATGCATCATAAACGATATAATTATGTATACATGATGTTCGCAAACTAACTGATGTGCGGCTCTGCGAAGAAATGTCACCATAACTTAGTGGTATAATTATCAACGAAAATCGAAATCAACCATCCAACGAAGGACTGACATAGACATAACACGGCCAACGGTTTTTTAACCAGAAATAAAATACCGACTTCGCGAAACTTATTTTGTCTTTAATCAAAAGAGCCTTCATTGAAAATATAAAATGTACTAAAAGTATTCGAAATCGACGTTTACCAACCACGCTAACTGGTTTCAGATGCACACACACACATGGAAATTAACGAGCGATGAACAACGGTTCGATTTAGCATTATACCGTACGTAGAAGCTGTTTGTGTTTATGTCAATCGAGGCAAGCAAATTATAAATCTGTTGTGTAATTCGACGGAGGGAGACTATATACAGTTCATAGGATTATATGGAGTACACGTGCAGGCAAGCAAATTACATTTAAGATGTTCTGTCCCTGGTATTGCATTGACATCGATTCCCAATGAAATAATGGCGGCGCTGTCGGTAGCTTACTGCACAGACGTTGAGTAATATAAAGAAAGTAATTAAAATCCAGCAGTAAATGCGAGGCAAAAAGTCTAAATCGAGCGTATCCCATCTGAAGCTAGTAAAAACTTTGCATATGCATGCAGGTTTTGATTGCGTCACTGTGGCAAGAGAGCCGTGGCGGTATATAGCTCTTTCGAACACGTGCAACACAGAAAAACTCCGCGCAGTAGTGTCGTAAGATCTTCTAAGAAATCAGAGCGATTGTTCCCTCACACCCCATAATATGCATCATCAAAAAGATCCTATATAATAGAATAGGAAGCGGTAAGTTCTCGATCCCAATAGCTTTTGTAAGACCGAAACGCACCTGGGCTCTTCCTATTAGGCCCAGTTCGCAGTTGCTGCTCCCATTTAAATGACAAAACATCTTCTACCACGAGATACAGTTTCTCTTTGATCCGTGTAACCCTTCTTCCTATACTGACGTACCATCGTGAACACAAGTGCCGTTTTGCCCCAGCCCGCGTACGTCTCATCATCTGGCTAATGAATGGAAAACTACCCATTCAACGCTTCTATCAATAATTGACGCATTAAACGCTACCGCGCTCAGCAATTTCTTTCCCGGACGATCGAGTCATTATTACATAAGTTACAAAGAGGCACGTCAGTACTGTAATTGTATATATAGTGTTTACACAACTTCAACAGTGAACGGTCATTACATTATGCATGGATGGATAGATAATGATTAGTTGTAATGATCATGAAATAAATAACTTAGTTCATTAGTTAGTTATTGTAGATTAAAGAGCACACAGCATCATGGTTATTAGTGCAATTAATATAATAAGTGCACTAATAACTTTGTAGAATACGCTAAATAAATAAATGGATAGATAAATAGATAAATAAAAAAATAATTTAATTAATTAATTAATAAATAAATAAATAAATAAATAAATAAATAAATAAATACAAACATAAATAAATACAAAGATAGAAGCCCATCCTAGCTCTTACTGAACTGACGTGAAACTGTAAAACAGCTACACCGTTTGGTTCCATAATATGCCATACAGGAGGCAGGTATGTACGACTATTGTCACATAACACACCGCCACGTGAGAATAAAGAATTAACTTCACGAGGTCACACACGGCCTATCATGTCGAGCAACGCATGCCGAGGATTACCAGACACGAGGCTGAATAGCCGTGTGAGTATGACGAGAATCTTTTCAGCCACACAGCCAAACCCAACAGTATACATGTGTGTATTGTAAACCTACTCAGTTACGAGCACTGATTTGCAGTAGGGGATTAAAAAGATGTGCCTCACCGCCAAAAAAAAGCTTGAAAGTTGAAACCCAAGTCAACCACTGCACAACTTTTTTCTTCAGTTTGTTAGTGTCATGTGAGTGAATGTTATGTGTTGTTTGTTACTGTTTTTTATACATGTACAGTACTATTCTTCGTATAAATTAAAATAATGTGCTGAACTATTAAAACAAATGACTTGAAAATCCACGTACAACATTACAAACAAACGCTTCGCGCATTGGTACCAAAGGTACTACTAATTTTTTCATTTTCATAAATGAGGGTGTCCTATTCAGTCAGGCAGGAGCTTCAGCCCATGGGGGATGGAGGCATGTGCCCCCTCCCCCCCCCCCCCACTTTTTCAATTTACACAAGTTACAAGTTAACATAATGTCTAAATATATCGACGACTGTTTTTATTCTTTCCTCAACTGATTTCAATAAATAGGGCCCAGAAGGTCATCGAGATAACAATGATTATATTGGGCTTCGTTTTATAGAATGGAATACAATCGGATTGCATGACAATGATCCACAGCAATTACAGCATAGCATAGTTCGACGTTTAAAACGTAAAACCCATCAGTGAACACAGAGAAACAATTAATTCCAAGTGAATGTTGAACGAGAAAATAGAGATTTTCACAAAAACTTTACATTATTTGACTATAAACTAATAGAAATAAACCATTACATATGCATTTTGTACATCTCATTGCTGGAACTCGCAGTAAAAGCATTAAAAGATTAACCTATATTTAAATCGCCACTCCAAAATAATCGTGGATTTATTCCGTAAACATTATTAAACACTGGTAACGGCAAAAATATATCGACGCCTCCTCCCCCTCCCTTCCCTTCCCCGAAAAAGACAAGCGAAGTTTCCGACAGTTCAATAGTAATGCTATACGTTACAACGACCTCACGCCCCTTCGGACCTTCGCCATAACCGCAATCCAGCTAAGCAGCGGATAGATGAAAATTATATACCTACTAATAAAACTAACAATCATCATTTGGAGATTTAAATAAAACATGAATAGCAGCCAACGATGCAACACCACATTCACGTTATGCAGATCATTAATATTAACACTATACAAAAATACCTGCACATAATTTAATTTGATTATGACCTAACTAATCTGACAAGTAGAAAACACAGAAAAAGAATTTAACAGAAAACTTGCAAACGCAAAATACATACAGGACTACCACGAGTTCAGCAGGCGAAGAGAAACAGGCTAAACAGGCTTGAAAGCATGTTAACTGCAACTGGGAATAATGGTCAGTTTGATCAAAATGATTATAAGGAGTAAGGACCAATAAATTAGTGTTTTTTTTTTGTCGTCTTCAAACCCAACCAATTTATCAATCAATCGAGCGTGGTAAACTAAACTGCTTGAAACAGGAAGGGCCTGAGCGCTAGCTTGGCGGTGCATATGACAAATTAAATGATTCGTTGATTACGTAAGAGGCTGGCTGGCTGCTTGATTCGATCTTCGTTTCATTAACATAGAACGGCATCATTAATTAGCTATTGGCAACATGAAACTAAATCTGAATGAAAGTTGTTCCGTGTCTGTCGCAGGGTACCCCGCGGCGACCCGTTTTAGCATAACAAAAACCACGCGTGATTTATTCGACTCGAAGCGAGTGTGATTATTAGGGATTTGCGGAAATACAATGAAAACGCCATTAATGTAATCGTACAGGTTATATTCAAAACGTTGGGTCCATTCATCCTCCGTGTGTGTGCGTGCGTGTGCGTGCGTATGTATGTGTGTATGCTTTTAGTTCGCAAACCGGTCGGTCGCTGCATCCATGAATGGGTGATGGGAACGTCGGCCACTGTAAGGAACTATAAAGGGAAATTACTACAGCACCACTAAAATACCGTCAGCAACCATAAGCATTATTACAACACACCATTCGTCAGTCCTAAAAACATTTACAGCCCAAAACATTAGCAAAGAAATCTATTCGTAGAGAAGTAAATTTACTCGACCAATGTTGCACACTTGGCTTTCGCGTACTTTTCCATTTGCTCAGCGCAGGGTTTCAAACCTGTAAGCCAAATAAATTGACGACAGTTTCAAGAACAAATTTTTACCTTCAGCAAGAATTTTATACCATATTCGGGTATAAATCTCATTTAGCATCACCATTATAATACGGTCTAGTCATAATCATATAACAATAATAAATATTAAGAAATGATAATTTTTCCTGCACTACGAAGTACGAAGCCGTTCGCGGTGGCTATGCGGTTTGGGCGCGGATCGTAAGCCTATTCTGATGTCACCTAGGAACGTGGGTTCGAATCCCGCATAAGGCATGTTTTTTAACAATTTGCTTTTACCTTCCTTCATCTATCATCACCCTTCATAGTCTCGAACAGCACAAAATGCAACAAGAATCATCATCATGCAGTCAGTACACGATGTAATAACTCAAACCTATCTACCGGTGACCATGTGAAGTGGATTGATTTCTAAATGCGAATTAGGAAATAGAGAAGACATTCGTTCTGCGGTAGAAAAGTGATCCACAGCAATACAGGCGTGATCATGGTACTGAAGAAAGTTTTAGAATCGACGTTATTCTTTCTAATGGTCTGCGAGTATAGTAAAGTGCTACGCAACGCTGAAAAATTCTGAGGTACCACTACCAGTTTTGATGAAATCAAACAAGCCCAAGAGTCGTGATATTATTCCAATTATCTGATTTCACCAAGCACAACCACACACTATACACAGTTTTTCTAATAAGTCTTTACCACTACGTTTGGACAATAAGTTTTTAACGTTCTCTTCATTCGCACTTTCTACTGCAAAAACGTACGCATTCCACATATTATTTGTACTCATACAATTATCGGTTTGGACTTTGCCTATAACCTGTTTATATCGGTTTTTGAACCCCTAATGTAAGGAGAATGCCACGGCTGTACCTTATGTGCCCCTCTTATCAGGTGACGAAGTAGGTATAGACCATGCATAAATAAGGATTTTTCGATAGTTGGGAAGAAATATCTAAGGGCTGTTAGTAGGTCCCAATTTCAGTATTCGCTTTCTGACTGAGAAGAACCTCCCAAAAAAAAATTAAAAAATCGAGATTGCCAGTGAGTGGTATCGAACCGGCGACCTCCTGCCGCTGAGCCACCACACCCCGACAGCTCTGAGTGCATGACTTGAGAGAGTTGAGTATGCCAAGCGCGGGCAAACCATGGCAGGGAACACACCCCCATAGCCGTCTGCACTTCATCAGAGTAGGAAGGGGGAGGGAATCTAGAGAGTAATTAAAATGTGCACATCAAATCCCGCGCAATTAGTACTTAAACCTGAAAATAGAATGCATGCTGCACTCGGCACGTTCTTGAGCGTGCACTTCATGTACCCGCACTCCCATTATATGCATCTCCGCTGCTGTGTCGAGATCACGAGCCCAGCTGGCTGACATTGGCAATGCAGAGCTGTTGTTTGTTTACATTCTACGCTACCACCAGTGATGAAAACTAGCGTCACGTCACGTCACGCTTTCTAACCGATCAGATGTTGATAGACTGCAGACATTCATGTTTTATCAATGCCCCACGCGTCTCTTTCTATAAATGACCTTTGACTTCGCATGTGACCCCTTCGTGTGGATTGCAAACACAGGGATAGAGACGGACACGTGAGTTTTAACTGTTTATCTGTTGTGTTCATCGAGTTTGAGTGGAACTGAGCACCACAACACTAAACATTACGAACTCGTCCCTGTAGCTTTTAAAAAATAATATGACTGCCGCCAAAAACATGCAATGGCGCCTCCTAGTTCTGTATTTCGCGTCCTACAGCTAGATCGTTCATTTGAACTCTTCATTCTAATAGTAACGGAAAATATCGAGAACATTTTCCTTAGGAAATAAAACTAAAAGTTAGGTTATAGTGATTAAAAACCCGCTTAGCATAACTCGAGTTATATAATGTGCTTTATACCAAAGAAGACTGCCTTTACGTCTCATATTTTGGCAAGGAATGTGATCAAAACTGAAGATTATTACTTAGAGGCACACAAGGATCTCCCAGGACATGTGCAGATGAAAATGGGCTGAAGAAGGCTACGTGCCGATGGTGGTGTGAAGCATCTACCTTCCAAGATGCACTAACTCCCAGTGTTGTCATGTCGCAGATGGTACACGGTAAATCCACAAACGCACCGACCGACTGAGAACTGTGCATTAAATGAAGAGTTATTATATTTATTTTACAATTTTGTATTTGTCACCGTTCAGCTTTTCGAGTTCTTGACGCGATAAAATCTAGATGGCAGAAGCAAAGGTGCATTATTTATCGCCAAAATAAATTACGTTTTACGACTATTTTGTCGATCAATAAAAAGCTGACGACCTGACGAGTGGGAAAAAATAAAACTGAACCGCCATAAAATCGTAACATTTGATGGCACAGCTGAACACTAAATGAATCGTTGGTTACAGTGTGTGCACTTAAGTTACAAGCCCTAATCTGGTCCCATTTAAAAAAGCATATTTACAAATGTATAGACCGGTTTGTTCTTTAAGTATCGAATCGATAATTCCACTAAGACTAAGATGTTTTACCACGCGGGTATTCGAACATAACTATAGACCATCAGTGCTTGTTTATCGGTGGCACTACTGAATCCAGCACTACGCCCTCACTTTTACAGTTGCCTTCAAGTTTCCACTACACAGCTGAAAAGTGTTGAGCTTATACACTCTACAATAGTATAGCTGTAGCCCGTCCCGTCTACAATATTCATACTTGTTGATTTTTTAACTAAGATTAAGCTGCAGCTACGGCACTTCCACCTTTTTGAAGGATGATGATGATATTTGGGCTTTACGTCTCATATTTTTGCAACGATGCTAATCGAGACGATGAGTGGGTGATTATGAAGATGAAAAAACACCAAATGACATCCATGCCCAAGCCAGGATTCGAGCCTAGAACGCAGAGACCGCGGTTTACTAGACCTTCGCCTACAATCAACCTCGACCAACTGCGCTGGTACAATTTGTAGACTAAAAGACCAGGAAATACGTCTTATTCGTTTGCAACTTTTTAAATTGATCTACGAAAACCATGGAAAATATTCTTGTGTGCATAGTCGTTCATGTACACATCCGTTAACGTCAATAAATACTTTATAGTTCGCTCCGATCACGGAAATAATTTTCACAATCATATCGACGATAGAAGTTTACACTGCACAAAAATGCACGGTATGCATGGAAATAATTTAATGAACCATCTACGTATATTTTCAAAGAATTATAGAGAGAGAGACGGTTTGACGTATTGCTTATTGTCGATTTGTATTTCGTACTTCCTAGTGATCTACTGGAAAGCAAACAATCAATGAATGAAAAGATTTCCAATTCTAAGTGGATTTTTATGTGAATTAACTGGAGTGGTCTTCATTTATTTAAATGTTTATTTACTTACTTGTTGATGAAAGCTTCGCAAATAGGACTAATTCCATATAATTTGCGATACCTGCTACAGGTCAAGTTGGCATGATATTGATAAGTTTCGAATTAATATTTATGTATAATTTTTTCAATCGCATATTATGATAGGCAATCTATTCTATATACACGAGTATCGTATAACTGGGTGAAAAGGCCACAGGCGGCTCTTGTGCGTTGCTGCTATCACGGAGACACGTCTCTCACTTAGGAATCATTCATAACGCTTCGTATGTAAATGCAATTCTTCACGATAGATAAAGGTTAATAGAGCTTTATCCATCTTTCCTCATGCAAATCCAGTATTTTACAGTCAAGTTTTACTGTCGTCTCAAACGTGCTCAGGGGGTAATGTTAAGAGTAATGGGGGGTAACGAAGGGAGGGAGAGGAATAAGAAAACACGCACAGCAGTTTATGGGCTGTGGTTTGGTTGCGTGTTTACCGGCGTAACTGCCGTCAACTATATTGATCAAAACTTATGTCCCCTTGCTGTACAGATCAACGTATAATAAACCGAGAGGGGAAAAAACCCCATTCGCACATTTTACAGGGAATTAAAAAGGAAATAACACTATGTAATTTCATTATCTTGAAACGACGTTTCTATGGCAACAAAGCTATCACGATTGCCGGCACACAAAGGGATTGAGCTTTCTTGGGTCAAAAGCCAACTAACCCTGTGTAATGCGAGCGAGTGTGACGCTCAACAGTGTTGTCAAGTCACACCACACCAAGAACGTTATTAAATAGCAATGGGGCGTTTTAATGCATCCACCTGTGTCTGGCAACATTTACTTATTGATTACGAGTTGTTGAAACTGCAACGCTGGATTCAAAATAACAGTCAAATATACGATAACCTTGATGACGTCAGGATGGATTCGATGAGACAAGATGCTAGATACACGTATGGGATTTATTTACTTAGTAATGTGAAGGAAATTTGCACTTGGAGGTTACATCCGTAGGGATAAGGGAAGAATCACCATCGGACAGCGTAGATACCCCTTCAAACTTAATACTGGTTTGGCATACAAGCAATCCAACCAATAATCATTAGCTAACAGATCATGGCTTTAAACTTGTGCCAACTTCTTCTCATCTAATCCAAGTATCTCTATGAGTTGGCTGAGAGTCGGATTGATTCTGGAACACTCGCGTTGCAAATTATAAGAGAACTGAGATTACAGCCGAGTTGGATTAATAATGCGATGAATATTGGAACGCAGGTTATGGCTACAACAAGCAGATGTTTCAGCGACAACAATATATAGGCCTACAGATGTAATTAATTAAAATTACATTAACGACTCATGACTGCCAACGACGAACGCGGAATAGAAAAAATAAAACAAAATTTAAAAAAAACATCGACGAAAAAAATTTGAAGACAAATCACATCGTGTTTGAAAGAAATAGAGAAATATTTTTGTTATCAGATTAAGTCTTGGGTTGGAAATGCTGCTCGGAGAAGACATTCGTTTATCCAGATTTCTTCTTGTAGCTTTTAAATTATTCATGCTCACCCCCGGTGAAATAATTCAATTACATTGTTAAACGCATTTTTAAATTGAATTGGTTGGATAATACGCTGTCTAGATAAAACACCACTGCCAATATCAAAACCGTGTTAAATTGAAGTTATTTAAATTATTTCTTGATAATACTACGCCACATCGAAAAATAGGATTTAACCGGTCACAATTTGGTTTTGTAAGAGCTATATACTATGTGGAACATATTTGTAAATTATCACGGTTCGCATTGCAAATATCTACCTTATTACTTATCATAAGTTTAGATGTTTGGGGGTGAAAATTGAGGCCAATAAAATGGTCTAGAATTTACGTGGAAATCGCTGGATTTGGCATTCGAGAATAGTGTAAATGAGCATGTTGAACACTGTAAACAAAGATCACCCAACCGCATGCTTGAATATGTCAAGGACATGGAATCACAACGCCATTATACTATGTATACATCCTCAAATGCAGTGACGTAGGATAGCTCCACAGCGCAATAACATTCATCATTTTAAATTGCCAACTATATACAAATTGCATTAATTTAACATTTTGATAACATCACACACAAAATAATATGTAATATACAATAATAATAATAATAATGATAATAATAATAATAATAATAATAATAATAATAATAATAATAATAATAATAATAATAATAATGATAATAATAATAATAATAATAATAATAATAATAATAATAATAATAATAATAATCATAATAATAATAATAATAATAATAATAATAATAACAGTAATAATAATAATAATAATAATAAAAAAAATAAATACCTAGTAATAATAATAATAATAATAATAATAATAATAATAATAATAATAATAATAATAATAATAATAATAATATATACAGGTATGCCTAGATCTAGAACAACGAACGACAATTCATAATTGAAAAAATCTATCAAGTAAATGGATACCTTCAAAAACGTGATTTGTCTAATGGGTATTATACCGTTAGCTCGTGGCAAGGCTAGGCGAGGACAAGGTGGTGTGGTCCGCGTGACCCAGCCGACATGTGTTGTGTGTGATAAAGAGCCGGCGGCACGCGCACGCACGTTCACTAGCACGCATAGCACGCATAGCACGTGCACGTGTGTGCATGTGTGCACTGTGCATGCATGCGGCGTGGGCAGGACGTGTCTGCCTCGGCTCGTACTACATACTATTGTCAGACCCCCCCCCCCCCCCCCACTAATATATCGAAACCAGTGGCGTATACAGGGGGCTTGATCCCCCCCCGAAATCCCAGCTTGAATTATTATTATTATTATTATTATTATTATTATTATTATTATTATTATTATTATTATTATTATTATTATTTATTTATTCATAACATAAACAGTTACATTTTATGTGTGCAGCACTCTAGTTATAAATTGGATGTAACAAGCAGACCTGCTGAGATCCATTCACATTGTGTCATACAACCATTAATAATATTAGGTCAACCCATCTCTAAATAATACTAATACTAATAAATTATACTCTGCAAATCATCTAAATGTACGCAAAAAATTAAGTAGATTTACATATTAATTTCTCTATTTGCTTAGTCGGGAAACACTCACTTATAGGTGAGATTGTATTAGTTGTAACAATATAGTAATTTCATATAACATTGATTGTTGAAATCATTTTGAAATCGTATTTGGCACCGTTGTGACCCGTATCCCGTAAAGCACCTTACCTTCTTCTAAAACAAATCAAAAGTACTTCAAAAATTCGGATTTATAAAAAAAATTGCCTGCGGCGCTTTGTGGGGGACAACTCCCCCCCCCCTTATGTTCTTCTCTGAGCACCTTTTTACAGTTATATTCTACTCTGGGCAGCTCCCCCCGAAATATATTCCTGCGTACGCCACTGATCGAAACTTTAACACTTGTCAGTTTCGATACATACTGGCTTTGGAATGTGTTATATCTGCTCTCGTTCAAGGTCACGCTACACATTACGAAAAACAAAGAAACAGTGAAGTTAGGTTAGGTTTACAATAGGAACACGAATGCTATAAAATCTATGTCCGTTGGGACTCGAACCCGCATCTTCTACTAATCTAACGCTCGTCTTACGGTTGGGTATTCATAGTTCCCACGTGACGTCACAGCGGCCATGATTGCGACACAATTGATGAGGACCAATCCTAGATCATTGGCAAATACTATTCAAATGCAATAAATAAGCATAATTTAGAATTTAAAAAGTAAACATAAGTAATAAAACAATTAAAAATTACGACATATACCAATTTTTTTATTTCAAACACACGCCGAATTTTAAAGAACTAAGAATTTATGTGTTCTACCACAACAGCTTTCATATGTTTCTCCATGGCAACGTCAAAGTTTGATCACAAATGTGGCCGCCACGCGCAAAGATGTGACGTACGTGCAACCTATGAATATGTCTGAGAATAAGTACAGTTGCTATTGGAAGATAGACGACAATAAGACAAGCCCTGGCAAACAGAAGATCTACCTTATTCGATGTGTTTTTAGACTGCAAATGTTCTTAGTTTGACCACGTGGAGTTTTATAAATCCATAGTTTGATAAAGTTTGAAGCTCCACCCCCTATATTTATGTGGCCACCGCCCAGCATAACGTTTATTAGTGAATATAAATAACATACTAATATGAAATTAATAAATATGATATGATTGTGGAGTTGTCACGGGAGGGGAGGGGGGGGGGGGGGGGGGGGGGGTGTTAGGGATGGTGACATAGCGGCTCAACCATAACATAACGTAGCGTCAAACTAAGTAAATCTCGTCTACTAGTAAAAGCATCGTTACATTACGGAAAGCTGCACCGCCTGCTTGCGAAACCTACCTAAATCACGCAGACAAACACCTTTGTTTATTCAATTAAAACTTTGTGGGTTGGTTTTACCACGTCGTGAACTGGACTTCGAAGCGCCCGCCAGGTAATTGCGCAAGCCTGGCTGCACGCACGCACACACGCACACACGCACACACGCACGCACGCACGCACGCAAGCACGGTCGCCCCCACACCTACGCGCAACACGCAACACGCACGGCGTACCTCATCCGAGACGTAGTAAGCCTACGATAGTACACATTTGTATGGTAATTGAACATTACAAACAAACTCTCGTAACACGTCCAATTTGTTTCGTGTGTTATGCTTTTGTTGTGATCATTAACAATGTTCTCTTGCGTTTTAAACAGTTTCTAAATTGTCTCTATACAGCCCACAAAGACGCCAACTTGCTGTAACATATCCTTGTCATATATTTAAATGTTTCCTAAATTCTATTACGATGGCAACTGTACATCATGTTTGCAAACGTTCTCAAACACCAACTTGCACAACATATTGTGCTGCCCTGGTACTACTCACTTTCTTCTTTTTAAAATGTTAACAAAACTGCATCTTAAAATTTAATTCATTACCAATCTTGTGTTTTGAAAATGTTTCAAGACATTCAGTTAATCATCTTAGTAAGAAATAAAATGTGTTTATTAATGTAAATGTTCCCATCTCAATCAAATTGTGCTCGCCATTCTAAATACAACTATACCATGGACATCAAACAATTGTCGACTCCTCATCCACTGTATTCACGATAGGGCATACGAGACCCAACAAACGCAACCAATACAAAAACATCTATTTATGAATGTCCATTAATTTTTACCAATGATTGCCTACAATCATGCAAATGAACAAATGAGAAGCAAGCTGCAAAATGATGAAGCAAAAGAGTGGACTATATGGTACCGAGGCAGTTGCGACCGGACAAGGCATAGAATTATAACTTGAGGAAGACAGTATTTGAATTCCCCTATAAACTGGCCGGTGGAGTAAGTACTAAATACGCACCGAGCGCATTCCAACAAACTGTTGTTGAAGTTGGAAGGAAATTTTCTTGTTGACTGTTTACTCCAGCATTGTGAATGACTTGTGCCGTGAGGCCGGGTGTAGGTGAAAACTCCTATAGCACAACTTTAGCAAACAGTTGTATGTACTAGGTTATTTCTAGCAATGGTTGGACTGGGTGCTGATGAAGATATTTCTGTACTAGGTAGGAGAGGGAAGGGTGCCATAGGCTTGATCAAGATGACGTACAAGCATACTTACTACACCTCAACAAAGAAGCTATTTTCAAACTCATCGTTTATGTCGTGCGTGTGATTTAGTCAAAACACTGCTGTCGCTATCGGTATGTTGACGAAATAAGATAACACATTCTAGCCTCAATTTAATTTTAATTTATCGTCAACAATCGCAATAAATCCACGACATAGAGAGAGTGGGGTTGGTCTAGATTTACTGCGTAGAGCAAAGAAATAAAATGCACGAATTTTTTTACCGAAGGAACTGGCCTGGCCTCATGTGTAACGAAATTTGCCTCTAAAAATAATTTGCCAGCATCTGTTTACAGTTTACTGTTTAGTAATCAAACTAAATGGAAGTAGTAAAATCTCCGAAATTTAGAAAATTAACCAATGTTACATTAAAATAGTGTGTTATAGTGTAAAAGCCGTTCACCCACAAAATTGACTTCGAAAGTACAATAACGTGTGTTATTGACTATAGAAAACTGGGAAGGCTGCTTCATCTACCGTGCACCACACATGAAATCCTGCTCTCAATGAATAACCTCGACAACAAACTTGACGACACAAATAAATATACAGATATATTTACAATATCAGTATAAATATTGATCAGCAAACTAATAAGGCAAAGGACACATTGTGATGCATTGTAGACTACTTTTTTCCTCACCATCCTATTAATTCATCAGATAATTTTAATACTCAACAGCTCCCCCTGGAAAACTCTTGTCTCAGTTGTCTGCCCCCCCCCCCCCCCCCCCCCCCCCACCCTCCTCGCATAACCGATAGGGATGTCTATACACTTTCTTGTAATTCCATACGTCTGCACAGACGCTTTCAAACGTCATTCTCGTCTGGCGTCAAAAAACGAACCTGTTAAATTAGGAAAGAATCTCGTGATTTGCGCCAAGCAAGCCGCGAAGAGTAGGCAGTCATATTATTCTTGTTCCACCTAACAAGGATAAGTCAAGTCGAGGAGGCAGCCCTGTCTCCATCTCAAGCAAGAGAGCCACGCAAGCAGCCTGTTCAATGGTGATAAAAATCGTAACAAGAATATTATCGTACATTATTCTTGGATCATGTATACAAATCGTCATGCAAGATTAGCTTCTGAACAAGAGAACTGGTTCTTGTTCTGGTTCTTCGGGCGAGGGCTGCATGGCTGGCGCGGAGTGGAGGTACGGACCGATGTGGAAATTAATCAAAACAAACGGAGTTCAACTGTTTTCAACCAGACGATGAAACAAGTCTTCCTTACTTACAAGTCACAGATGGGATACAAAAAAAGAAAAGAAAATACATTTTATTACGTCATTAAAAATCCGAGATTCTACATTGAAAAGAAACCCATAAATATTGCAGATACTAAAATAATCGGTATTATATTCAATTCAAGTGACTTCCAAGACCGCTATAACTCGTGGAGTATGGAAAGTAGATGTTTCAGGTGAACGTTTGGTTATACGTGACCACCTTGCTCATTACAGAAATACACTTCAAGGCTGTAATTTCTCGAATAAAACACGTCTCAATCATAACATACCTGGATTGTTCTTAAGGTACATTCTAACCCCCCCCCCCCCCCCCCCAAATTGAGCTCGGTTCTTACTCTTTCCATGTGGTGTAGTTACAGTGGTTCCCAACCGGTGGTCCGCGGACCGGCACCGGTCCGCGGACTCATTGCTACCGGTCCGCAAAGTATTGGCGGCCTGTTTGTTGTAATTATGATTATATTTTAGAAACGCGTGAAAATTAAAAAATTCATAAAGTTTAAAAAGTAGATTTTACACATTATTATTTAACGTGTACGTGTTCTTATGAATGGCAAAAATATATTTTCTTAGGAGGGGACCCTTGCTTATAAATCAATCAATACCAACTACAAACACCCACTTGTATCGACACAGAAAGTTGAGAGCATTGATGGCAATGACAGGCGAAATGACAAGGGGTTTCTGCGAAGGTCCGCTAAGCCGGAAACAGCCGCGTATTCATGGCACTTTGCTCGGACCTACCCTCTGCAAGGCGGCATAAACTGCAATTACATAAATGATTTTATGACAGTAGTTATCACAGATGCGACTTGGTTTTTAGTAGGGATGCACACGATAATCGATATTATCAATCGATATTCGATGATCAATATAATTTCGATAATCGATAAAGAAAATATTATCGAATTATTTATTCGATTTTTCGTTTTAAATAAATTTCGACTTAGTAGTAAGTAATAAGGACTATATCTACTCTGTTTCCAATTTATTAATTTGGTGTGGAATTGTTATTAGGTAGAAAATAAAATATGATAGTTTTCGTGTAATGGTAATGATATCGTCGAGGAAAACTGTAAAGAAAATGTTTTAAAAAAAAAACTCTGAGCCGTTTTTATTACAAAGTATGATAGTATGACACGCTTGTTGCGCGGAACTACCCGAGACTAGAAACAACCACGGTTATAAACGCGCAATCCCAAGTTAAATTATTAGTAATACATCATTATAATAAACACATAAAAATATATTCAATCGATTATTAAAAATGTTAATTTATGTTTATATTATTATTAACGATGATTTGAATTGTTTCCTGTGTTCACATTCTTCCAGTTGCCCCTCGCCTTCGTCTGCCTTCTTTGCTCAGATCGCTGTAGAGGCCGTTTTGGGGTATAATTACACCCAAAAAATTTTCGCCTCCGGCGGCTGGGGCTTTGCCCCAGACCCCTTGTAGCCGCGCCGGGCCTTGCGCTTGACTGAATTATTTTGCCAGTCCGTGAGGTGTGAAAGGTTGGGAACCACTGGTGTAGTAGGTGTAGCGCCATTGAGGTATGATCGCGTGGTTTTAATATTGAAGGTGCTGAGGGCCTGCCTTCTTTAATATTATTTAAATCGCTGAATTAAAATACATGATTTTAAAAATGCATAATATATAAAAAAAAATTAAGAAAATAATAAAACATCATTATTTAAGATGTATATCGCTCATATGGAGCAAGTGTGATCCCTGAATTAAAATACAATACATAATTTATAAAATACACAATATACAAAAAAATGTAAAAAATAATAAAACATTATTTAAGATGTATATCGCTCATATGGAGCAAGTGTGATCCCTGAATTGAAATACAATACATAATTTATAAAATACACAATATACAAAAAAAAATGTAAAAAATAATAAAACATCATTATTTAAGATGTATATCGTTCATATGGAGCAAGCGTGATTTTCTCGTCGCACCGAAACGCACCTGGTCTGGAGGTCCGGCCGCGGCGGCCGTTAGGCTCACCCAGCTGTGAAGGAGGTACCAGGGCGTAATTTCACTACCGGTATCACCATCGCACGTAGGTACTTAATTAGGCAACAATTAAAAAATTAATGTTGTTACTCTTGTTGTACGACGTATAGGCTGTACAGTGTGACGGTTGTTACTATCACCGCATCACTCCAGCCAGAGCGTAACGCAGGCATGCGTTACAAACTGCAGTTTACATTCGAATAACAACATGTATATTACCCGAGAAACACGAAACCAATGTTCCGAGTGGTAAATTATAATGAACGACTTCAACAACAGTGCTGCATTCCAAGGTTACGCAACGTTGATAGGTGACTCGTTGGTCCAGTGGTTAGCATCGCTGCTTCCAATGTAGAAGGTCCCGGGTTCAAATCCCGACTCAGGCAGAAGTTTTTTAACTTCTATTAAGGATTCAGTTCCATTACTTCTTGTCTTAGGAATATATAAACGGTGACTTTGGAGACGTCCTAACTACGAAGCACTCAAAAATTCAAAGTTGTTCTGAATCGGCCTTATTGATTCTGACATTTGTCCACAGGTGTTCGCACTGTCCAATCACTGATTCATATATGTTTCGTGTTTGAAATATCGATCTTTGATTGGTTATCGCTCACTCGTCGATGGTGTTCGGAGCCTACAGGGTTGGTTTAGTCGCTTTAAATTAAAGTCCTCCACTGAAAATCAATTTCGTTACTGAGTAGGTAGATTCTAAATGTGAATTTTATTTATTTATTTAATGGAAGTGTCTTCAGTGCTATATAGCATACAATTATGAGGTGTTTCCCACTGGTCAAAGGAATTATATAGGTACTCAAATAGAAGTTATTTGTATTGTATGTATTGCTTGGCACCCTAAGTTACATGAACTGATTTGCATTGGGGAACAATCAAGATCTTGGAGCAGTACTCTAATTCGAGTATAATTTCAAGATTATGTGGTTAGTAACTGAAATATATAAAGCTGCCTTTTTTCTTTATGCAACACTACTTCATTCTGATACAATAAGTATGTTTTAAACATTTTCTGCGTGCCCCCAGAAAGTCTTCACGTACCACACTGGTTCGCCATAACAGAGAGTATGTTGCATTTTTACTGCATTGAAAGCAGATTATAGATACGTAGCCTACTCTCGTCAAAGGAGTTCATCACGCGAATGATGTATTTTAATTAATTACTCATCGAGTTGTCCCTCAGAAGAGAAGCGCCGCAAGCCCTGAAACCTCCACACCACAACAGACACCACCGCACGCGTTTCATTGTCTGTCTAGAGACGACGAACACGTAACATTTGGTGGAGTGGAGTTCGGAACTTGAGCCGTTTCAACACGATTAGACTCATGCACAGACACTACAGAGACATTCTCTAAATGGAATTTGATGCAAAATGGAAATGGAGGTGTACAGCGCGTACAGTCTGCTTCTCCACTCCATTGAATTCTGTTCGAACTCTGTCGGAGAGCTCGGAGGGGCTATTTCATTACTAACACGGTTCAATGTTGGAGCAATTAAAAGCGGCTAACTGCTACGATATAGTATCGTACAACATGTTCGGTAATGCTTCCGTCACGGGTGGGTGAGCGGCAGCCAACCAGCGGCCGTGGCTAATTCAAATACCTGCTCGGGTTGACTCATTGACTGATGACGAAAGCATTACCGAAGTTATTGCAAGACGACTTTACATACTCTAGAACACTCGAGTCTAATACTCGTTACATTATTACTACGCTATAATTATAAATGACTTGAACCTAGAGTGCAAGACGGAACGTGAAGTTGAACGTGAACATACTATTTGGCATTTGCAAACATGTTTGAATTCCAAGTTTTAATTTAAATGTTTCGCTGGTATCGTAATTACTAATTTTGATATGCGCGTATAGGCTTAAAGCTTCTCATTAAAAATACTATCTATGTAGTTGAGTTGAGAGTAATTTACCACTTCGAATACAATTGAATTTCTCAGTTACAGGAACTGATTCTGAGTGAGGGACATTATTTACAATTGATTATGTATGTGCCCTGTCGTTAATACGACTGGCTCCAAAATCACCGTCCACACGTATGCCAATACGATACAGATCTGGAACAATATGCCAAACTTAACAACAGCAAAATTCCGAACCAGGAATCGAGCCCTAGACCTTCTGCATAGAAAGCAGGAATAAATTCACACGACCAACGAGCTCATGATCAGGTTATAAGCTTAAGGCAGTAACAATACTAGCCTACCAAGTGCGACATAGACTCAAGATCCTCATTTATATTTTTAGAATCCATGCAGACATCCATACATACATAAATAAATAAAATAAATGTTGCAATAATCGTGGGCGTAGCACGTTTAAGTCATCGCTGTCGAAATCTATTATATACATCCTCAACGCGAACATCTACTTTGGCATGTTACCAGTTTGAGTAAAATCAGAGTCATTACTTAGCAGATACAGATAGGCAGATCAGAATGACCAGTCTGTATATAAATCCAATTAGAGTAATGGATTCTGATCAGTGATCACTCTCAAATTAGAAGTAATACGAAATGTCTATTGGTTGAACTTGGAATCTACCTCAGAACGATCATTTACACACTTGGAACTCTTGATTGTTATCATCAATACCCACAAATATACAGCAGTACACGAATAGAATTGATAATGTAATTTTGTTATAACCATCGAAGTTCGTTTCGATTCTTATATAGGCTCTCTAGTTTCGATTAGCGTTCTACAATGAAGCATCATATTATCTAGTATAATAATTTTTCGTTGGAATCCCTGTTATAGCCTGCACACCAGCTTTACCCGATGTGCCCCTCGTCAGGTGACTAACTAGGTTTATTAGGGTGTTTGGATAGTTATAGGAACGAATGTCCGAGGGCTGAATCCCAGAATTCGCCTTTACGACTGAGGAAACCCTCGGGTAAAACCTTCAGTCAGGATTGCCCGTGGCCGGAATCAAACCGGCGACCTCCCGAATGTAAGAGTCACGCGTCTTACCGCTGAGCCACCTCTATCGGTATATCTAATAAAGGCTATATGCCGGTTTCAGAAATAGGTAAGCCTTGGCCAAATACAAAATAAAACATTTATTTTCTGACAAAATGACATCCAGGTAAGTAGAATGATATATACTGAATACTGATAATATTCATTGGCGAACAAAGACCTGTGTTAGTGCATGTAAGGACTCTTTGATGTGCAATCAAAAGCTAGCATATTCCAATTCCGTGAAATTTCTTTAAAAAATCCATACAGTAAAATTACGGGGCTTTGAAACATGCCAACCAACCAAGTGCTTGATATGTGATAGTGATAGCACGCATTTTTACATCAATGCTCCAGGAATAGAGCGTATTTCATTTTGAGAACGTCTGTGCGTGTGCGTGTGCGTGTGCGTGTGCGTGTGCGTGTGCGTATGCGTGTCGAAGTTGAAAAACATTCAAACTTGGAGCGACAGATCTTTTTATTGGGAATTCCAACCCCGCTTACGAAGTAGACATACTTTGAGAGCTTAAAAAAACAATAAAATAAATACCAAAGTGTTCTCACTCCGGAGTAAAAATAACATTTTACAAAACAACACAACAAGGGTGTGTAGCAGTAGGGGGTGTGGGGTGGGGTCGGGGGGGGGGGAGGGGATCCAATAATATTAGAACTTGCAAGGAAACGAAGTCGACTGTTCAGTCGAAGGAACATTGAATAAATCACAGCAAGAAATCCCATTCATGCAGAGTATAATACTGAACGAAAGGCACGATTCGTTTATTAAATTCTATATTTGCATATGAACCGAGATGAGATTTACATATGAATCGGAACCTTTGGTTAACTAGGATACAAGAACAATGTAAACAATTCTGTGAACATATTGTTTCTATTATGACACTAGTCTGTGTTGTCCTTGACAACAAAGAAACTATTTCTTATTGGGGAATAGAAAGACGACATTAGATGACATTCCTCTGCGCCTTGTCCCACATACGTCAGAAATACACAGGATTTATGAGTCGGGTTTTTTGTGTGCGGGGCCATCCCTCCCTCAAGCCATCACCATCACCATCACCATCACCCATCACACACACGGTGTGCTAAGACCGTTGAGAGTTGACCTTGTTCCTTACCTCCTCTCATTATCTTTATACGATTATGTTATACCGATGCCAACCATATAGCCTAACCATCTCGCGGCTCCCAAACCAACCTCTGGCCGCAGAGAACAAATCTTACCTCGTCGCGTGACCCAATTTGGAAACAACAAACACGTGTCTGGCTTAATAAAAACACAATAATAATATAATGTCGTTGGACGGTTCGTAATGGGAGGGGGGGGGGAGGATGAGGGGGAGTTAACAGCTCTTTTGAACAGAGGTCGACTATCAAACATTCATTACGTAGGTACGTAACCCAGCGTTTAACATTGTTCTAAGTTTTAACTTAAGTGCTTCGGACATCCATATCCACTGCATACCGACTATGCAATGCTTCACGAATTGTCAGACTTGGAAAGGAAACTTTGTAGATCTATATTGTACACAGAAACAACATCTCCGACATCTGCTACGCAAAATTCAAAAAAGTACTTTTTTTTGCAGGGCGTGAAATTTTTTTTCATTTTATATGTTTACAGAATACATTTAATTCCACCACCAATTTGGTCTATATGAACAACGTCCACACAACCATGGTGATGTTGATGTTATATCTACTTTCCATTGCAGAGAAGTCGATTGCTTCGCTCATCCAACGGACCAAGATACAGACTATAAGCGTGACACATAATAAATCAACCAAGCATTACAATATTTCACTTAGCGATTCTAGGTAAGGGGGTTTGGTTAATTAACCTGGACATAAAATTTAAGTGTTGAAACAAAAAGTCTAAAATAAAAAAAAAACATAATAACGGTTAGCCATTCTCAAGGCCTCGGATTTAGTATTCATGGTTGTAGCGAAGCAAATGAACTGTGCATGGGACACGGCAGTCTTTTAGCTCGATTAGCAGCTTGCCGTGCTGTCAATAAACAAATCCCAACCGATGCACGAAAGGCAATTCGCTACTATTATTAAATCGTTATTTATACGATAACATGTATTGATAATTGCGTTATTATAACAATAAAAATAAAATAATAATAATAATAATAATAATAATAATAATAATAATAATAATAGTAATAATAATAATAATAATAATAATAATAATAATAATAATAATAATAATAATAATAATAATAATAATAATAATAATAATAAACATAATAATATAATAATTGTTCATAGGATTATAGGATTAGGGGATGTATAGGGTGCACACCAGCTTTACCTGATGTGCCCCTGACTAACAGGAAGCTTGCATGGACAGTTGGTAAAGAATGTCCACGGGGCTAAGAACTCGCGATGTGACTGTGACTGATGTGTGCCTTGTGACTGAGGAAAATCTCGGGAAAGAAAACTTCAGTCAGGATTACCGGTGGCCGATATCGAACCGGCAACTTCCTGAACTAGAGTACCACGCACGTGTCCGCCGTGTACATGACACTGCAGCGCGGCTCATCGGGAGAATGCAATTACGATATAACGTTAGACTGCCTAATTTCTCTCTCCTCCTCGTGCACGTTGTATCACGTGGTCTCGTGCTAGCCCAGTGTTAATCAGGGTGATTGTGGAAATGGCAAAGTAAGTATTAAAGTACTAGTCTAGACGAAACGGCACCGATTTCCATTTATTAGCATTCATAGCCTAGAGGGCTCTCCGAGGTTGTAGGTGTAATACTATGACGAGGTTCAATTCAGGTCAGTCCGAACGAATCGGGGTAAAAAACATTGGCTGCATTCAGACTGACTACCCTGCCGCGGTTCGAAACTAGGCCAACAAGGTCTGAGCCAACAGTATTTGACTGTAAAGAAACTCTCGATAATTAATTGATGAGGACGCCATAGACATTCACTCTGAACGACACACTTCATCATAAACACCTTCATATAAAGTAGAAACACTAATCAGAACTTGCTTTCGTGTACACGTATTTTATGATTACATTTAGAATTATTACAAAACAACAATTATTATTACTACTACAACAAAAAAGTATTCGCATTCGGCGGGACACATTAGTCTTCTGATGAAATATGTATACAAACAACTGCTGCATTAATCCTAGAGTATGAATGGGAATCGAATCTGGGACCGTGTGCGAGCAAGGCAAAGATAAAGACGCTACTAACAGTCGGCTAAAAAGCGGACAGATCTAAAACCATGTCGGAGCTGTGTCTTCCTTGTTTTTAGGCCACAATCAATCTCCCCCGTATAAAACGAACGAAGTCGAGCCGAATCAGCATTTGAATCAAGTATAATTTGCTGATTGTACTATCTGTTGTGATTAATGTTATAATTAATTAGAGTTGGTGGAACGCAGTATAATCCGCGATCCGGTATAGAAGGTCGTTAATTTTAATTCCGACCTCATTTGGTTGGTTTCCAAGGGTGTCAAGTGCTCTATTGCGACTCATAGAGATCAATTAGGGGGGGGGGGGGGCGGAGTGGGGAGGGGGGAGGTTGCGGGGGACGGTGGAAGGTGGCGGGTGAGGTTGAGGAAACTTCGAGCGGGGTAAAGGGGTTTGAATGCTGTTATATTGATTCTCAGATGGCATAACCCGCGATAAAGGTGCATAGGTCACTCGTAAGTCGCAACTATCGCAATAAGTCGCTATACACTTTTTAACTCGCGAACACAACAGAAATCAATACGAAACGTTGAAAACAGAAACATGTACAATAGCAATCTGCGGAGAGCACGCTGCAATTTCTAAAGTACTCGCATAGAATTATAATTGGTTTTCAAAATGTGTATAAAAACTTGCATGAAGAGGAAGGCGGAGATGAATATTGGAAAACCGAGGACATATAAAAAAGACACTCAGACGTATTGACTGCACAGCGAGGTCAATGGAGACGATGATGCAGGGGGAATCAAAGTGGACGAATCCTATCGAAGATGTAAATTTTGCGCGCACGTCTGTCCAGTTATGTAATTATAGTGGAGGATGACAAACAACCGTAATTACCTACCGAAAACACATATATACTTAGCGGAATTCGAACCCTAAACCGTTTGGTCGGGCGTTTCACTACCACGAGTACCCTTCTACATACATCGGGAGCATCCAGCCACAGTGGTTGTTGATATTAAGCCGAAACGTCGGTTGTTCATTGGCAATGGTCGAGGCGACAACACCGAATAGATATATCACGCAAAGGTCCATTCATGGGTCACGGAAAGGTCAACACGATGGTAACTCGCCACAACCAGCACATCCTACATGTGTGTGTGCGTGTGGGTGTGTATACATAATCTAAGTGTGTTGTTTGCGGTAAAATAAGTAGTTGTTTAAGTTTTATAATAATTTAAAAGGTATCATCAGTGATTTTACAAAAAAAAAAAAAAATACTGCATACTGTGAACGATCAAAATCAGAAACACATTTGATATGATCGACGAACATGTAAAATTGAACCAAAAAAGCAATTTGTTGGACTAACAGGAAGTAGTAAACTAGATGCGTATTGCTTGAGGTGTCGACCTGGGTGCTTTGGCCATCACAGAAAACAAGTTCGGCTTACAACACAGCTTGATGTGACGACGATGTTCATCAGTCATGATCATATTATTATTTCCTAGGTACGACCGCTGGCATGATTTGTCTTTTAGATTTCGTTTAATAATTCAATATATTTCTTCAGACGCGCGAAACTTCTATACGAACCATGGATGTAGGAAAATTAATTAAATCGTGTCACAAAATTCTCGGAATACACAACATCCCTGGTGCGGGGCATACTTCATCATATTACGATTCTGTGAAAGAGCCCTTTCTTGAGAAAGAAAAAAATACTAAGAAAATACTTTCATAATCCATAATTCATTATTGCTTTGAGAAAACTGATGACGACTATAAGGTAGAAATATCACCATCACATATACCATACGTTTCACAATTCGAAACATGGTGTGTGGAGCCTGCAGGGTTGGTTAAGTCGCTTTAAATTAAAGTCCCCCACTGAAAAACAGTCTTGTTACTGAGTGGGTAGACTAAATGTGAATTTATTTTTTTAATTTTATTTATAGAATTATCGTGTAAAGATAACGCCAACTACACTCAAGCTTATGTGTTATTATTATTAGCATAGAGATATATACTATAATGACGGCAGTTTTTTTTTTATGTATGTATATATATGAAGGTCAAGGACTATAAACTCGAAGTGAATGTGAATTTTGTCGGGATAAAAAAAACGCGTCATTATAAACTGGCAATGGAAACAGGAGGTCCACCACAAGTTTATAATGTGGCATTAGTTCAAACTAAACGTTTATATGGCTGGATTGCACATTTTCTCGCTGATAAAATTATGATGTGAGTGTGAAAATAGGGCCCACCTATGTGAACTAGTATGAAAAGTGTCTTTTCTTATTTTTTTTTTTATGAAAAACACAATTTTATCAAATTATAAGCAATGTCAATAAATTACAATTACATACATTGTGTATAAAAATTCCCTGAGTGGTGACTATTAACATTTGAACATACAAATAATATAAATACATAATGATTAGACAGTGGATATAGCAGACATGTATACAATGAAGAAAAAAGTTTTAAAAAAACTCTTCGGATAAGTCAAGTGTAAACCGTAAAAGATACACAGCGAAAATATATTTCTCTCCAGCGTAATAAAGAACTACCAACGTGGAAGAAATCATCGGAGCAAAATGAAGGAAACGCAAAACTGATTTCAATACCGACAGGAAATAACAACAATGAACGCCTTCGTTAGTGCCGATGGTTCATTGGGATGTGAACCCACCCACGCAAGTCTATTATAGAAAATATGATCGCAGAGACCTACCTCCTCGTATTCACTGAACCAAAAGCGAGCGAGCATCTCTATACAAAAAAATAACGAACAAAATAACGCTTTCCAGGAAGTCGAGACTTTAATAATCATATACACAAGGTATTCTCGCTCCCTAATATGAACGCAATACGAACGATTCAAAGGAAAACGTAGGACGAACGAGGAAAACAACCATCGCTGTGACTTGACATTTAGCGAACATGGAACAACAACCGAGAACAATCTTTGTTTTTGATTTGCTTCTTGATGACCCAATAAAACCGTTTGATGTCGGATCTCAAAGGAATACATTTGCATGCCTGCGTCACCGCCTCTTTGACAGACAACAACGAAGATCGAAGCTGAAAGACCATCCCTACCCACTCACCAACGCAAATGAGGTTTATAGATTTCCTTCTAGGACAGCTATTCTATATATTCAGATGTAAAAATATGAAACCCAGTATCTTCTATACATGTTTGCACAATTATGTGCTTGTTAAAATATGTCAATAGCGAAATCAGTGCGACGTTCTTGCATAGATTTCCTTCTAGGACAGCTATCCTATTTATTCAGATGTAAAAATATGAAACCCAATATCTTCTATACATGTTTGCACAATTATGTGCTTGTTAAAATATGTCAATAGCGGAATCAGTGCGACGTTCTTGCAGTAGGCAAGGGGGGGGGGGGCTTTCGAGCTAACACCCCCCCCCCCCCCCCTCCAATATCCTCCTTCGCAATGCCAACGTTAGTTTAGTATTAACAACAGCGTACAGTCCATCTGAATGCAAATATTACTCACACACGTATACAGGCAATTGTTATGACTTTTTATTTCGTTTTTTTATGATTTTTTATTATGTTTTTTTTCTAGCAAAATTTTTAATTTTTTGTCAAAACTTTCACTATAAATGTCTCCTCATATTTTTAGCTCACGTACGAGACAATCGTGCGGATTCTCCTCAACGGCTCCACTGCAGATGAGGCGAGTTAGTCATAAAACTCAGTGTTTCTAAACCGTTCGGTATAACAACTGCAATTACTTACTGGTGCAAACAAAAGTGGTTTAGCAGATAAGATGTAAACTATACAAAAAACGGACGCTTATAAATACAGTAAATCGGCGATCGTAAGTTTCCACCAGGGGCAATAACACATATACTACCATATCAATACCGATGTATTGAGATATTTTTATCGCATTTTGAAATATGTTTCATGATCTAGATCAAAAGCTGTTGGATTTGAGGTGGGGGGCAGAGTTGAATGTTGTTTGCTATTGATTCGCGGGTTACAAAGTTGATGGGTCACTCGGCGCTCGTTCCGTTTGAAAATATTATTTCACTAGGTTTAGTACCTATATAAATTGATGTTTCGCACGAAAGTGGACATGCAGACTGATATCACATTGCAATCAATAGCCGCTCAAGTCGGATTGAGCGGGGCCCGTGTTGCGCAATGCGACGACGACAAGACGGGCGACCCCGACATCAAGACAATACCGTAACGTACCACAATATACTTGCTCATTATTTAGTAGTTACACTCTTCTGTGACGCGCTCAAAATAGTACCCATATATATTCAAAAATTGTTTGTGTACGCTGTCTGTATGCATATTATTTGCAAGGGGTGGCCATACACGGTTGCCATTTATACACAGAATAATTTTTTTTAAATTTTGTGTTTGGATTATTTGGAATTATTTTTATTATTATTATTATTATTATTATTATTATTATTATTATTATTATTATTATTATTTTATTGTTGCAATACATACAAACTCGGTCAAAACCGGCATAAACATGTTGTACGGACACAAATGTCAAGTATTTCCATGTGTTAACCTTATAAAAATCTATACTTAGAACTACTTAATATATCATTGTCCACATTATTTTTTTCCAAACCGAACTGTGGATGCTCTGTACGGTCGTGGCCGATTTGTACTCATCCCAGCATTCGCTCTTTGTACGGTTATTATTATTATTATTATTATTATTATTATTATTATTATTATTATTATTATTATTATTATTATTATTATTATTATTATTATTAATTATTATTATTATCATGGTTGTTGTTGTTATTGTTATTGTTATTATTATTGTTGTTGTTATTGTTATTATCATTATTATTATTATTATTATTATTATTATTATTATTATTATTATTATTATTATTATTATTGTTATGATTATTATTGTTATTATTATTATTATTATTATAATTATTATTATTATTATTATTATTATTATTATTATTATTATTATTATTATTATTATTATTATTATTACTGTTATTATGATTATTATTTACACATAACTGATGTTATTCAATAGTTTAATAACACAATAAACAAATAATAATAACAAATAATAATAAATAAATGATATTATTTATTTATTAATTTATTATTAATTATTTAATTAATTTGTGTAATAAAACTTGGAAAACAAAACAATTCCCCACTAATTAAGCATATACACAAATTATCGAAAAATAGACGAATATTTGAAAACTAAAGTTCAAAAAATGTGTTGTTCACTTATATGTGTTATTCACTAGAACGTGTAAGTGATGAGCAATCACGGGTAAAAGTAGACAAAGCATCGACAGAACCGGATAGCTCGAGTTGTCCGCGGACGCCTGCACCGTTTATTAGACAGAATGATCCCACGACGAAACTTCAGGGTGATTTAATTACCTTTTATCAACCGTTGCGAACTTTATATCGTTCGCACTAAAACTGGCTGAATAGTAGGTATAATTACATTTGGCGTCGAGTACATTCCAAAATTCACAAACCACCTAGGCCAGCCGTATTCGAAATTAGATTGTAGAAGTTTCGAAGCCCATGCAGACAAAGCAATATCCGCAGACCAGAAGGAGAAAGTCGAAGGAAGAAACTATGTCGACCTCTTGACTCGACTGCTGTAGGGGTGGCGAGGTTCGATTCCCAATACGCCGACAGTCCGGACTACAGGTGGGTATCTGGGACACAGTCACACTATCACTCCCCATGATGCAGCCTAACAGGTGTGGGGAGTGGGGGGATGTAGGGACAATAAAAGGGTTCTCCGATAATGACAACTGCGAGGGAGGAACGCTGCTGAGTCCAGACCTACTAAACGAGACATTCACATCAATGTGTGTATCACAGGGCATTCTTTCACTGGCTGTTTTTTTTTTTTAAAGTCGTCAAAAATATATTCTTTACTACAATAGGCACACATGTTTGTACAAATCCATGAAACATAAAAATGAACAAAGTAGTAAAAAAAAAAGAAGGGTGGTGGTTATAGAGAGAGCTACACTTATAATCACGCGTACGTTTTGCGGAATACACGATGACGTGTGGGGTGGGAATTGGGGAGTCCAAGCACAGGTGTTGTATGGAGATGGGGCACCACTACTCAGTTACATTATCGGCCAGGAGGGTTTTTATCTCTCCTAATGAATATAAATAAGATTAATTCATTATTCAAATAGCTGACGACATAGAAATGTCAAAGGAAAAATCGCGACTTTCAACTTAGTTATGGAAGGCCTAATATAATTAACTATATTGATTTAATCAGGATTGGGGTCAATCAAACCTATAAAATTAAAGTTCCTTGTTCGTGTTTTCCACTTGCAGGAGAATGACTGCATAACTTACTTCCTCATATATGAAAAGAACTATCGACATGGAAATGGCGTACTCAATTCTAAGTACGCCACAATCCCCCCTCCCCCCCCCCCCCCCCCCCCAAACACCGTAACACATACACGTCGGGACCGCAGCATCACGTTCAAATCGTCAAGCATCCGAGTACAACGGCCAACGTGAGTGAAAAACAATTAAAAAATATATAACCGCAGCAATTACATGCCTGGGAAGCGGCATCGAACAATACAATAATTGCAAAAGTTAAAAATTTACCTCATAAATAATGTAACACTACACACCTACTTGGCAGCGTCACTTTTCCAATTATAAATAACAATGAAAGTTGGATGCTGTTTTAAATCTTAGCAGTGGAGCCGCAGACTATAGACGGCATCGTGTTTTATAGATGCAATGACGGTGCCACACAATTCAACTCGGGCTAGCTCCATGTCCTACGATGTAACATATGTTCACCATTTTTACCGCATCTATTAGCACCCCCATATGCAGTATGCACATCTTCATAAAGTCTAGTACTCGGCTTACATCCACAACACGATTGGCTGGCAGGGGCAGAGAGGTCGGCCAACACATTGCATAAAATGCAAGGGGTTTTCACTTTTCAGTCTCTACTTGTTAATATTTTTAAAAAACTTCAATTTGTTAAAATTTTCAATGAAAGGTAAACGAAACGAAATAAACGAAATAAAACTAGGATTGACATAAAACACCTGAAGAGATTAGTAAGGCGGTTTCAAAGTAAGCACATGTGCTTAGTTTGAAACCACCTTACTAATCTCTTCAGGTCATTTTTGTAATTTTTTTTAATTTTGTAACAACCTGCAGGTTGCCAACAATCAGTGACGCATTGTTGATGATGTCAAATCTGGATCTGAGCTTGGACTTAGCAACGACAGACCGACTTACGGCCACATTTAAGTTCTCTGTCACGTCTTGACTGGCAGTGTCAGTCGGTAGGCGTGGCGTACTTGCTGTGTGAATTCGCTCGGTACATTTGTAGCAATAGGTCACAATGGTTTCTTGCGTGTCGGTGCCTACACTGTAAACGTGTGTTAATTTATTATGCGTTTTGTGTTCTTGCAATATCGTAAACCCGTCATAAACTGCGTTGCGGTTAGTTACAAATAAAAAAAAAAAATCACTACTGGTAGTTATTTAGCATTCATTTTACGAACGCCACTTCACGTGTGCAGCGCTAGATCTACGTGTGGCCGCAGGATCTAGTTCCAGTCAGGCAAGAGTTATTAATGCAACATTAACTATATATTTCATAGTTATCTATGTTACATTACAAATTCATCATTCATCAAAAATTCATCATAAAACGCGTTTCACCCAAAAAATTCCATCTTCGGTGAATTTACTTACGGCGGCTGGGACTTTGCCCCTGACCCCTGCTATACCATTATAAACTGGTACCAAAGCTCGAATGCTTTATCCCAATGATGAGTCTCGTATTTACAGTTCTACCAGATAGCATACGACAAAGACCGATAGAGATGGCTCAGCGGTAAGACGCGAGACTCTAATTCAGGAAGTCGCCGGTTCGATTCCGGCCACTGACAGTCCTGACTGAAGTTTTTTTCTGAGGTTTTCCTCAGTCGTAAAAGCGAATGCTGGAATTGAGTCATACTATCAGCCCTCGGACATTCCTTCCCAGCTATCCAAACACCTAATAACCTAGTTAGTCACCTGAAGAGGGGCACAGGTTAAGCTGGTGTGCACCCTATAACGGGTATTCCTACGAAAAATTATTAATTATCTGACAAAGATACCGTTGAATCAATTCCAATGCATTTTTTGCGCTTTGTACAGACAATATACCGCCAAATCATCAAAATTTGAAAAAAATGTTCAAACAATAAAGGACGGTCGCACGTCCTTTATTGTGCAAAGACTATAGTGATCTGATAGCGTAAAATAAACAAACGAAAACTCGGGAAACTGATTTCCTTTGGGAAATTTAAATTGTCACGCCTACCTACTTATTAATCATTGTAGCGCACAATTTCATCCGTGGCAACAAAATACAAGAATACTGTTGTCTGAAATAATATTTTTAATATGAAAGAAAGCACAGTCGTCCATCCAGCTAGGTACGCACTACATCAAATCGAAAGTCGTGACTACATAACAGCTTTGAAACTCTTAGAATGTTGATGGTGTTAACTCAATCAGCTTTTCATAGTTCTCTTCTCTCTATCTGAGAATCAAGTAGTTTCATTTCCTGGTCTGCTTTGTACATTGACCTAAAAAATTCCTGGATGTATATCCAAGCAGCAAGCGGGCCCACCGGGTTACCGCCCAACTAGTTTCACGTCAGCTGGTTTCTAAGGCTGATTCTATGACACACACACACACACACACACACACACTCACACTTGCAATGAATTGCTCTTCCCCATCGTATCGCATGTTGATCGAACGATTCAAAGTAGTTATTAAACAAACACAAAACCAAATAAATTATCAGAATTTCTTTATAGAAATGGGGCAGAGGTATTATTACTTGTATTGATTATTATATTTTCATTGATATGCCGCATGATTTTCTTGATAGGTTCTTGGCACAGAAACGTGCCTACCAAACTACCCGCGGTCATCCATCAACTTAAAAGAAGGGGCCGCACGCCAATAGAACTAATTGAGTACAAAGTGAATACTAATAGAGCAGTGATTTTCCTGGAATTGATTAGGGTGGTCTCCCCTTCTTTCACAGCACTGAAGCCCAAATCAATTAATTGACGGGTCTCTACTTCAGGTCAAGGAGATGTGCGTTTTTAGTTTGAACTATATAATGCTAGTGTGAGAAAATTGTGGTTAGAATTAATAACAATTTTTGGTGAACTTTTGATAGGTTCTTGTATCTGATCACTTTCATTGTTGGTAATTAATGCCAAAATAGGTTTTTTGTAAGGTTTTTGCTGAGTTTTTAGTCCTTCCAATTGAAAATAATATGCATAATAATAATAATGATAATGTATTACAACTAGTAAATAACATTAGAAACGCTTTCGTCCACGTATGACATGTGTACGCATAGTTTTAGCTTTATGCTTGAAAAGTTCCTTTAAAACACGCGTTTTCAGACCTATCAGGATCAGTCTATTAATAAATCCACAGCACCCACTACCACCCACCCCTGTTCATATGCAGACAAACTATTGAATAGTATTTTAATTTCTCCCTTTACGGTTGGTGCTAGTTAAATACAACTGTGCCCTCCTACTCGCGCCCGAGGTGAAAATGAAATCAAGTGTACCAACACACTGAACATATATGCACTCTATTCAGGTTGACCGCCGCAAGACACCCGTGGTAACGTGCGAGGGTGGGGACGGGGGTGTGGGGGGGAGGGGTGTGGGGGGGGGGGGTGAGGGGACGGAGAAAGATGAACATTGATCGCGGAAGCTAAAACATTCAACTCAATTCCTCACACAGATTCACTCCACTCATGGGATAAACCCTTCCTTCCCCTCCCGTGAAAGCTAAATCCTGACCACTTACACAAACTCCACGGTAGGGACACGGCTGGAATCACATCAGAATGCGTTACGTTGCACGACATTGCAGTGCCGCACTGGACTTGGTTTCCTAACCAGACACAGCTAATGTAACGGATCTGATTTAAAACAAAAACGAAATCTACAAACAAAAATTACTTAGTGGGACTTTTATCACTTGATTCATGTATAAGGCAAGGGTTCGCCGAGTTATACACATAACACAGATACAGCACACAAAGGATATGTTTGTATATTAAAAAGTGTCCACATATTCAGAAATACCAGACTAATCTGTTTTGGAATCTAGGCCTATTGTATATTAAAAATAAATTGTACATCGTTTACAATAATTTGCGACAACTTGAATCCCAAACCGTAACGTTGGTTTGTATAGCTCGTTGGTATTGTGGGTGCATTCCTGTTTCAAATGCAGAAGGTCCACGGTTCGATTCCCGGATCGGCCATAGCTTTTCTAACGAAACTTCTTTAAATCCTAACCGTGTTTTTCTTGTGTAGAATCAACGATCAATCTCGACAATACATGTTTACCAATCATCCCACCGTACCGTCGCATGTTACACGTATTACCTAATACATGTTGCACTTGTGGCAGCGCAATTTACTGTACAGAGTGTGAACACTATACGAACGGCAGCAGCACGCGACTTTCAATCCCAAGCTGGTGCATCGAATTCTGTGTCGTTCGTTACCGTGATTATCCCAATCCGATTCAACCTCGATGTGGCGAGCAATTTGACAGGTGCCACATGTTGCATATAGCCACGCCACACTAGAAGTTAGGCTATTAAATCACCCCAGGAAGAGCATGCCTGCCTGCCTGCCTGCCTATCTGACAGCCCTGATTGGTCCGTCCAATGGTTGGTTAGTTCGCACCACCAATTACCAACTCAACGAAAACAATTTGCTACGTTTTCATTTTGTTTCTCTTTTTTTTTGTAAACAACCCATTATATTTCTCGTCTATTATAAAAAATGTTTCCTGTAGAATACCCGTTTCTTACCCTTCCCAAAAAGGAGAACACAAAATAAAACACATGTTGTGCCAAATTTTCACAGCATATTGTGCACTTATGAAACAATTATTGTTGTTCGCGTAGTTGGCAATGATACGATATGGGTCCGATAACTTGCGATGAGGAAATCACTTGATATTGAGTTGAAGTACGCTGTACAACAAAAATAATGCTTATATAGCCACCCGACCGTGGCATAAGCCCACCAAAAAGATTAACGACCGTTAAATGCCGAAACACGAATTAAATCAATTGTGATGTTTGGTAAACTAAAACAGTTTAACCGCGATTACTATTTTTCAAAGGGTCACATATAAAATAGGTATAATCTCGGTTGGGCCAATCAATCCCCCTACAAATTTGTGTCAAAGTGCGATTGGCGTGCCTGTACAGAAATTCGGCGCTTGCATCTAGTTCTAGGGTATAACTCCTGTGTGACAGAGCAATTTGAGATTCTTAGAAAAACGAATACTTTAAAATTTAAACCCTCCAAGATATTATGCAAATATCTTCAAACTTTTGGTTTTTCAAACATCCTATAGACCCGAGTTGAAGAGGCAAGTTAAAGGGAAGTCTAAAACAAAGTTAATTTCTCAGTGTTTTTAAGGATGATGAAAGTTGATGTTGATAACACTAAACAAGGTAGGTGATCCAACGCAAGCTTTCTGTTTAGTATTTACCGCTAGGACTCGCACGTTCACTTAGTTCGGCAAAGGATAGTCCCACTGTAATCTAACTATATATTGAGAACGTACACAATATTGAGAAAGTGACCAATGAGGTAATTGTGGTTTCGTTAGAACTAAACTTGGAACTAAAAAAATTTCAAATACTGCAAACATTACTAATACCAATGGCAACCGTAATGATGCTAGCAATATTTGAAATCTTGTCAATCCAGATGTTAGTCCATACGAAACTACAATTCCCTCATTCGTCACTTTTTCAATTTTGTGTAGCATTCTCAAAATAAATCACGTTAATTTGGCGCGGTTTTTACAACGAAGACTCGCCTTTCCCTTAAAAATATAAACACTAATCGAAAGCCAGCAGAGACGGGGAAATACGCGTCTCTATATGGTGACATTTGCATACACAAACTATCCAAGCATGCATGCATAGGTAGCCTGCGTCATTAGGACGGTAATTTGGCTAAAAAAAATAATGGGGTTTAAAGGATCACGTGGCAAAATGCCAGTGGATTTTGCTTTCACTTCCTCATCGGAACAAAAGTGTTGGTAACAATAACAAAAAATAATCAAAACCTAAAAATAATTATTTATACCAAACAATAGCAGAAATTGCAACACACAATAAAGGTATGGAATATTCCTAACCGATACAATAATCCAGTAACCAAACGATGGTTGATTTATCATACGAAAAGTCGGCGTTTAGTTCAGCGTTTGGAGTAGCCACGTTCTAGTGAATGTTGATCTTGTGTTAGGTAAATGAAAAATGACATTTAGGTTGCTTGGTAATAGATGTAACTCGTTAGCCTTCATATCTGTGTCGAAAATAGATTCAGTTGTGAATTAGGCTACAAGGAAAGTCTACCTAGCGGAGAGTCATAACAAGTCGAGTAACCTGACGTCTTGGAACTATGCTCGCAACTGGAGGCTAACAATGGCTATTCAATCATAAGGTGTTACTAAAATGATCAAAACTGTCAAAACATTAAATATAATCACGCGCATGCAAAACATTTGACCTATACATCCGCAGCATTATTACGTGAAAACGTGTTCATATAAAACGCTAGATGCGACCAGACAGATTAATCAATACAACGTAATTAATACTTGTTATGCCATACGACACAGCGCGAATGACGCCATTGGCTAAAAATGATATTTACGCTTGCAATTAATCGATTCGTAAGACCATAATACTTGATAAAGCATGTTATCATGTTCAATTATTACACGGTTGAAAAAGCACGTTTATTTTCTAACCTTGTATTATAAATAGCCTACATTTCAAGGATATATATGTAATGATGATAATTATTCATTATAAAATAATACCAGAGCCCCACCAAGAGCATAGAAGCATGAAGAAAATGCCCCCCTAATTACGACGAAACGGCATAATAATGAAATAACTCAAATGGCTCCGATGAGTTCTATTCTACAATTGTGGGCTACGAATGTTAACGGGGGGGGGGGGGGGGGTCGGATGCGTTGAAGAATGAGCAATGTCTGCTCCAAATAAATCGCAAGAAATTACCTTTATTCAAAATATTACAAAATGTACTTCGATGCAACGTTAGTTCAGACGCATCATCCCCTAATCTAATTATACGACCAAACTATAAGATACCCTAAATTTTAGAGGAAGTTTTAACCGCCACATTTTATGCTGAGCATTTTTAACCTCTGTGCATACATCATTACTGAAATACTTTTCATGTTTTTAGTTGTTTCTTCATCACATACCGTACGGCATTATCTTTAAATCCAAGCCGACATAGTAAGAACACCTAGCAACAAACAGCCATTTGTCTTTTTACTTGAGCATTCTTCAAACGCACCAATACATGATTGATAATAACAATACTAACGGGGGTTGGTGGATTATTACGTAAACGTCACAAACATAGGAAATTACAAACAATCGCACTAAAGAGAAGCAGAAACGCTTTGACGCCATCCAACACCAAGAAATACTATTATGTTAGTCTGAACTCGCCCATCCAATCACTACCTTCTTCATCGAGACAAAAGCAAGAAGTTGTAAACGCAATGACAACAATACACACGTCATGGCTTGCACATGTTTAAAGCCCACCCCGCCTCCTTATACATTGAATTGTACAAATGAACACGACTGATGCATTTCGGAAAAGAAATGCGTTTGACAGCAGCTTACACCGGGTTTAACTTGCTCCCCAGTTATAACGAGTGCATGCATGCCCAGGAACGCGAGCGTTCAGTCACCTCAGTCAACGGTGGAGGTGTTCTTGTACTGTTGTACACGCGATCAAAACCCGATTCTGTGTCACGGTCATTCACGATCACCTGACCTAATCGTCAAGTTGAAAGACGGCAGTAAAGAACCATGGTACCGAACTGAGCCCTACACTGACCATGATCGGAAGCCACAGGCATACATATTATACACTACGCTCAGATCTCAAGAGTTGGGACATTCAAGAATTACAAGAATCTTTTTTATTATTATTGGCCTAATAAAACGAAGAGATGCTGCTGACAACAACAATATAATGTTCATCAAACCCGGCAGTTATGAAAATAGTGCCTATGGAGACTCCTACTATACGTGTAAAGAATTATGTCAAGAAGGCGTTATAGTGAAACAATAACATTATTATTATCAATTAGCATGTATTGAAATTAGTTACATTGTAATTAATTACATTCCACTTAGTATATTAATATTATCGTTAGCATCATGCAAAGGAAAAACACAATCAATAGGCCTAGATAATGGTAATTGATCATTCCATCGATACAAGCTGGAATGCAGTATAGCCACAAAAAAAGCTCGAATATCGAAATGCTTAGGCCTTCTTTCAGAACAACCCTTTATACAATAACGTTTCCTTGTAAGTTTCACTCGACGATGCACTGCGCATACCTATTATATACTATTATAGACTCTTGTCTGAAGTCTAAACACACCCACATTAATCATGTCAAACGTGAAAAAAAAAAAACCTGTAGTAGCAGCTATACAAGAAAATACAATCTGGAATGTAATTAATTCTTAATAAGTCAATCATTACCCTTGACAACCTTTCCTTCATATAAAATTTCTTTGGACAATACAATGGGCTACGATTTCTAGTCAAGGTCAAAACGACCATTACAAATGTTTACCGTTAGATGAGGTTGGAGTGGCCTTATGCTCAGATAGGTGGGTAATTGGTGTATCACAATGTACATTTGACCTTACTGTACAAACAAGCAGCAAACTATTTGGTTTATGGTTCTAAAAGCAAGGCTATAAAAATGTGAATGGGAAATGACAATGCAGTGCCAAAAACAATCTAATAAAGAAATCTAAGTAAAAATGTTGAGCTACAGGCATATTTGGCTTGTAATCAAATTTGCTAAGTTTAGATATTGATTTATAAAACACGATATGCTAATTTCAATATGAAATTGTTACTGTATAGCCTATCGATAGGCATATTGGCAGAAATTACAATTGTATGGATAACTATTTAAAAACCTCAAAGTACCAGTACCACTACATGTCATCATTTAAACGAAAAATTTGCTACACGTTCAATACAACCTAACAAAAATTACAGATTTACAAGTGAAATTATTGTTTACTAACATGTTTTTAAAAAAATTATTTAAATTGTATTATCACACTTAGGGCCTATGCCCAGATATGTATAGTTGGTGGAGATATTGATGTTGTTATTAATAGTGGAAATTATGCAGGAGCAGGTGGCTCATTATCCAGTAGGTGGTCCAGTGGTTAGCATCCCTGCTTCCAATGCAGAAGGTCCCGGGTTCAAATCCCGGTTCAGGCAGAAGTTTTTTAACTTTAATTAAGGATTCAGTTCCATTACTTCTTGTCTTAGGAATAAGTAAACGGTGACTTTGGAGCCGTCCTAGCAACGAAGCACTCAATAAATTCAAAGATGTTCTGAATCGGCCTTGTTGAGTCTGACATTTGTCTGCAGGTGTTTGCACTGTCCAATCACCGATTCATATATTTTGTATTTGAAATATCGATCTTTGATTGGTTATCGCTCACTCGTCGATGGTGTTCGGAGCCTGCAGGGTTGGTTTAGTCGCTTTAAATTAAAGTCCCCCACTGAAAATCAGCCTTGTTACTTACTACGTATACCACGCACTTCAAATCGGTTTAGCCATGTCGATTTGACTTCAAGTCGGTTTGAGAACTGTGGTATACGTGTCTTCAAATCGATTTGAAAATTATTTCCAAATCAGTTTCTGAATTGATTTGGAACTAGTCAAATCGATTTGACAACTGTGGTATAGGCCTACACTCCAATCGATTTGAGAATCCACTGCAGTGCGATACCAACTACAACAACAACGATCTAGCAAGCGGTGATTGAACAGCTGTGTTGCTGTCACAGTTACACGTGATTTTATCGAGTTGTATCTTTGATTGTTCCATTCGACGCTGTGATGAGTGCAAAGGGTAAAGAGGTGGTTTCGTGGCGGTTTGGCGAAGGCGATTTGAGATTTTGTGATATACGTGTACTTTTCATTGCGACTTGAGGTCAAATCGACACGGCTATGACGGTTTGAAGTGCGTGGTATACGTAGTAATAGAGTGGGTAGACTCTAAATTTGTGAATTTATTTATTTATTGTCAATTTTGCTTGAATATGGTTTGGGCAGGTCAGACTAGGGTGACGCAAAGAACCGGGACACCTAGAATTGTGATCACATGTACGGTACTTGTGCATTTAACCTAACATTACGTTACTAACCTTACTTCAAATACCTTAAATCTATTAGTGATGACATCGGGTAGTAAATATTGGAGTCGGGTAGGAGTCGACTCCTCAAACGACAAAAAGATAAAGCAAAAGCGATTAATTTTAACCAATGTTGCAATGCAACACCCTCTGCAGGCTGCGTGTGTTCCAGGCGGGAGCAAAAAAAAGTGATTTGGCAGTAAATTACAATTCTTTATTGTTTTTCAATTACTGATTTGTAATATTAGGTGAATCTTGGAGGGAAAGGGAAACAGAAAGGGTAACAGACCGCCAATACATGATACACTTACACACAGCAACCGATGTTTGAAGGAGTCGACTCCTAGAAAATGGAGTCGGGTAGGAGTCGGGTAGGCCTACCCAAGTACTCGATGTCATCCCTATTATCTATCCTAACTGTGCATTTTATCTAGTCCTACGGCCGAATACTACAAATTGAAAACTTACAATTTAAGGGAACTGGGGCAGAGCTCCAGCTGCCGGAGGCCAAAATTGTTTGAGGGGTTTTGACCTCAAGATAGCCTTTAGAGTGATCTGAGCAAGGAAGGTGCTAAATTACTAATTAAAAAAATTTGCAAGGAAACATTATTAGTGCGTTTAGCCTAGTTTTTTTAGATTTAAAATTTGTTAGATTTTTTATTGTAGGCTATATAATAATAATAAACTTAGAATTATGACTCCTGGGCTGCTTCGTCGTATCGGTGATGAGTTACAAATATGTTCATGGGTGGCGGTTAATGCTATTAATTTTCGTTTGAAAACGTATAGGCCTACAATCGTTATTAATTTATGGAAAATAATTAATAATTGGTTGAATTCTGAAAACCGGGACATTTTGCCGTTCCGAAAAGTATTTTCGGGACACTGGGACAGCAGCCAAAAAACAGGACGATCCTGGTAAAAACGGGACGTCTGGTCACCCTAGGTCAGACTATTGTACAAAGATTAACATTTAGTAAATTGTACATTTTCAATTTGTAGTATTCGGCCGTAGGACTAGATAAAATGCACAGTTAGGATAGATAAGGTATTTGAAGTTAGGTTAGTAACGTAATGTTAGGTTAAATGCATGGTAAGCCTTGGAAGTTGGAGTGCCTGCCATGGAGAAAACTACAGGTACGTTCCGAAACTAGCTGAATATGCCATTTCCGTGCTAAGCCAATTTCCGTAACCTGCTGGAAATCATTAGCTGAACGTTCCGTTACTTCCTGAGCCAGCTAGCATCATGAAAACGACAGCCGGTTCAGTCGAGGGCATCTGCCAGCATTCACAGATGATGGCGGCCTTTTCAAAATGCAATTATTAAAAAGCTCGTCAAATTTTCAGGAATTACATAATCCCAACCGTATTTATTTTTATTTTGTATTTATTTATTTTATATTTTATTTGCAGGATTTTATAATCTTTCATTTCGTATTCGTTATTAATGGAAAACAATCGGAATATTGTTTCGTTAATAACAAAACAAATTATTAGCATGCATTTCCTCCATCTTTTCACTTGTTTGTAGGCATTCCGAAACACAAAAAATGTGATGCTAGGACATGCTAGCTGATGCTAGAACCACATCATTTACAGGATGTTTAGGAATGTACCATATAAATAGATTAGGAAATTCTTAATAGAATGGAAAATAGCTTCAAATTCAGAAATCAGAACTATTAGTAATGTGTAGGCCTATTGTTGTGTTCTCGCTTTTTGCTAAATAAGTAGGCTATATTACTCGGGATGGGAGAAAACAGTTGTATAATCCTTTCCTTAAATGAGTTTGGATTGTTAACTGACCCATGTTAAATTAATTAATTATGATTTCAAAAAAGTATTAGGCCTACAAACATAAGGTAAGTAGGCCTACCGGTACTTAACAAAATGACAAAGATAGTTAGATACAAAAAGCAGAGGGTATAATCAACAATGAGTATAACAAATCATGAAACAAACACATTAATGATGCGTTTATTTGTTCCCCCGTGTTATTTTGTCAAACAATTTATTTTTACTTTTTAGTGTAGGCTAAATTCGAAATTAATTTTTTTTTGTGAATTGGAGGGGTTTAAGTTCTGTTTAAACGCCAAAATTTCGGAAAAATAAATGTTTACACAATGAAACGTTTTCTCCCAGCTCTAGAGTAAAGGTAAACGATCGTAGCCATAGGCGCCGAGTTTTGATTTTCCTTGGGGGGGGCTCAACCTACGATCAACAGTATTGGCGTGGAAAGTCTGGGACCGGAGGCCAATTTTTTTGGGGTAGGCCTACTATTGCCATCGAGATGGCCTTAGAAGCGATCTGAGGTATTAATTTGAAAGGGAAGATTAAAATACCTAGTATTAAGATATTTTTTCTCGTATTGCTATCTCTCATCATTGCATCAACTTTGTTTTGTAAAATTAATTTTGTAATTGTCTATTACAAACACTTTCTGGCTAGGAATATATGTGTAAAATTACGTAGGCCTATTGCTTATTAACGTTACGAGATCCTATAAATCCGTGGTCTGGCTAAACGAACGGTTTTGCAACTCACGCATTGATAGGGTGATTTTACAAAGAAGGGGTTGGACTTTTCAAGAAGTACAAGTTTCTTCACCCTAGTTGACATTGAACATTCTAGCTGTCAGGTGAAATCCTATAATTATATGCTCCTTCATAAGTGTACTGCTTTCTATTGAGAGCGTTACTCCAAAAATATCGCTAGAAAACTAATTTTGCCACCGGGGGCCGAGCGAGATGGACTGTCAAAGAACCAAAACACACCATAAAAAAAGAAGGCTCTCATATACAATACGTGGTACCATGTTAAAGAGACACAATTTGTCGATGTGCATTAATTCAAAAGGCTCTTTAGCAAAAAAAAACAAAACTGGTAATTGTTTGAAGAAGCAACTTCTGTAACTGTTAGCTCCTCAGAGGGGGCTGCGCCCCCCCTGCGTTACAGCTGGGAGGGGGGCTCGAGCCCCGTCGCCAATGATCGTAGCCATCGCGAAACAACCTTACAGATGCCGAAATCATAAACGAGTGGTTCGTGGCCGATCAACTAGTAACCAATTAGCAAGTCTAATATGGCCTAGGCCTACAGATGGCGACTCTTGACGACTATAGCACATAAATCACTCAATAATGTTTGCAGTGCACACCTGGCATCTATGCTATTTTTGATACTAGATAGAGCTGTCAAAAAGAAGCATTTCTGAAATCAAAATATTTCCAATCAAAACATCATTTTTGGCAATGATGCTCAAACTAATAGGCTAGGCCTATGTTACTACAACAATAATGCATGCAAGTCATCTAGGCCTTGCAGGAACTTGTGAGTAACTGAAGTGGCCCGCTGTACTAAACGATTACTTTCAGGCATATTAGATAGGCCAGAGGCCTATCTGGGCTATATATGAATAAAAACAACCCTTGCAACAAATCACAAGCTAGAGTACTCCCATATAGGCCTACCCAGTTAGTATTTTGTTTAATAGAGGAACTTTGTAAAGCTTCGAACTTTCTAAGACTTATTTCTAGTTAATTGGTAGAAGGATAGACCCCAACAGCTTATGGGTACGGTACATGATTGGAATATATGTTACGGCATAGGATATTAATACACTACAAATACTTAGGTACTGGACTTAGGTAAAATGTGTTGATTCATCAACAATCTTTAAAAGGCTTTTTAAGTTTTAAGTTAAGTAATTCTCTCCCTACTTTAAGTGAAAAAATTGTAAGAGCATCTGCATGAATGATGCATTAAATTATCAAGGCTAGACATATATTATGCACCTATACTAAAACATGGTGAAACAGTCCATGCAGTCAGGCCTAATATGAAGCAATATGCATAGCAATTCAACATGGTACGGCCCTATAAGTATACAGATATCAACAAAATGTGTACTCACCTAACATAAACAATCGATCCATTGACGAGCAGACGTTTCCAGCAGTATGGTGGGGATATCATTCGTGTAGGGGGTTGAATGTGTTGAGGTGGCACTCTCATAGTTAGCACAATATTTCCACCCAATTGCTGTTGTGCAAGTGCTGGTCCTGTGCGTACAAAACTAGATGTGTTATTTTGATGGACATTAAGATTGTTTCCAAGCATCATCATGTTATTAACACCACTGTTTTGAAGCATATTGTTGTTACTGGCAGTCGCAATGAAATGTTGATTTGATGGATTGTTGTTTGAGGGCAGAATTAATGATATTGTACCGGGATCTGGTTGACTGTCAGCTGAGCTCAAACTACTGCAGCTGGATTCTGCTGTTTCCGAGCGTACAGAATCGCAACGCGGAAAGACCGCACCTGATCCGCAGTTCTCTCCTCCCATCACAGTAACAAAGTTTCCATCACCACTGTGAGTGACATATGAGTTGGATAAAGAAACTCCTGGACTTGATGTGGTGTCAATACTTTTGTGATCTGCATTATAAAATGTTTGAGCACAAGAAACTGCAACTCGCTGCGGACCAAGTGAATACCCATTGCACAGATCATTACCACCACTAACATTTGAAAGGTTTTGTTCGATACTGTTCTGTCCATATGGGCCCGCAATATTTACAACATTTTTTAGCGAAGAGTTGAAGGTCGAATTTAACACATTATTAGAGTATGATACATTGACATTTGGATTATGACACTGGTGAAATCCATTTTGCACATTATTTGTTGTATAAAACGAAGTCTGGTGCGGAAAAGAAACATGGTTAACCAACCCATTGTTTTGAAAGTCCTGAGATTTCTTATTCTTATTGGGATTCACTATGGTGGCCAACGGCTGGGCCGAGTTTTGGAAAACGGTTTGCTGATTACTTTGCTGCTGTTGGTGATACGATGTTGCATTGACATTTTGATTTACAGCTGTAGCATATGCTTGGGCAAAATTATCATTGGAAACATAGACTACAACATTCTGAACATTTTGTTGCTGTTGCTGATGCTGTTGTTGTTGTACTTGTTGCTGCTGCTGCTGCTGCTGCTGTTGTTGTTGTTGTTGCTGCTGTTGTTGCTGATGGTGATGTTGAATGTGAGGTTCAGGTTTGCCAGCCATCGTCTGACAATGTTGTCAAAACAACAGCCACCACCATCACTGACACACAGGATGTTACAGCTCTCGGTGAACTCTGAAACCGTGAGAAATATGTATCAAAATGTGTTCACAAATGTAAGCCAAGGTTTTAGTAGTTATCAAGTTCAGTTTGGCATACCACATGTCTGTATGCACACATGAAAAATTGGCCTGAACAGGGTTGCAAGTCCTAAACCTATGCCTAAGGGGGTTTTATCACACATAGTAACTAAATTAGTAAGCTAGGCCTAGTAGGCCCTAGGTTAGTCAAACAACTAGAAAATAAAAACAAATGGCTCAATTGGCTAGCAAGTTTATCCCTATTAGACCTATGTAGGCCTAGCCTAGCATTATTTTGTTATTTGAGCAAGAAATGAAGCCAAACAAAAATGACAAATGTCATGCACTGACAAAGCCAGAAGCCTAGGCCTAGATCTACGGCTTAGCTCAACTAGGCCTATGCCAACTTCAGGATTAAGATGTAGCCTGTATTGATATAGGGCCTAGATTAGATAGCTTACACTTGCATCCCTACTCTAGTTCTAGACAGGCCTGCAAAACATGTAGGTAATGTCCTAGGTCTAGGCTAGGGTAGGGCCTAGACCTAAGCAGTAGTGCCAGTACATAACCTAGATCACACTCTACTGAACCCTTACTATAAGCCTAGGCCTAAGTCTAACTGGGATATGCTTGTTTGACCTAGGGGCTAAACCTTACCCTAGGCTTAGGCTAGCCATCCTGAAAGGATTTGCCCAGGCTCTATTAGAGCATAGGCGTAGGCCCTAGGCCTATGCTATCAACTAATAAACAAACAACTTAGGCGTAGACTAGGACTAGGCCTAGGCCTAGATTAGCCCTAGGCGAGGCCTAGCCTACACTTAAATTTAATAGGCCTACGTTGATAACTTACAATTTCGTACGAACTAGGCCCTAGGGCTAGGGCCTAGGCTAAACCTCGTTACACTTTTAAGAGACAAATGCCAAACATAAAGGGTGATTTTAATTGGGCAACGTTACATAGATAGCACTAGTCTAGGACTACGAGTCAACTAGGCTAGCCTACACCTAGTAGGGCTTAAGGCTAGGTCTAGCCAGGTCTAGGCCTATGTTTTTACTCATAAAATGTAACACATCACAATAATAACATTGTCACATAACTCACCTGCATGTCGTATCTGATGCATATGTCTTTACTTTTCGGTATTTTCTTCTTGACATTACACCAACAATTATATAGTAAAATAAATAAAATATAAAACAATACAGCAGTTTTTGTGCGATTATTACGAGATTTATGAAGTAAGGCCTAGGCTGTTCTGCTGTTGTTTTGATATCAATGTCATCAAAACTGTAACCCGTAAACTAGCCTAGCCTACCCAACACCTGCGCGAACTCACTTCTGTTTTTGATGGTCTTCCTTAAATCGTGTCACCCACAAAGCTAATAACCTGCAATTAATAACTAAAAAATAATGCTCTAAGCTTTCAGACATAAAAGACAAATCTAGTGTAAGGTATACAGCTCGAACGTCGCTTCCCTCCACAATATTTCTACTAGGCTCCCACCGTACAGTAGAGAGGAAAATATGGTTCTCTTCCTTATGTCCCACAATTCCTTGCGCTCACGGCAGCCATCTGCCACCGCTCACAAAGTAAAAACTTGTATTATTCGTATCGTAACGTTACATGAACCGCTAGGAGAGTAGCGGACATATCCTATTGGTGGGCGATTCAAATGTCAATAAAAACTGAATTTATCTACCACTGAATTTACATACTGTGACCTGTTGGATAGAATCTGATTAGAATCTGGATTAGTAGTAGACTGCGACCAGACTTTAGTATTATTAGTATTTTAGCATCATACAAACTTCAGAACACTTGCACTGGCAGTAGGCCTACTTGCAAATCGCTAATAATAATAATCTCTTTATTTAGCTATAAAAAGCTATCATATCACATAATATTATTACGTACAATCATGTACAACACAATGTGTACATACACACATTTAGATCAACAATAGTCATCACATACAACAATTTCAAAATGTATATAGCCCACATTTAATTTTTAATTGGTCAATATTATCCTTGTTTAGTAGTGGAGGTTAGACAGGTAGAGAGGAAGTTCAGTTGATTATTTTACAATTTATTATTGTTTTGAATACCCCAGGCAAAACAGAAGCTTAAAGATTAGTTTTAAATTCCTCTTAGGAACAAACGAATGGCTGTATCAATTCATAACACTGTGAGTTGTTCATTTTGTAAAATGACAGTGCGTGGTTGAACAAAAGATGAACAACAGATGAGCTAACAAAGATGGTTTGCAGTGTTTATTAGGCTTACCTTGATTACCTCTCTGGTTAGATGGAAGAGTGATAAATAATCAAACCTCGCCATTTTGCTTTGTAATTCCATCAACAAACAATTAAAGAGTAAAGACTATCTATTTATCTATCTACCCATAACAGAAGTAGTTGGTCTGTTTGTACCTGAAAGTGATTGATAACATCTTGTATGTTGATGTTTCTACATGTTTCTTTCTCCACGGACATCACCAACATCATGAAGAAAAGAACTGATCTTGCAGCATAGTTGACCGAATTTTAGTTTTAACAACCTTTACATTTCTAAATGTTCTTGCAACTTGAGTGGTTGATACAGGTCAATTAAAAATAAAGTTAAAAAAAAAATACAGACTACTGGTACTATAAATAATGCAAGCTGGATGCTTCATTGCAAAATGAAACTGTATTGTAATCTCTCCCAATTCAGTGTTCATTTCATCAACGTCATAGAAGACTGCCAGTCGTCTTGTAACCGATGGCTTACAAGGTATCGATACTGAATTTAAGTTCACAAGGATGGCCATAATATCTCGATTAAAACGCCGCTCAGGTCCAGAGTGTATGAACAATTACTTCAAAATAATATTTTTTGAAGCATTGAAATATTTAGTCTCAATTTTTTGTTGTTGTTTGTCGTTCCTAGCATTTCTTTTTTTGAAATTGTTCAAATTTCAAAACCAGTTGCTATTTTCATGGTTATTTATTACTGGATGTGTGACAACAATTAAAAGGTCAATGCAACAGTAAATATACACTGAGATCCAAGTATATCCCTCCAATTCCATGGGAAGTAAGTGCAAGTGATACTGCATCATGTACCTGACACAGCTGGTCGTCAAGGAAGAGAGTATTCTTTTCACGTGTGAGTTGTTAACTTTTGCAAATATGTCTGTGTTGAAACAATTACTGATTCAATAAGGACACTTACCAACATACCTATTAAGATTCGGCAGCAACAGGACCTGAGAATTTAAGGTTTTTTGTTGGTATCTTTAAAAAAACTTTAAAATCAAAATGATTGTGAGAAGATACACAAGACATAATATATTACCAGGCTCTACAGATTTTTTTTTTATATCTGCTCCCTGTTGGCAACAATGAAGTCGGGTAGGGGATAGGAAATTAATCCCATCATATTCTGGCCCTTAGGTACATCGAAGCCGGCTGGCCATGCCTGACGCTTCCCTCATGTTAACTTCCTCCGGCTCCTCCTCTTCACTTTCTTCTTCCTCTGTTCTTTCTACAAATTCTGTCCATACTTTTCTATCTTCCCACCATTGTTCCTGATTGACCTCTTCCCAAGTTGCATTTCTTCTTTCCACATACATTGCTATCACTTCTTCCCACCTCAGTCTTGGTCTTCCCCTCTTTCTTTTCTTTTTCCCTGCTTCTTATACACATACACATACTACAGATAACGAAAACAAATATATGAGCTTGGGGGGAAGGATAGGAAGGAACCAACAGCTTACCTTGTAGTAGTTGCGGCCTTCGGAGTCGATAGAAACACAAAAAAAGATATCTATCGACTCCGAAGGCCGCAACTACTACAAGGTAAGCTGTTGGTTCCTTCCTATCCTTCCCCCCAAGCTCAAACCTAGCCATTAGGCAAACTTACACAAATTCACATTATGAAAACAAATATATGCAAGACTCATTAAGTTTGGATTAAACAGGATAATAGAATAATATCGTACCGTAATGAATTGTGCATATATTTATTTCCGTTATCTATAGTCCCCGATACTGTATCATCTTATATCTATCTATATGTAGCCATCTTCCAACAATTTCGATTTGTAAAGTTGTTTTAAAGGTACAAGAAGAAAACTTTAAATTCTTATGCTTAGGTGCAGCAGACTCTTAAGGAGTGACAAGTGGAAAAAATGCTAAGGAGATGAAACAATAGAATTCTTTTGGTCATGACTACATGAGATGACTTCATGACTGTAAGAGATAAGTCCGTACAGGGCGTACACAATATAATTGGAGATTTCAACAATAATTGATATTACTGAATTGTGATGTGGGTTGCGGTATTGCGACTAACAAGGTAGATACCGGTACTGATATTGAATTTAGAGTCACACGAGCAATTTTCGACAGCTGTTGGAATCTTCTGTCTCACTTTTGAATTATTTCTATAAACATCTAGATCACATTAAGATATTAATTAATGTCATACTCATAACGTAGTTTGTAACATTGAGCACAGTAAAGTTTATGATAAAGGTTCCCTAAAAAAAGTAGTATGTACCGACCAATGTAATATTGGCACGATATTTTTTGGGGGCAAGATTATTTGATGTATCAAATATTTCTTTTAAATTTTTATTTTACCACTATTATCAATATGGATTTTAATATTGTATGAATGGTAGTCAAATCAATCATCCTAGGTAGAGACTGGGCAAGGGTAAAAAACGAAAGAAAGAAATATCTTGAAAACAGATAAATGTGTTTTATTAACTTTATAATAAAATCAATGGTGGTCAAGACAGTACAAACTCCTTACCTGCATCTCTGCAAACTTACCACCTCCTGGCAGTCTCCCACCTCCAGCAGCTGTTCTTTCTACCACTTGATTTTCACACCATTCAAAGAGACAAAACTATTCGTTTGTCGTTCATTTTGCATTCAATGCGATAAACATGGTGACAAATCATGGTGTCGTTACGTCAAAATAGATGGTATAGCCGAGTTCTGCCAGTGTAGTGCAAACCATACTTCATAATTCATACTAATATTATACACCTGCATTTAAGTCAGAACTATTGGAAATGGGGAAAAGAGTCAGATTTACTGAGTACATGGTTGAAATAAAGTTGAGAAGAGAAGTTGAGTTGTTGAGTTGAGTTGAGAAGAGTTGAGAAGAGGGGACAGGATTTCAAACACAATTTGTGAAACATTCACAAAGGAAGTTTACCAGTAGAATATACAAAGCTTATGTAGATGGCTTGGACATATGGGAAGAATGATACAGAAAGATGCCAAAAACATCATTATGTAAAATAAGTTGGCACTGGGGAGGAACCACAAAGCAGCACAGGGGTAGTCCAAAACACTAGAAAAGATGTCGTGACGGTAGAAGCAAACTGAAGAGATGCACTTCAAGAATAAAGACATCACCCACATATAAAGTAAGTAATGAGTTTTTGGGAACACGAAGAATGACAATTCTATTATAGTCAACATCAAAAGTTGGAACTCAATGATGATAGGGAGAAACTACCATTGCCCAGCCCAAGTCCATTTTGCATGTAAACTATTTGATCAAGTGTGATTTCAAAATATAGTATTAAGTTAAATTTTCGAATGATAACTAGCCTTAGCCCTACTACTTGCTAGAAGACACACTCTCCCTGAGGAAAATTTAAAGTAGACTTTTAAGGTAGGTAATTCGTTTTACTGGTGATATTCAATACGGCAATACCCAAACAAACTTGCCTCTTAACTCACACATCACTAATCAAAAGGATTCACAAAAATGCAATGTATGTATCAGGGTCTAACATAAAATATTGAAGATTGTGACTATTAAGGAAAAAGGGTATGTCGCATATAAAATCACACATTTGTAATTATTATATCAAGAATGCTACTTGAATTCAAATATCAGAGGACAAAACACTGGTTTGGTAAGCCCTACAGCACAGTATAAGCATCTATATACGTAGTACCGAAACTCATGTTATGTTCTTGCTGCAAACACTTATAAGTACCACTAGCGTGACACTAGTGTACAAGTGTTTCAATGGAGATGCTATAGTTTCGGTAAGCTGCATTGATTCCTATACTATGCCTACAGACTAGTGATGAGATGCCGGGAATATTCCCCGGAATATACATTGAAAGAAAGAGCAATTACAATCTCAATATTACACATGTCATTTTATTTCACTAATTAATTTCACATTACCTTAAACTTACAAAATGTTTGTCATAATATTTCAATAAGCTTGACAGTCTTCTAATGTTAAAAAATCAAAGGTTTTAAATTAATTTATTTGCTTTTTAAGTTCCTCAGCAACAGAAAATATGGGAACTATACTTTCCCATTCAGCATTAGCTGAACTGAAGTTGAGCCCTCAGATGCCAATTAGCCCACACTTTATACCTGGTTTTCATCTGAAGTCCGATAAGTAGACAAAGATGTGGGAATGGTAGTCTGAAACAAAGGGACAAGAAATGTTATTAGTTAATAGAAAAGCATACATATATTATACACTAATAATCTTTAAACTTGTAACTATTTTTACCAACATCGATATTGGCAAAATGCTGTCACATCATTACAGTAAACCCTCGGTAAAACGAACTCGGTTAGTGCGAATTCTCAGATAATACGAATAGTAAGCAAGACCCAGCCCGCGTAAATAGGACATTCAATGTTAAAAAAACGGATATAACGAATTTCGCATACTACGTAATACGAACTAATTATTTATCCCCTGGATGGTAGGCCTACTTATACATAATGTTCGCTGTTTAATACGAACTAATAATTTTGAACCCGCACAAACAAAATAATGTGTCCGAGAGTTCAACTCGCAGAGTAGGCGTAGGTATCAAGATTTTTGTCCACCGAGCGTACGTCGTCGCAGGCAGCTACTTGTTTTGTTGGTGCTTGGTTTTCCCTTCTCCGTCTGCCGCCCGCAGGCGCGATCGGATGCGCGCGCCAGCCCTTACAGCTGTTGAGGGGCGTGGCTTGCTCACTACAACGTGCCCGCTTAGTCCGCCTACTATGCACGCACCAAACATCATACCCGTGCGCTACTATCCATTGGAAAACATTGATTGTTTGTAGATACTATTATTTTGGCTGGTACTATTGAATCTCGACGTTTTTGCGATATTACGAATTTTTATATTACGAACTGACGATTTCTGGGTCCCTTGATGTTCGTATTAACGAGGGTTTACTGTACAGTCAAATGTCATTACAGCAAAGACGAAGGGATCTTAAATTGGTAAAAATTGCCTCTACGAAGCCTACAAGTCGCATAATGCGTGAGCAATGGCAGCCAACGCATGGCCCCTGTGGTGCCCGCTCACTGCATTACACGTCCGTGTTGCGTGTGGTAGGCTCACCGGACGTGTATACGTTGGAGCAGCTGTCTCGTGCCATGCAGAGAAGGGAAATGAGAAAGAAGCTATAACTTCAGATCAGAAGTTATCTTTTAATATTGCACTAATACCGTATTGACCCCAATATAATACGAGGTTTTTTCCCATAAAAAAATAATCTAAAATCGTATTCGTATTATATTTGCGGTCTAAGGTTTTCGAAGCGTGAATTCAAATTTCCCGCGCGCGTATACATGCGCACTATCGCAGATCGACGAATCACAGCTCCGTGGCGAGTGCTCGTGCCTATCGCACTCTACCGGAGAGTTAAACACCACTCCAGCGCTCCGCTGCGCAATGTCTCCGCTAGAATGCGTTGTCGTGTTCTGTGCGAGACTGCTAGCACGAGCTCAGGCCTTGCTCAGGCGGGGCGGACATCGTTCCATGTGTGCTAGGCGGCCCCGATCGAGCGTTCGTAACAGGTTTACTGTGACGCGGGGCTGCCTACCTCACGGGCGCTGGCCATCTGGCTCGCAGCGCCGGCAAGGCGGCAGTAGCTGACGTGCTATATTGTCGTTTTTCACGATCGTATTATATTCGAGACATATGATATTTTCCCCACTGGCTGCTCCAAAATCCACACTCGTATTATATTCGGGTCAATACGGTAATCACACAATTTAGTGTATCGTCCATCATATCGATGTCAAACTCCTTCGCGATATCACCTTCCTTGTGTTCACTGTCCACTACTTTTAAAATATTAAGGTTGGGTCTTGAGAGAGAATTGCTTACGCTTAGAACCCATTATAAATCAACTACACAACACGACACTAAGCGAGAGCTTACTCCCCCCACATTTATGAATGTAAAATTTAATTGTTTTGAATGTAAATAATTTAGGCTACTTGTTTATGGAGCAAACAGATTGGAAAAATCACAATATGATATTCCTATTTATGTATTCAAAACTTGACTAATAGTTGCTAACCCTGTGCCAAATTTAATAACCTCTAACCCGCCACTACACACTTACTTCCCATCCCTAGGTCAAAGCGTCTCGCAGCGATTGCCACATTAACTCGAAACACAATTTTTTCAATTTAGCATTTCCAGTGTCAATAATAGCATCACATCTTTAAACATTATTCAGTACTCACACGCATAGTTACATGAGATCATTGTCACCATGGCATGTGCTGTGTGCATGGCGTGGATATCATCATCTTGCAGGTGGATTCTTTTCTTAGGCCACCTGATTCCTGCAACAACAACAGGTCACCTATTAGTCATAGAAGTTCTAAACTATGCTCACACAGAATTGATGAACCGACTCTAGCCGTAATAATGCGAAGTCGGTTACGGTGGTTTGCACGTTTCCAGTACGGGCGCTCGGTCGACTTCTGTTCAAATGAAACGGCAGGAATACTCGACCCAACTTTTTGAGTAATCGCACACACACACACACACCTAGCTTTAAGTCAAAAATGAAATTTGAAGGTCATAGCGTCTCGAATAAAAAAATAATCGAGATACCGTAAAATCTCGGGAAATTTGAATTCCCGCCTGATTAGTAGTTCGAGAACAGTTGGCCCGATACCCGCTAGATGGCAGCGCCACTACAGAGTCGGTATAGAAGTAAAACTTCCTTATCGACGATTTAGCGCACTGCATCGTGACGCACTCTGCCGGCGACTTTGCACACCGCGTCGTGATCATTCTCGTTCAATAATAATCGATCTATTGTGTGGCCTGCATCATCAAAATGCTGTATCTACACACATATGAACATTTAACAACATTTATTTTGAATATTATCATGTGATATATAGACATCTTTTATGAGTTAATATTTTGAACATTCATGGCTTTTAAGCTAAATTTGTGTCTTCAACTTCTTAATTAATCATTCATTTTACTAGAATACTAACTAGCAGTTAGTAATTACCCTAATTATTAGTATTAATAACCTTTATTTGTATAAATAGCAGCCTAAAATAATCATTTAAAGGAATACAATTGTGGTCTTAGTTGCATTCAAAGTCAATAAAGTTGTCTAATTAATGTGATTTCTACACATTACACAATGTAAGAATTTTATTCACCCGAAAATTTCTCGATCTCGTCTCGATTCTCGAATTTAATCTAAAGAAATTCTTGTTCTCGTCTCGAGCCTGAAAAATCCCTTCTCGCACACCCCTAGGAGTGGATATCATCATCTTGCAGGTGGATTGTTTTCTTAGGCCACCTGATTCCTGCAACAACAACAGGTCACCTATTAGTCATAGAAGTTCTAAAATATGCTCACACAGAATTGATGAACCGACTCTAGACGTAATGTGGTTTGCACGTTTCCAGTATGGGCGCTCGGTTGACTTCTGTTCAAATGAAACGGCAGGAATACTCGACCCAACTTTTCGAGTACTCGCACACACACCTAGCTTTAAGTCTAAAATGCAATTTGAAGGTCATAGCGTCTCACAGCGATTGGCAAATTGGCAAGTTACCGTATTGGCCCGAATATAACGCGACCTCGAATATAGTGCGACCCCCAGTTTTTAAAACAATATTCATGGAAAAAACTTTTTTGCACATATGAAGTGAACAGTTGATAATTTAGAGTAGGCCTACCTAAATTGTCTTTGGCCTAGGTCTAGGCCTAAATATTTACATGCTTGTAAGTACAAGGTTGCCTAACTTCTTGGCCTAGAGCTTGCAGGGCATGAACTCTCCTAGGGTTTGTTGAGTCACTGTACATGATTTGAATTCCATCCTCATTTCCCACTCTTTTATGATGTAAGTGATCACTGGCCTCCATCTTGGTTGCGTTCCGTTACATGCTGGATGTACTGATCCAGTGCGCCAGCTTACTGGATGCATTCCGAAACATGCTGCCAGCGACTACTGAGCGTTCCCTTACTTGCTATCCCAGCATCTCCAGTGCACTGGAAGTACTGGCCCTTTTTCACGCAGTAGCCCCAGTAAAACTTGGAACTGTCATGGCGTCGCACCAAACTATAACATACCAGTGGCACGAAATATCGCTGGTTTGTCCAGAAACAAACGAAGTAGTGAAATTAGTAGTGAACGACATTGAAAAGGAGCGTCTGGAGAAAGGTAAGAATGTTTTGTATATGCTATTGGACGTATATTTCTCTTGGCAGGGTGCAATTAGTGTAGACCTAGGCTGACAGTTATAGCTTACGACTATTTTCGCGCCGTCTTCTATACTGTTGTCAGTGCTCTGCAGGTGGATGCTCGTTCCGTTTCTTAAGCCTACTGGCTCGCGCTGGCTCACGCCGGCGCTCACTGGGTCCCAGCAGTCCCAGCATGTAACGGAATGCAACCCTTGAATGCCTGTTCCAAGCAGACTTTCTCTTTCACCCTTAGAAGTTCTACAAGTTAATAAGTGGCCGCGCTAGCGTCACTACACTGGAACTACTTGACCGACCTGCCGGTATGGGAAGTCACTACTTTATCGACCTTAAGGCGGGAACTTGAAACATCGCGAAATGCTTGTGGAAATTCGTAGTCTCCGATTCTAGTGCGAGTGAAGATATAGAATGTATTTTTTTCGGAAAAAACATCGCGTTATATTCGGGCCAATACGGTAATATGTATAGTGAGTTTTTGTAGGTTCGGGCCGGGTACAGGTAACGGAAACAAATCACTTCAAGTTTCGGGTAACGAAATAAATGTAAATAACTTGGCTAAAATAAATGTTTAAAGAATGTACAAAAATGGGTTTTTTTTTTCAAATTCACCACTGAAAACTGTGACATGTCATTTCATGTCTCAAGTGAGTTATTCCTAATATTTTCCCCTCTTCCCCCCCAATCACAAGTTACACATTATAGCAGGGTTGCCACCAAGTAATTTTTTAAATCCTCTGAAGATATCCAAAAAATCCTCAAAAATCCTCCAAAACACATTTATTCTGCTGTTACTTAGCATATTATAAACTGTGAAAGAATAAAAAAAATTTTTAGGTTATGTTTATTTTTAGGTTATGTATTATGCCAGATGATCTTTAAGAATTTACCTCTCCATTATAATTTATATACAAATAAATAAATAATAAATTAATTTGTATATATATATATATATTATATATAAACAAGAAACCAGGCAAATAACAGCATAGACTCATATTATAAAAAGTCAGTTGTCACGTCACGGGCTCACGCTCACGGTCACGGTTCTGTTCTGCTTGTTATCAACGAGGCACGGGCAACGCGCTCTATCGTACACTAAAAGAACACACACGTTCTGCAAAGTTGACAATAGAGGACGCTATTTACTACTAGACCCATCACAACGCTTTAGGTACCCCATTGGCTGTCACCCACACAAGCTCCACCCTCTGCTTGCTAGTATAGCAAGACAACTTACAAAAACACAGTTGAAATCTCGATGTTTCACACGTGTTTTGAGACATCGTGTCTATGCTGCGGGTTTAAGTGTAGATTGTCCAACTTTACTTTTTACTTTATTAAATCGTTCTTTATGGCGGAATTTTTAAATTATAGTAAATTTCACGGTTTTTACAATAATGGTAGAAAATCCGCCAATTTGGCCGTTAATCCTCATGTCCGCGAGGCACCCTAAAAATCCGCAAAAGAGGATAAAATCCGCAAAAACGGCAACCCTGCATTATAGGCATTCCAGAATTCAACGATTACTCAACGAAGTCAACATACACGTTCCAATGTTCAACGGATTTATCACCGGTCGTGTGCCAGAAATCATCGGTGAGTCTTCGTTGAGTAACCAGACTCAACTAGGAAATAGTTCGATGACCCGTTGACATACGGCGGAAATGTAGTTCAGTTTCAAAATGGATGAAGTGCTTCTGCAGTCTGTTGCAAAAGAAACAACAGCAGAGAATGTTCAAGGTTTAACTTGGGTCGTCGAAAAGCAGGCTCGAAATGTGGACCAATCCTGTTCATCAACTTCTTTAATTAGAACGTAACTAGGCCTAGCATTAATTAACTATCAGAAGAATTCACTACCATCGACTGGCATGAAGCAAAATAAATAACTTACTGTGACAGACGTTCTATTAAGACGAAAATGACGTCTAAAATCTTCGTCGTCATAGTGTTCAACTACATTTACAGCATAATTTCTAATTTTAGTTTGTTTGCGCCTCGGTTTTAATGCGTCGTCAGAGTTTTCGGAGTCTTCAGAATCCGAAATAAACGCAGAACATGCTGAAACGACCGAAGCGATGATGGGAGGAATAATTTCTAATACTTGGTACATCATTTTGTACGTTATGGATGATCGCGCCATACCCTGCCCATCGCTAGTGTTCCAATATTCACCGACAATCGCACTCAACGATGACGTCATTTACCGTTGAGTTGGTTGCATTTTCGTTGAATTTTGGAATGCGTTTCTTGTGTGATGCTAAAGTGGATAAGCAAAAATTGATAAAATGTTCTTCAGTTGTCAGACGGCAGTAGGCCTACACTCACATAATCATTAACGATCCTTTAGATAAGTTGCTAGCCTATGCACTTGGCACTTTTTCGGGTAGGCCAACTTCAAAATTCAAATAAAATTCTTTTTCAAGTAGCCTACCCAAAGAAGCCAGATTTGGGTTCATATTAAAATACCCGAAATTTCATGGCCCCGCAGACCCTTACTCGAACACAATTTTCTCAAATTTAGCATTTCCAGTTTCAATAAAAGCACATCTTTTAACATTATTTAGTACTCACATGCATAGTTACATGGGATTAATGTAACGTTAACGTTTTTTAGGGTATTAGATCATCGTCGCCATGGCATGTGTATGGAGTGGATATCATCATCTTGCAGGTGGATTATTTTCTTAGGCCACCTGATTCCTGCAACAACAACAGGTCACCTATTAGTCATAGAAGTTCTAAAATATGCTCACACAGAATTGATGAACCGACTCTAGACGTAATAATGCGAAGTCGATTACGGTGGTTTGCACGTTTCCAGTACGGGCGCTCGGTTGACTTCTGTTCAAATGAAACGGCAGGAATACTCGACCCAACTTTTCGAGTACTCGCACACACACCTAGCTTTAAGTCTAAAATGCAATTTGAAGGTCATAGCGTCTCACAGCGATCGGCAAATTGAAACATTAATATGTATAGTGAGTTTTTGTAGGTTCGGGCTGGGTACGGGTAACACAAACAAATCACTTCAAGTTTCGGGTAACAAAATAATTGTAAATAACTTGGCTAAAATTAATGTTTAAAGAATGTACAAAAATGGTGTCGTTTTTCAAATTCGACACTGAAAATTGTCTGACATGTCATTTCATGTCTCAAGTGAGTTATTCCTCATATTTTCCCCTCTTCCCCCCCAATCACAAGTTACACCTTGTGAGATGCACAAGCGGACAAGCAAAAACTGATATAATTTTCTTCAGTTGTCAGACGGCAGTAGGGCTACACTCACATAATCATTAACGATCGTTTAGATAAGTTCTTAGTTGCTATGCACTTGGCACTTTTTCGGATAGGCCAACATTAAATAAAATTGTTTTTTAAGTAGCCTACCCAAAGAAGCCAGATTTGGGTTCATATTAAAATACCCAAAATTTCATGGACCCGCAGACCCTTACTCGAACACAATTTTTTCAAATTTAGCATTTCCAGTTTCAATAAAAGCACCACATCTTTTAACATTATTTAGTACTCACATGCATAGTTACATGGGATTAATGTAACGTTAACGTTGTTTAGGGTATTACATCATCGTCACCATGGCATGTGCATGGAGTGGATATCATCATCTTGCAGGTGGATTTTTTTCTTAGGCCACCTGATTCCTGCAACAACAACAGGTCACCTATTAGTCATAGAAGTTTTAAAATATGTTATAAACATTTTTTAAAAAAAAATTAATAAATATGTTATGAACATTATTCAGTAGGCCTACTCACATGCATAGTTACATGGTATTATTTATTTATTTAAATATCCCTTCAGTAAATACATAGTGGTGTACAGGACACTTGTATATTTAGCTTGTCAACTCTCAAATGAACACTAAATTTAAAAATTTACAAATTTAAAAAATTAAACATTTACACATTTAGCAGACATAGGCCTACATGAGTATTACACACAAAAATATAAACATTAATTTTTGTTAAATCAAAACAACGTAGAAAGCACTCCAATGCACCCGCTAGCTCAGCATCAGTGCTGCCCCTCACCGGTCAAGAACTCGTCTAGCGAGTAGAAGGGTCTGCTGCGAAGAAAGTCTTCCAGACTCTTTTTGAAGGATTCTGCTTAACGTTAATGTTTTTTAGGGTATTACATCATTGTCACCATGGCATGTGCATGGAGTGGATATCATCATCTTGCAGGTGGATTATTTTCTTAGGCCACCTGATTCCTGCAACAACAACAGGTCACCTATTAGTCATAGAAGTTTTAAAATATGTTATAAACATTTAAAAAAAAAAAAATAATAAATATGTTATGAACATTATTCAGTAGGCCTACTCACATGCATAGTTACATGGTATTATTTATTTATTTAAATAGCGCTTCAGTAAATACATAGTGGTGTACAGGACACCTGTAGGCTATATTTAGCTTGTCAACTCTCAAATGAACACTAAATTTAAAAATTTACAAATTTAAAAAATTAAACATTTACACATTTAGCAGACATACATGAGTATTACACACAAAAATATAAACATTAATTTTTGTTAGTGTTGCCCCTCACCGGTCAAGAACTCGTCTAGCGAGTAGAAGGGTCTGCAGCGAAGAAAGTCTTCCAGACTCCTTTTGAAGGATTCTGCTTAACGTTAATGTTTTTTAGGGTATTACATCATTGTCGCCATGGCATGTGCATGGAGTGGATATCATCATCTTGCAGGTGGATTATTTTCTTAGGCCACCTGATTCCTGCAACAACAACAACAGGTCACCTATTAGTCATAGAAGTTTTAAAATATGTTCACACAGAATTAATGAACCAAGACTCTAGACCTAATAATGCGATGTCGATAACAGTGGTTAGTACGTTTCCAGTACGGGCGCTCGGTTGATTTTTGTGACTCTAAGATACTTTTGGTTCCAATAGAACCTATAGAAAAAACTTCCGTTCAAATAAAACTGCAGAAATACTCGACTAAACTTTTCAAGTACACGCGCGCACACATATACACCTAATTTAAGTCAAAAATACATTTTGAAGGTCATAGCGTCACACAGCGATCAGCAAACTAACTCAAAACAATTTTCTCAAATTTAGCATAATTTCCATCAACCAAAGCGCCATATATCTTTAATTATTATTCAGTACTCACCAGCATAGTTACATTGTATTAATTTCACGTTTTCTTAAGGTATTAGATCATCGTCATTATGAAAAAACCATCTTGCTGTCCAATTGTTATCTTAGGCCAACTGATTCCTGCAACAAGAACAACAGGTCACCTATTAGTTATCCTACCAGTTCTAAAATATGCTCTCATAGAATGTCAAAAAATTGGTGAACCCAGACTCTTAGACCAGAAAAATATTTAAATGAAAAACACAGGAACAGTGGTGACCATGGTCATACCCATAACATAAAAAGGTATTTGGGGAATGAATGTGAAATATTTTTTTTCAACGAAATTTAGCAAAAATCACTTTTTTTTGGTACCTGTTACTGTATCTTTCCAATTATGTAAGGCGCATGCTTCAAATAGTACGTATTTTTGTTTTAAATCAATTTAATTATGTTGAATTGGCTAGAGCCTATGTCTATGCACGCCATTCACCATTAGCAACATGCACACAGCCTCTTGGATGCTACAATCAGCTGTTCTACATTGATTCAGTAGCCAACGTATGAAATGAAACCGAATATGGCCCACAAACTTGAAGGGGTAAATTATTTTTTGGGTATAAATTTATTTTAAAATAATAACCCCTTCTTCAAATTTGAAGAAGGGGTAATTTATCAAAAATACTGTGATTATATACAGTAACTTATGGTTTAAGTTGGTGCATCTGCTGATAACAAAGAACCAAAGCACTTATTTTGCTGCAGAGATATTTCTCTTCATCCTAGTGTTGAACAATGGCAAATGGCGTGCATAGGCCTAGGCATAGGCTCTAGCCAATTCAACAGAATTAAATTGATTTAAAACATAAATATGTACTTTTTGAAGCATGCGCCTTACATAGGCCTATTTGGAAAGATACAGTAACAGGTAACATAAAAGTGATTTTTGTTAAATTTCGTTGAAAAAAAATATTTCACATTCATTCCCCAAATACCCATAAAAAACAAGAAACTCAAGTGCGTACAATTTCTAGCGCAGCTTGCTTGATCATGCCGAAGCACCACATGACAAGAGAGACACGCACATAATTCACCTCAATCGTCGGGCCTAGATTGTGTGCATGTGTGTAAAGCATCATTCACAATCAGTTTTAAGGCGTAAGGTCTAAGGCGTAAGGCGTATGGTTTAATATTGCCAAGCATATGTTTCAATGTTACTGTTCAGTGTTCACAACGCGTCGTATGTTGTAAGGCGCAAGTCGTAGTGAATTGCCCAAAATCCAATTCTTACGATGAGACTCTTACGCTAAACCAATCACAACAAGGTATCTCCCACTCCTACCATACACAGCTGATACACTGCCATGCAGTCATGTGTCCAACACCGTGGTCGAACATACAAAAGGCTGTGCATCGTCATCGTCGCGTCCGTTGCGCATGCGTAGAACCACTCGTAGAACAACGGGGCGTTTACAAAATATTGTCATTGTGAACCGTTGGCTTTTCCAACGCCTTGCGACATAAACCTTACGCCTTAAAACTGATTGTGAATGATGCTTAAGGGGGCGGGAAGGGCATAAAATAACTCAAATACCATCGTTAATAACTAGGCCTAGGCGTAACAGGCTTCTGTCATGTAGGCCTACTCCACTGGAAGTTAATAAGAACTAACAAAACAAACTGATACAAAACTAGGCCTAGGCCTAGGCCTATACTAACGAAGAGGGAGAATTAGGTCTAAAAACTCCTTGACAAGAAGCACGTGCGGATGCACCTTGTTGTTCGACTGAACCTGCTAGGCCCTAAGCCTGCATTACATTTAGGCCTACATCATGGGGCTAGGCCTAGACCTACCCTAGGCCTAGGCTCTAATCACCAACCTAAAAGTTAGGCCTAGGCTATTTACGGTTGTTTCTTTCTTGTATGTTCACGGGTAAACTTGTGAATTGAATAGTCACGACTTGATTGAAAATCAATAGTAAGCCTAGCTTTAGGCCTAGGCCTAGGCCCAGGAAGGTTATATTGGTTGGGTTTTCCGAGATGGATGTAGGCCTAGGCCTATTTCAGCTTACTCACTAGAAGGAATATGGTTCTAGAGAAATAATATGGTGTTTTTGCCTATGAGTACTTACAATAGAACGCAGAGGAATGTTCTGCATCTTCTTCACAATTATATTTGCAATTATTCACCATAAAACAGGAATTATACAAGGATTTACAAGGATAATCACACATGTGCAACGAAGCAAGAGGAAGAAGCCCACACGGCACACGCTAGAGACGACTCAGACGAGAGAAAATAATCGATTCTTTCTAAAAATCGATTCTTTCCTTTCGATTCTTTCTATTAATCGATCGATTCTTTTTACTCGATTTAATCGTAGAATCGATTCTCTAGCATCGATTTTTGCAATGATCGGCTCTCAAAAATTTGAATGTCACACCAACATTTATATCTATGGTCTGGTCCCACTACCACAATGCAGCTCCACATTGACCAGAACAGCACCAGTTTGCCCCCTCGTCCGACCGTGTCATTGGGTTTGAAATTTAGGCTGAGTTGAGTCCCAGCCGCTACCAGTTTGAATCTGCGCGCCCATCGGTCATACCACCGCTAGATGTCGTTGATCGGCTCACTGATTGTTTCGCCCTCTGCAGTTGATATAGGTTACTAGCTCGCGAGGCCGGCCTCTTCTGCTCCGTCAATAAGTTGACACTAGCGCTCAGCGCGGGGGTACAGTGAACTACTTCGCGACTACGCGCACAATTTGAAAACTGTTGGTTTTACGACGGGATTTATCATAACACTATTTGATGTATGAAGGATGCGCAGCGCGGAGAATAATTTAAAATACATCGAAAGTGAACAGTGAACGCAAATTGAATTAATAAAGACACTGGGCTGATTTCGTATTGATGTTTTTATACCGTTATTGCTTTAAAACTGAGGTAAAATAGTACTGGGTGATATGTACAAAAAATGAAATCTTCGGGAACATGTTAGATAAACATAATATTTAGTTTAAGAGTTCGGCTTTTGAGTAGCAAGGTAATTTCCAATCCCCATCATGTTTTCCTAACCTTGTTTTACCGAAGTTTTGTTTTGTGTTTGTGACACAACACGGATTTTTTAAAATTATTTCTTTAAATTTTAAACCGCACGCATTAGATAAGGGCGTACTGTAATATACGAGTACTGAGTGACGGAAGCCATGCACGAGTATTTTGTTATTGTTCCCACAAAATTAGCGATTTATATCACCCACTCACCTTCATACAATTTCTCCCTTCAATCACCAACATTATAAAAACAATTAACAACACTGTAATACTAAAATTACATACTTTTTCATATTTCGTATTTCTCGGCATATATTTTTTGACACACTTTTCCTCACTTTTGAAGAAAATTGTGTATATGATTTCTATCCACTTCGTCAAATGCCGATAAGCTTGGATAGGGATGTTGTACGTACACGTTATGGACCTACTTTTTTTTTGCATGCGTTGAAAAAAAAATTGCATGCGTTCTGATACCACTATATTACATTTTATTCTTGTAAATACTTTAAGTTAATCAATCTTTGGGTCAGGCCAGTGTTTCCCAAACTGTGACCCACGAGCTGATTTCTATTTTCTAATGGTTTGCGAAAATATTTTGAACAGCGAACATTTTAAAATTGTTTTTATTTAAACGTAGATCGAAAAAAGAGATACAGGATAAGACGAATACATGTAATAAGACGTGTATACAAATTCAGGAATCGAGAATTGCGCCTTCCACAGAAGTGACATTATGGCAGGGATGCCGACTAACTTGAGAGCATTCAGTAGCATTCATTATAGTTCTCTATCTAGCGTTTTCAAAGCCACGCATTCGAAGGGTTATTACCCTGATTTTCAACAAGTCAACTACCGAAGCAAAGGAAGTTGAATTTTATTGTATATGTCTCTGTTTGCTTTGGTTGTTTTGCTGATCAGGAAAGGACTACATGGCGTGGCTAAAAATTAAGGTTTTGGCATTCAATTTCGACGTAATTCATAAATCTTAAAAAAATATCAGAAGTAATAACTACAAAAAATAAGCTCACCCCATGCTATAAACTATTATTTTGTAACGTTGGCATTGGAGTATGTAAAATAAAAAATAGGCGTGATGAAATAAGCTAGACGTGTAAAATATGGCTCTCATGTCACGTTTTGAAGATGGGAATACATGGTAAAATGTATGTTTAATTCTAATTTAAGAATATTAAACAATGCTTGAAACTAACGACACTGCCTGACACCATCTGTTCTTTTTATATTCAGAAAATGTAAGCGTTCTACAGACTTCGTTGCGAAACATAGATTGAGGACTTCGAAGTCAAGTACGCGGAAGGCTTAGTTTTCGACTGATCGCTAAAATTCGAGTTATCCCATTGTCCCATGCCCATTGCCAGGAATACTATGTGGGCTACTCAAAAAATATATTCGATTGATTAAAACCCACATTCTTTTTATCTTTTTTTTTTTGTGTTTCGTCTTCGGCGTTGGTCAAGATTACAGGTGTGATAACAAAGGTGCCCCTCACGGCTGGCTCGGGCCCGTGAGGCGGGGGATGGAGTGAGGTAGCGGAAAGAACGCGGGACTACACATTTGTTGCAATCCAGTTTTTGTTTGCAAACAGCTTTTGGTGACAAGCTGTTAGTCAACACATTGCAGAACAATATGTAAGTAAGAAAGTAAAATCGTCAACTTATTCTACTAGAACTTTGGACCTAGTGACTCAGGTAGACAACTCCATTAAATGTCCCACAGCTCATTCAGAGCGCTATCGTTGTACTAACAGCACCACGTTTAATTAGCTGTGTTAATTAATTGTCAGCCACGTTGATAGAGAGAATGCAAAATAAACAGTTAGCTATAATTTGGTGCAGTCTTACCTGGACATGAGAACACCGTACGCTAAGCGCGACTGACAATTGACTTGAGTCATCTAGCGCGAGTGATGTAGTGTGGCTCTAGGGCTGGGGGGGGGGGGGGGTGATTGATAATAGCAGAGTACAATGCAACTACACTCGTTGGTACAACGGGTACGCAACTGTGGAGGAGGTAAACGTCATAAAAGAAACGTTATATGAACAATAATAATCACATTTAAGCAAAACTGATAGGTAGAAAGATAGGAAAAAAGAAAAGTTTAAGCAGAGAAAAAGAAAAGCTATTTAGAAGGAAGGAAATTTTATATAATCATTTAAATGAAAGAGGAGAAAGTAAGCAGATGCAATCCTTGTTTTGCGTGCTATTAAAAATAAAAATATTACGTAAGATTTTATACTGTAGATTTAGATTTTAGAGGGGTCATCAGGATCACCAAGTGAGCCCCCTCCCGCCCCCCTTTAAGAAAAACGATCATTTTTAGTGTGATTTATCCCTGTCAGTTGAGTGGAGAACGTTATATATTAGTTCTGCAGATGTGCACACCTCACAAACTAATACAAATAAGGGTAGTGGAATAGGTGACATAAACTCGGAGTCGATTTACGAACCAATCTCAGATTCACTTTATGAATGTAGACAACCTCTCAAAACTACTAAGGCAGAATAAAGTGGGTGAGAATCGCAGTCGTTATCTCCAGCAATAGAGTAACTGAGCAATAGAGTAAGTAGAGCAATAGAGTAGTAGAGTAGTGCTACTGCTGAGCTAGCCCCTATCGATAGTAGGAGGACCCTCAATCCCCCCCCCCCCCCCCAAAAAAAAAACGAGTAGGTGGGGGAGAGAGGGCTTTACTTTTTCCGAGTCAGGATTGAAGGAGTAGGACTAGTAAGATCGTTATTATATAGTTTTATCGCACTACATTTTAGTGTATGACATCACCTGTTTGATCAATATTTAAAAATTAAGTTAACTGATGTTTTCTTTCATATCTACCATTAGTCCATAATTCCATTCCATTCATTGTAGACAATCATTAAATCTCGGATATCGGGAAGGCTGAAGCCCCCCCCCCCGCATTTCCGTCCTATAATATACGCTACTGGTTGTTGTTATGGTCTAGATACTTTAAAGTAGGGCACTTATAGGCTACCATGTTGTTTACCAACACTGCTAGAATAGACAGCATGGATGAGAAATACAAGTTTATATGTGAAGATTAGAAAGAGTTCGCCTCGTTGTCAGCTACGTCTTTCACCTAAAGAAGTTACAGCAGTCATGCAGTGCAGTGACATACAATAGTCGTAGTCGGCTACCGGTAATCCTGACTGAAGATTTTCCTCAGTCAGCTGGGATGAGTCATACTAACAGCCCTGGGAAATTTTCTTATCAACTATTCCAAATATCGCGATACCATTACTAATTGTCCTAATTCCAAAACAGTTTAAGCCGGTTGCAGCCGGGCGAAGTTGCAACCAGTTGCATCTTGCGTACCTACTGGAATGAGGGCCCTGGAGACGGACATAATTGATGTCCTTGGGCAGGTTTCATACGAAAATTATTGTTACTATTATGGTCGGTGCACAATAGCCCGGGAAGGTGCTTCCCGTTACCGTTAACGTTCCATGTTCGAATCCTGGTTTGGGCATGGATGGATGTCATCATGATCCCCCACTTATAGTCTCGATTAGCATCGTTGCAAAAATATGAGGCGTAAAGCCCAAATATTATGATCACCATCAATATAGTTTATTTCCGTGTAATAAATTTGGTTATTGCTCATGTTGTTTTCATGTGTGCTTTGTTATCATTTACATGTTTATGGTAGCGGTAAGCTCTATAGACTTGAACCACACAAACAATGAAGGTGTTTATGTTCATGTATTGCGTCATAACATAGCTGTTACTGGTATTTGCGCCTAAACAGCTGGCAAGTAGGCCTACTCATGGTTTCCCTCTAGTTCCAAACTGTCAGAGAAGAGAATAGGGAAGGATTTCGCTGCTGCAATGGACTTTGTGTGGAAGGGGTTCCTAGTTGTGATAGCTGTGCTGTTGGTATGCGAAGTCATTTGGATCTTATTGAGCACCTCAATATATACTCACAGTTTGGGTTAGCGATTGTCAAACGGAATTTTATCATAGGAGTGATGTTAAAGGGGTATTCAGGCAAAAAAATCATAGTTATGTATTCCAATCTATGAGAAATAATAGACCTACAAAAGTGTAAAACAAAGTTTCTATCCAAAGAGACAGAAGCGCAAAAATTAACGAAATCGCATAATTCTTACTAGTTGCTAAACAATTATTTTTCTTATGGGTACTAGCACGTACTTGACCGCCGGGTTGCAATATTAATAAGTTAAAGAACTCCTGCGTTCATATCAAAGACGAAATCATTTGTATCTGCTTTACTTTGTTGCCCTAGTGTGAAAATCACATACAGTAATTCCCATAAGCAAAATTATTTTTGGGCAACTTGGCCAAATTATACGATTTCGTGAAATTTTTCCTTCTTCTCTTTGGGGCAGGAACTTTTTACACTTATGTGTCATTATTGCGTATGGATGGGAATACATATGATTTTTTAGTTTCTGATCTGAATACCTCTTTCAGTCTAGATTGATGAGATTCTGTATTTGAGTAGATGAGATGATTTCGAATAAACCTAATTCACATCGTATTCACCATTATTCTAACCATTTATATCCGAAAAAAGATTATACGCTGTTTCAATATAATATACCTAATAAAAGGTCCCTTGCATTGTTTTAGATGAATGCATCTTCATTTGAGGCATCAGCTGAAGAGAGCGGCAAAGGACAGTTTTCAATTGATGAGCTGTTTCCTGAGACTAACGAAGGTAAGAATAGTCCGTGGACATTTCTGTGCAGTAGTTTGCTTGAAAATAATAATTGCAATACTTACATGTTTGTAATAGATTACGAACGAATACACAGGCGTAAACGATTTTACATCCAAGAAATTAGCGACGACCAAAATACAGAGGAGGATCAGCAGCGAATGAGCGATAAACTTAAGGAACCTCCGGGAATGTGAGTTTTATCGAAAAATTATCCAAATGTTCCACTTTGTAGGCTATACTGTTCTGTGATAAAATCATTATAATGTAACCATTGCTAAAAAAAAATTCCTAAGTAAATACAGTCTATTTAATGTACAATGGTGCCATATGATAACATTTTATCATAACACTGGTCACTGGATTTTAGTAAGTTGTGGAATTACAATACACATTCATTCACATTTACAGCAGGGAGGTGAATTCGCCGTGGTATGTACACGATTTGCAGTACAAGAAAAGGCCGAAGTTGCCAGGAGAGTCTCGAGAAATACTGAATTCCAACCAAAATTATCATGACTATTGATATGGTTTATTACCTATAACGTTCTGTGTTCTATCTCTTATTAAATATGCTCCATCACAGTCAATCAGTTCATAAACAAAAATATGTAATTTATATAAATCTGTACATCTTGTTCCAACATTGTCAGGTAAGGGGGTGTTGCCATCAAATACTTGGGCATACAGAATCAGCACCAATCTGCCAATCTTGGTGCCTCATCTTCTTTAGTGTTCTCATACTCACTCATTGTTCTCTTCACCCTTCTTTCTTTCTGCCAGTTCTCTCCACCTATCCCTGTCCTCCCACCATCTTTCCAACTCAACCACCGTCAATTATTCTCCTCTTGCTTCTACATTCTGTATTACTATCTGTCCCGTGGTCTTCCTACCATTCTCTTCCTATAAGTTTCTCAAATGTTTGTCTTAGTACGCTCATTTCATTCATTCTAGTTAGGTGGACAAACCATTTTGGTAACCTACCACTACCCAATCAGTTACAAGAACTGATTTTGTCATTAAGGCCCACTATTGATTTACTCGTGTTATCATGGGCTCATGGACGCTATGCCAGTTCCAATTTCAATTTCAATAATAATTATAAACATTCTATATGAAAGTAAAATTTGCTTCATTAGATATCTCAATGTGTAATAAACAAAAAAATATGATTGAAAGTTGTGATACTACACTTTGACACACTCTTTTCTATTTTTTTTTTTAAGAAAAAGAAATAAATTTGTAACAGTGTTTGGTATGAACATATATAATATTCATGTCTGGATGGTTGTGTATTGTGTAATGTGCAGGACCAGTATGACAGATTGAGGGAATGATAAAGGTAGAAAGGCTAACACTCTTTTGGATGAAGGTATTATATAGTTGGAAAGCCCAAGGATTAAAAAGAAACCCTGACCGAGCATAAAACTCATTCTTAATAAAAAAACATAACATTACACAATAGATCTATGTATTGCATAAATATCAGAGACAATATTTGACAACCGTAAAGGAGTTGATAGAGAAGGGTTTAAAGACACTAGATATAGATATAAGATTCGTAATTTATTTCATAAATGAGACCATACAAAGACGTGCGTGATTACAAGCTGGGGATAGAGAACGGCATCACATAAGATTTAAAAAAACTTTACACCCGTGACACATTAATAATAAATAAATAAAGACGCACCAAGACTGACACACAGGACCCATGATCTGGAGAATCAATGTATAAATGCCCTTCATCCAATTTAAATTATTGTTGGTCTTCATGTTTTGTATGTATCTTTAATTATATTACAACAATCCTACTTCAGATAATAACATTATTTAATGTCTCGAAGCAGTTGTACGACAGTGAACAGTCTTAGCCGTCTTTTGGATATTTAAAAATATAATTACATAATTACATTACATAAAAGAAAACATTTAAAAAAGAGAGAATTGAGACGAAAGTACCAAGATGGTAATTTGAGGACGCTGGCATTTTTGTCCCATTTCTCTATTTTTGACATGCAGTTCAGTTGATTTGCTTATTATGGGCATAAGGGTTATGTATATATGAAGATGCAATGAATTCAAAAGAAAAACAAATATGGTATTTATACAATGGCTTTTCTAGGGGCTATCTTGGCAAACCACACTAGGTTTGCACAAGTCGAATTTGTCGTTTTTTTCTTCCAAATTGCCAGTTGGAAACTGAAAAAGACGAGACAAAAATTATGATTTTGTTTATATGCCACAGTATAATAATTGAGTAGGAGATATATGATTGACTTTTACCTTTTTAAATGACAGACAATCTTGAAATCCAACTCATGTCTGATTCGCTCACAGTTCTCCAACGTTGCATACGTTGAGGGAGAAGGAAGCCGATGTTTCTCCCTTCTTCCCAACTCCCTTGGCAGAATATTGGCCGGCATCTATTGGAGAGCACTTGAGGATTTCAAATTTAAACTTCTTCTTGCCGTCATGAACAAACTGGTACTTGGCGCTTGCCTCATCCACAGGTTTGCCATCCTTGAGCCATGTTACTGAAAAGAACAAGATGATAGAATACAAGTAACCCTGTCCTCCAACATGCTTCATGATCATAACTGCTGACAGTTTACTTGTCAGAACTCTCACACACATGGTATTTTATATTTTAGTTAAACAATTATAGGGGTTTAAAAATAGTTTAAAAAATAGGGGTTGTGCAGTCACTACTTGTGGTTGAAGCTCTGTTCCTTTATGCCAATCCCCTTTTAATAACCAAAGGACCAGAATGAGCAAACAATAAAATAATCCAATACCTATAGGTCTATTAAAAATTTACCATATTTGCTCTTAATACTTATTGGAAGGTGAGAGATATTAGACAAAGTTACCTTTGAGTCCTGATTTCTCCATATCGCACTCAAAACTGACGCTTTCTCCCTCCTGAACGGTGGCAGACTGCGGGAATGTTTTAAACGCAGGGCTTTTTGGCTCTTCATTGGGCACTGAAAACAAAACAATTATTACTTCCTAATCCATATCAGTTATTCTCCACTACAGTTGTAGATTCAGGTAGGTGCACTGCAAACTAAACTTAACTGACACAACAGGATTTAATTTAAGTCTCATATTGAATAAAGTGAAATTTGTAATATGATTTTTTTTTAAATAGAATATAAAATGTATCATTTGATTGTGTCCAACATTAACAAAATTAAAATGTAAATTGATGGTAGAAAAACAGTAATATTATTTAGTTTTTTAAAGATATGTATAAACTTGGGTACAAACTTTGTAAATTATTTTGTATAAATGTCAAAGCAACCCATGTAGACAGTGTCATAAAAAAATAATATGCAAACAAAAATATATACAGTTAGCCTACATAATTAACTATATATAAGGAACTACTAAGAAACTACTTTATATATTATTTTTTCATTTTTTTTACATTTTATTAAATACTTCTGTAATATTTTTGGAATTGAGAATTGAATATAGGGGTTCTCAAAACTATATTATTTATTGTCACAACATGCACTGCGAAGTGAACCTACTGAAAGCAACTACAATGAGAACCACATAATAATCGAAGCCCAACTGGTAATTGATCACACGTCTTTCACCTGCCATGATTCAAAGTGACAGCTTGAAACCTGGGTTCAATTCCCAGAAATTCACACTACTAGTTATTATTTTGAAGCCATCTCAATGTCTTACCTAATACAACTAGTGTACAGCTGCTGAATGATTCTCCAGCATCGTTGAATGCCTCACACGTATAAGTGCCAGAATCCTCTGGGAAAATCTCGGCAATATTCAGTTTGTAGATGTTTGCTTCGTTCGTGTATAGGAAGTCTTTACTTGGCTTGATCTCTTTGTTATTGTGGAGCCATATCACATCAAACTTCTGAGCACCTGGAATCACAATATTACATTTATTTTATGTGATATTTTCGACTGGTCATATTTTCTATTTTGAGATTAACATTTATGTAGAATATTTCACTGGATAAACTTATTAAGTGTAAAATATTGAGTGATGCCTTACAGAGAACTTATTGAGAATCACCCGTCATTATGTTATCAGAAATATTGTTACTAAATACTAATAGTATATTTAAAAAAAACATATAGAACTTCTTTTGAAAGTCAATTTGTTTGTATATTTCCATGGTTTTGTAAACCCTATTCAAAACAATATGAATAGTATGACTGAAGTACATAGAACGTCATAGTCTATTAACGAGTTATCTAACAGCTAATAAATATGTAATTTTATCACAAATAAAATGTGTTGATTATAAATTTAAAAAATGTTAAAAATGTCGTGATAGCATTTTGGATAAATTCATTGTTGTGTTACGAAATGCTATGCTTTTATGAAAAGAATCGAATACCTACTTTTAGTGTGAAGAAAATTATGCAAATAAAATGATGAAATTATGCATTTTATGTAAATAGTATAACAATAGACCAGTATGCTTACCGATGATTCGACACGACAAAACCACTGCTTCACCGTCTTTAACGAAAGCCGATTCCAAGTGGCTTACAATCTTTGGAGGCTTATCCCCACCCTTTCCTTTGCTTTTCGCTGATGTATCCATAGCTGTAATACATAATACATATTACATATTAGTTGAATATTTCAAAATTTTGCAACAACTCTCCTAAGACTTTTGTCCATGTTTGGTTTGTGCAGATGCTAGTTGGAAGAAAACATAACTCTTGAAATGTTGCAAAGAAGTAAATTAACACAGAAATGAATATGTCTTCCTACTCAGTTAGAAGATCTCAATGTAGGTTCATAAATTCTTCAGCATATCCCCCAAGTAAATAAGTTTAATTTAATTCAATATAAAATGTGAGCATCATGGAGCACAAATACAGTTTTAAATTTAAAAGTTTGAGTTTCCATAGCTGTTATGGATGCCTAAATGAAGCTTTTTTTAGCTACCATGCAAAGTCTTCAACAGTACTCTTTAAACATTTGTTTTTATGTTTGAAGATAAACAAAATTAAGTAATAGTATTGATAATTTTGTGTAAAGATTCAAGTTCTTTAAAAAATGGAAGTTTTGTGCTTTTGTGCACAAACTACTTTACAACATACACACAGCACATAAAAGCTGTATTCCAGAATTCATCTCCCAAATAATCTCAGATTACCTGCCATGACATCAGGATGTTTTGGATGACAACATATCAGGGACACTAATGGGGTTTGTTTTACTTTGTAATTGGAGGGAAATTAGCATTTGGAGACTACATTCATAGAAAAGTGTATTTCTTTGTCAGAATCGTCGTATAGTCATTCTGTGGGTGGCAAATACCTCTTTAATTATAATATTGGTTTGCCATACAAGCAATCAAACGTATAAATAAACATCAGGTAAAAGTGAACCAATGAATCCAAGAAATCTTAGTTAAAAGGGTTGAATTGGATGAGATTGGGATTAGTTTGAGACTGATTCTTGAACATGTAAGAAGCCATCCAGTTTGAATACTGGAACAATTGAATCACTGTTGGCCGAATGAGATTAGTAATCCGGTGAATTCTGGAACGCAGCTAAACTATAGAACGTTTCATCTATGTATTCTTGCAATCAAACTGTTACAACTCTAGAAGGGAGTAGAACTTACGTGCAACCGTAAGCTTGCACTTAGTCTTGGAAGCTCCTATTGAGTTAGTCGCCTCGCAACAGTATTCTCCCTCGTCTTCTGGGAACACCTCATTGATGGTTAGTGATGCAACCCCACTCTTATACTTGAGATCGATAATGTCTGACGAACTCAGAGGCTAAAATGGACAAATACAAACAATTCATTAAATGTCCTTTAGTACATTACAATGCAAAACATTGAAGCATAACGGCTAATTATGATGACATAACCAAAGGATCAGAATGAGCAAACATTAAAATAATCTAAAATAGATCTATTAAAAATTTGCCATATTTCCTCTTAATACTTATTGAAAGGTGAGAGATTAGACAAAGTTACCTTTGAGTCCTGATTTCTCCATATCGCACTCAAAACTGTATTAAAACTAGGTACTGTTCATGTTTAAGCAATTTATTTAAAGTGAATGTAAACTCTGCTTGGTTTCAATTCGTAATCGTAATTTAAATTGATGAAGAGCTGACGAATAATTATATTTTATTGAATTAATAACAAAGTTGTCAATATTTGAAATCCATCAAATTAGCTACTGGGGTTTATTTTATGTATGTCTATGTCTGCGTTCCAACACCTACGTTTTAATAACGCTCACGAGAACGTATCATACACTATGGTAAATCAACTTGTGAAGTATACGAGGAGAGAAAACACATACTTTGCCATTCTTTGACCAGTTGACCTGAGGCTCGGGATCTCCTGTGACGGTGCAGCTCAGCTGAAGCATCTCTCCATCATTAATCTTAAGGTCGTTCAGTTTCTTGGTGAACTGTGGGGTGCACATGAGCGAATCGTCGGGAGGCACTGTGGAAACAACATGAGAATACTTTATTTTACACACTACCACAACAATAGTCTCTCTCTTAAAAACCCACAATCACAATCTTCAATCTTCAAGTGACTAAGTATATTGGTATATTTGTGTAGTTTTAGATAAATGATCAAGGGTTGCGTAACAGACTGATACAAGTATGTACCTCCTGAGCGAGGAATAGAGTTCTCATTCTCACTCAACCCCCGCAATACTTGTACAAGAACACTCATAAATATCACTGAGTAAGTACATAAACAAGTAATGTAAACAGAAACACTAAATAGGGTGCACCTTAAAAGCATAGACAGTCTCGTAAAGAGCAGCAAGTTTGAAATCTCGAGCGAGCTGTTCAATTATTGGTAGATGATAATCAAATGGAAAATGCTGAATCGATTGTTTAGGAAAATAATTGTATCGATCGATATATCGACTATTGAGTGGCAACTATTCGTGTAATGTATTAGAGACAAACTTCATCCAGGACCCCCATTACCTATTTTCACATGAGTTAAGTCTAGAGGTAAAACATTAACCTCGCAACGTGGGTGCCATTTAAATCATTTGCGTTTGAGTCGAGAAGATCCATCTCGATTCTCAACCCTAACTGACTTGGTCTCGACAGAGGGTGAAACTTTTCTCACGTCTTGAGAATATGAGTCCAGATGGTGGGGTTTGTATCGGCAACCACGAGAATAAGAGATTGGTGTGAAAGAATAAGACAGTAAAGACAAACGTACGGATAAGTTCTTTGGTTGTGCTACGGGAACGAGACGGACTCCCAGACGACTCAAGTTTCGAGCCGTACTTCTTAATGCTTCGCTTGTTGTCCATTGTGGAGTCAGAGGAGCTGCTGCTCACGGCGATTGTAGCTGCAGACTGGAAGCAGAAAACAATCAAAATAAATACATCCATGGCTACAGAAATGTAACATTACGTATATTGAATGCAGGTACCAAGAACACCAACATACAAAGCAACATTCTAAGGTAAAAAAAGATTTTCTATTATATTATCATTATTATTATTATTTATATTATTATTATTATTATTATTATTTTGCATTTGGTATGTAACAAATTATGAAAATTGTGAAAATATTATAAATTGCATGTATGCTTAATAATAATCAAATACAAAAACAATTAAAGTAGATGTAGGGTATTATACCTCTCATTTCAATTATGACATCATTGTCACTGAGCTACATTTAAAGCATGAATCTATCGCTTACAAAATTGCATTCAAACTGGAAACAATATCCATTTAAATTACTAAATTACCAAGGTATCCAAACTTAAGTAAACAAATGGAAGTAGTTATGGTTTAAGATCAATAAAACACAACAATAATCCTAATCATAATTACTATATTACAACCTAGTACCCCCATCAAATTTTCAAATTTTCCCTTAAAACTTTTTTATGAAGCTCGACTATGTTCATTCCACTTTTACAGCACCAAATATTTACAACTTTTTTGTGCAAAAAACATACAGTAAACAAATTTTTAATTGATTTTGACCAATATGGATGGCTGAAGAAGCTTCACATTTTGCAACCGTGCACACATTTTCTATGATAATAGAGACACCTAACTATACATTTTAAGCAGCAGAACTTTTTATTTGCAGCTACAAAGATTACTTTGGCCGTGTAGAGCCAACACAAAACAAAAATGAAATCCTCCGACAAAATGTAATATCTAGTTAGTAGTTGTGAACTTACCTTATAGCTGTTTTGGCTGGAAGAGCTGATTCTGTTCGTAGAGGTGGCTGTCTGGTTACTACTCGAATAGCTTGATTTAATGGTCACAGTTGCAGGAGCCGGTTTCAGAGGCTGTTCAATATATCTTCGATCTATGCAGCAATAATTATAATTAAAGAAGAACACATTTGATGATCCTAGATTAATATAGTTTTGAAGATGCATCTCAACATTTTGTGCAAATATCAATACACTAAGAAGAGTTTAAAATAATAATGTTGTTATCGGTGTGCACTAGCTTTGATCTCGTATTACAAGACAACCAAAAGAAATATTGTAACAAAAGAATTATTTTTTTAAACCCTTCATTTGAATAGAATGTATTATTATTGTAAGTGATTAATTTTGAAATTGTAGATGGAAGAAAGAAAGAAGAGAGAACAGCAATATTTCATAGCACATAAGTACACTATGCCCAACTGCACAGTGTGCAATATAAATGCAGAAAGATGAAAAAGCAAATACTTTATGAAGATGCATTCTAATAACTAGCTAATAGAAAAGCATATCTAAGTTACCTCCAGAATACAACAATTTATTAGCTAAATCAGCTTGCTCAGTAGTTTCTCCATAGCCTACAAAATGAAGAAGAACAAGGTTACATAAGCAGTGCTTAAGAGTAGAATACAATGTACAATAGAGAAAACACAGGTGGCAGGTATTAAACATTTGAAGACGAATACATGAGAATCGTAATATTACGAGAAAAATAGATGTTTGAAAACACATTATTTTCTAGCAGTTCAAGGGCTCTGAGATCAGAGATCATAATGCCTACTATTGTCATTGACGGAAGAAAGTTAAGAGCTTTGAAAGCAAAGCAGCCAGCTCTATCTAAAAGTTTACATTTGCAAAGAAGTAGAAAAGAAATCCAATATTTTACCAAATATCTAGATGTAAAGAAGACTGCAACTAAAACTATATCGGAGATCATACATCACCTTCAACGATAACTACACAGGAAGTTTCGTCTGTGCCATGTTTGTTAGTTGCGACACAGCGATATTTGCCAGAATCCTCTGGTTTACAATCCACTATCTCCATGGTAACGACACCGTCGGCATGGGTCATAGTGTAGTCGTACTTGGATAGTTCTCGGTTATCTCTGAACCATTTCAACTGAAACATTTACACAAGTTTAGTTAGCTCTATGATCATCTTTGGTTGGCACCATTAGATAAAACTGGGTTTTAAAGCCAATAAAAACTCATTTTCTTGATTGTTAAAAAATAAAAAAAAGTACAACGTACTATAAGTATGAGTATATAATATATAATATTTCAATCATACTAAGGAGTATCTTTAAAAAAAATGATCTTTCAATGATAGTTATTTTTTCTCCATAGAGATTGCTGCTGAAAAGTGTACACTAGTTTTACCTGATTTACTCCTGGGATTCAAGTGACTTAATTCAGAATATTAGGCTACTATGGATAGTTGAAAAGGAATGGTCTAGGGCGTTTAGTAAGACATAATCCCAGCATTCGTCTTGTCACTGAGGAAATCCTCAAAAAAGACCTGCGTTCAAGATTGTCAGAGGCCGGAATCGAACCGGCGACCACTCAAATTAGAGTCGAGCCACCTCTATCACGAGTACTGACCGTAGGTATGGGCTTGCCGCTAACACAGCAGAGCAGTTTGCAGGTCTGTCTGATCTGCATCACTCGAGGTCTGAGTAGGAATGTGAAACTAGGAGCACATTCCTTCTCTTCTTGCCACAAGTTATAAGCCAATGCTTCGCGGCGGCGGATTGGCTGCACTTCGGGCTTGTACGTAGGAATAGCCTTGGGTACAGCTGCACAAACAAATCAACCACTTACTACACACATAAAATAATGGGAGGGTATTTTGCACGTTATATTTTGTTGCAGCACAAAATGATGGTGGTGGCATCTGTTAGCTTATACAACTCCATGTTTGCATAGTTCCTAAGAATCCTCTCATCTATGAGGCAAAACTAATAACATTTAATACTTGTGAGATTTTGAAAGTCAAATGCCACAATAACGATTTTTTTTTTTAAACTAAATTTCTTTTGAATTCAATCATTTGGGTATAGGCCCTACTTTCTTATCCTTCAGTTGCAACTGTGCAAAACTTTGCTCCTGTTACTTAAAGTATCCCATGCAGCCTTATACTATTCAATTATATTTCTTGCATGCAGTTGGAATAAAAACGTGATACAAAACTTCATAGCTTTTGTCCACACATTGCAAGAAAATTGAATTGTAATAAATAAAATGTTAAGTATCATATTTTAAAAGAAGCCCAAATAGCTGCTTTTAATAGTGATTCCCGGGGGGCTATTCATGTCACTGTGACAACTTTCAGGAATAGCCCTCCTGGAATAACTGTTTGATTAACAATTTGTAGTAACTATAATATATGTATAACTTATTTGTGAAGTTGTATATATATTGTCTTCCTTTCTTATCAGTTCTACAACTAAATATGATGGACATTAAATAAATAATTACTATATTTTCACATCTTGGTGTGTTTTTTTTTGGTAGCATTTTTGAGAAATGGCTAAAAACTGGTAGGCCTACACGTGAATGGTTTAATATACTTGGTATTATCCCTCACGATGTTTGGCATAACTTACGTTGCACGTTGAGGAACACCACTTCTTCCCTGTATCCGTAATGGTTCTCCGCTCGGATGATGTATTCTCCGCGATCCTCCAACTTCACCCGGTTGATGATGAATGTGTAGTCATCACCGCCATAGCGCTTCATGAACTTGACGCTCTGCCGGAGCTCGACGTTGGTGTGGTACCACGAGAGTGTGGGCGTGGCGATGGCGATCACTCGGCACGAGAACTTGGCGCTTTGACCCTCGTAGGTGAAGGCGCTCTGGGGCTTGATCACGAACCGTGGAGCCGCTTGTCTGCGATCTACAACACACACATCATGTTTTATTGATAAACATTTCATAAATAAGTAAATAAATAAATAAATAAATAAACTAATGAACAAATTAATGAACAAATGAATGAATGAATGAATGAATGAATGAATGAATGAATGAACAAATGAATGAATGAATAAATAAATGAATCAATGAATAAATAAATAAATAAAGAAATAAATAAAGAAATAAATGAATAAAATAAATAAAGAAATTTGTGTGCATATATATTTTGATCATTTAGAATATATACATTTTTTATTTTTTTAAATATTTTATTTCTTCCTTTCGGTGAAACCCATTTATATACGAGGAACTTTATATTCATTTTACTGATATGTTACCTTGGTTACTTCAAGAATGAACTCTAATACGTAGTAGTCATGTATCAAAGGAACTGCACCACTGTTTTAAGTACATTGTTTCTATGGTGTTTAATGTGTGATTTATTTTCCAATGATCAAATCTTTCAAAAGATAGTGGGATAATATTTAAGACTATGCAACTCCAAAGTTAAGAGCCAACATTGAAAGTTTTGTCAAAATCAGTCGGGTGATTTTTGAGATCATCCTTTATAAACATTTCTCTGTGTCTTTGTAAATGTAGGTCTATTGGATTCCCTCTTCTTAATTCCAATTTATGTAAAATTTAAAGAAGTGATGTGTTACTGCAGAAGGTTTTGGTTACAACAGGTGAGGTGTCAAATGTTTATTTAATCCAAAAATTTCTAATTGAAATTGGCATTTATAGGGTCTCTTAGAATTATTTCAGTGTCATAAGTAATACAATGACCGATTATTGTGTTGTTATCTATGCTCTTACCAAACGACGAGTCGTAAATGCGATATTTATCGACCAGCAGTTTCCGCAGACAGCTGTACTCTGCCAGGCGACCGATCGGAAGGACAAAGGACTCCCAGTCGCTGTACTTGGCTCGGATCTTGTCGCGGATGCGGGTGTATCGGGATGCACTGATGATGTCGGTGCGGTTGCTGTGGTCTCCCGACAACCAGGAGTGAAGCAGACACTCGTGAGCGGTCATGCGCTTCCTGGAATCAACAACAGGAGCTCGTACGTACCTCCAAACAAACATTTACTGTTTAGGAATGGCTGAGGAAGCCATCCCTGCATAGGGGGGAAAAAAAATTGAAATGTGTAAATTACACCTTTTAGGTATGGATGTTAGTAAGAAAATTTCCAGTGGAGAACTGGCAAAATCAAACAATTTTTGGGAAATTAAAATATTAATGTAACCCTTGACTAATCCACTAGTTGTCCACTCGCATTGTTTAGTTTGTACTCGCAACAAGGTGGGTGATGTAGCCCGGGGGTCTCACTGCCGCTGGAGGCAAGTTCACCGTAGGTGAAAAAAATGTTGGTCGTGCATTATGGTTTAATGGCCTAATATGCGTTTTGAGGTGATATCTTGTCATAGAAAACAATAAAATGAAAGTTTATATTGCATAGCCTATGATTAATGGGTAAACTGGTACTTTCAGATACAACAAAGTTTACTCGCAACCTATCAAAAGTTACTCTCAAGTTGCGTGCAAGCGAGTAGAATTTTGGAGGGTTGTATTAATGTAATAAGAGAAATTTGTATATATCTAATTTTGCTGGGCGTCTAGGGATCGACACTTTGCTAGTTCACATGGAAAACATTAAGTAAAGTAAACAACTTACTCCTTGTTCTTGACCAGCAATCTTCGGATGAAGTCTTTGCCTTCATCCGAAACACCTGAGAATGATTCCTCATCAAAGTCCCAGTCACAAGCCTTTACGTTCTTCAGGGTGTCAATGTCGTTTTCACCCGCAAACGGCGACAGGCCACTCAGCCTGTGGAAGATCAAACATGACACATTATTGACTGATTAACTAATGCATTCTGATTAGCACAGTTTGATCAAACATCTACACAAGAAAGTAAAAAGGGAACAGTTTCTATGTAGTATTTCAAAATATTGGTAAAATAAAAGAACAGAACCAAAATTTAAATTCAAAGAAATAAACATTAAAAATAATAAATGAAAAGGTTACACCATTTTTTTTTAGTACTTAACACATAGTTGTGATGTTTATTGCATGTTATTTACTACCAAAATATTCATCCTAGATATATTGTGTGATTCAAGTGTGCGTAGTACACAATATGTAGTACACAATATAGATAAAATACGAAAATTATATTTGTTCACATACATTTGTTCTACATTTCAATATGTTATTAATTTTACGAAAAATATTTATAAACATGTATGTATTCAATTTTAGATCCATTATCTAGTTTTTAAGCAACAGGACACCAATTTTTGGCAGATTTGTTCTATGATTTCTGTATAACTTCAAACTTTCTCATCAATATGATTCTATGATAATTCATCAGTGGGATTCAACTGTCAGGTCGTAGATTCTACCAGACGAAATCAAAGACTCCCCAGATATACGAACATTCAAACGCAAAATAACCACGTTTCTGAAAACGGAGCAATATAATTAATGATGTCTTCTTCTTCTTCTTCTCAAATGCCCACATTTGGCTATCATGCCATCATGCTGGATCTGGTCAACCAGTAGAGACACGCTTCTTTCTCCACCCTCTTCATGCCGCTCGGCATTGCGTCACGTTCCCCTGCCAGTTTTGGACATACAAACAGGTGGCTCCTATCCTGCTCCCCATTTCCACACAGCTTGCAGGTACTCGTCTCAAACACCCCTATTCGGTGGAGATGCTTCCCTAGAAGATCGTGCTGCGTTTTAAGCCTGAACTGGGCCGTTTCAATTTGCCGTGGAAGATATAATATAATTAATGATGTAGCCGAGTTCACCGGTCAAGGAACCAAGCTATGAGCCATACAATGACTTCTAGGCCTATACGACCTTATGATGTAATATTTAACCCACCTTGACAATGTACTACAATCTTGTATTGTGGTTATACAGCTAAGAAATGAAATGAAATATTCAATACCCAAGTATTGTCAGTATTCCTATGAGTAATCACTACTGTTCTAAAGCTACTAACTAGAGACACCAGCTGATACTTACAATACGTATGCTAGCACGCCCACCGCCCACATGTCAGTGTAAAAGCCAACTGGTTCTCGTTCTACTATTTCGGGAGCAGCGAATTCTGCAGTTCCCGTGGAAATCTTGACCACTTCATTGGGATCCAGCTTTGTAGCAAGACCGAAGTCGATCAGCTTGACATTGGTGCTGTTTCTTGTGTGGCACATTATGTTCTCGGGCTTGATGTCTGTAACACACAGTTATAACATTGTAACATACACATTACTCATGCAAGTGTAAAACTATATAGATAGAAGCATGTAGTGAAATACCACACTTAAGTCATTAGTGTTTTCTTTTTAAAGTCGTACTCAAAGAAACATTTACCAAACATAAAATTCAAATTTTAGGAAGACAAACTGCTGCAAATTTTCTGCATGAATTACATGAGAGGTAAATTGGGATGAATGAAATAAGAGTAATCAAATGAAATTAATGATGAGTTAATATTTCAATTGGTTTGCAAACAATTGGAAAGTAAATATGGTAACAAATCTAGTATCACAGTATTCCATTGCGAAGAATTTTACTTGTGGTGTTGTCCATCCATCTGTCCATCTCTTAATGATGTAATTTGTCGATAATGTTACATTTAGGCAATAGAACGGACATTAAAAATTTTTCGCGAATTTCGTAATTAGGCCTACATTTTTGCGGCCAAATCCCCAGTTACGATCAGTACCTACATATGTAATTGCTATAGATATTTAGTGTGAGTGTACTCACCAAGATGAATGATATTCTTCTCATGCATGTGCTTGACACCCTCGCAGATCTGTCTCATATAGTTGATCACCTCGGCTTCGGACATGGAATAGCCCTCGGCTGTGATCCTTTCGAACAGCTCTCCTCCCGACAAGCTGTCACACAACCCACATTAATAAACAAACACCTATCAATACCGCATTCATACAACCAGTATTTCTATTGAATTAGAAACTTACAATTCGAAAATGAGAACCATCTCGTCATCGTCTTCGAACGCATCGTGTAAATTGATGAGTTTTTGATGATGAAGTTGGTTCATGATGTCGATTTCCTTTCGAATGAGCTCTTTCTCCATCGCGTGGGAGACCGGTATGAACTTAGCGGCGAAGATGTTGCCGGTCTTTCTCTCTCGACAACGGTGAACGACACCGAAGGCACCGGTACCTATTTCCTCAAGGATGTCATAGAGGTCGTAAACGCTGGTGCTCTTGATTTCCACGGGCTGAGGGACGTACTTGGAGTAGATGTCGAACACTGAACAGGACAAGGACGTTATTAAGCAATCTGCAATACACAACTAATATAGAATTATTGTGCATTCAAGACACTCACCGTATTGGTCGTAATCGTTAACCTTGCCCTCGGGCTTGCCTCGGATCTTCTTGCCGTTTGCGTCGACTGTAAACAAATATTCTCCGTTAATTTATAAATCAATCCATTATAATATGGCTTAAAAGGGTATTCAGGCAAAAAACTAAAAAAATCATATGTTTTCCCATCTATGAGAAAAAATGTCACATAATTCTTCAAAAGTTCATACCCCAAAAAGAAAGAAGGGAAAAAATTAACAAAATGGCATAATTCTGGCTAGTTACTCAACAATTATTTTTCTTATGGGAATAAGCAAGTACAGACGGGTTACAGCAATAACTGACTAAAAACATAACTTGAGAAAATTATTCAACTCAAGTTACATATTATTCAAGTTAACAAACTCCTGCATTCATATCAAAGACAAATTCCATATTTCATAAAAACCTGAATATTTTTCATTATTGATGTGAATTAATTTAGAAAAATCCCATAGGCCTATGTTTATATGTACGTTATTAATTTAATTTAGCCTTACGAACCAAGAAAAATTTCAGATATATATATATATATATATATATATACATTCACATTTGTATTTGTTGTAACTTGTTTGATAACTAAAAAAAAATATTTTCATAAAACTTATTTAATTTTGTAAAGGTGGATAAAAAACATCGAACCTCACCTTCGTACAGTTTCTTCTTGATGATCTTCTTGCCAGAGTCCTTGGTAGTGATAAGGGTGGACACACCACTCGAGTCACTCCTACCGTAGACGTTCTCGGCATAGACTCGGAACTCGTACTGATGTCCGGGGCTCAGACCGGTGACTGCCATCGTGTTGAAACGAGTGTTGCCAACACGAATCCAGCTGGTCATCGGGTGTTCTCTCTTCTCCACAAGATAGTTGGTAATATTGCTGCCTCCGTCCCACACTGGTGGCTGCCATGCGAGGGCCAGAGAATCGTGACCGATGGAGTCCACGGTTGGGAACCGGGGAGGGTCCGGACGATCTAAAAGATAACGTTATAAGTAGTTACGAGAGAACTAGTGTTAACAACACATCAAATAATTTCAGATAATATAATATTTAAAAATATTAATAGGTTATGAAAGTAGGTGCCAATCGGCTGGAATGGTATGTAATGTGATAAGATCCAACAGCTTACCTTCGTGTAAGATGACCGATTTGCAAGTTTGAAGTACACATAAAAAACAATACAAATATAACGAATATATTTATCGTTATATGTATTTGCATTATGTTTTTTGTGTGTACTTCAAACTCGCAAATTCGTCATCTTACACGAAGGTAAGATGTTGGATCCTTTCCTCACATTATATACTAAAAATATTAATAATTAATAATGCCAACAAAGTAAATTGCATGTCAGAAAAAAACAAAAATTAGTACCTGTATATTTATATTTTAATACAAATTTAGAAATTCTAACTTCGCCTATTTTCTTTCCATTAATAATGTTTTGTTGGTTTTAAGGAAATGATACGACAGTCTCATTGGTTATTTATTGTGCTAACGCGACTTTTTAGTGTGGATTCGATCCAGAAAGATCCTCACAAAAGACATTTTGAAAAAATCTAGCTAGAGCAATTTAAAAAATGCTAGGTTGCTGATGCCGTAATTTTGGTTTAGATTAACTGACATCTTTTGTTACAGGTTAGTCTTACAGACTAGAAATTGAATGGTATTAAACTGAGGGTTAGGAAGGTCAATACGCAATACATACCACTGATTTGAATCTTAATGAGCGCGGTATCCTGGCCCAGATCGTTCTCAGCAGTGATGCGATAGGGTCCACTGTCCAGTTTGCTTCCGTCACGGATCGTCAAGATCGCATGCCTCTCCTGAAATTATTAACAAACCCATGTCAATTCAAATAATTATGTATAGCCTAACTGACACATTTTTTGGTAGAATACAATTTTTGTGAAAAGTGTTATGAAATAAATATCCGTTCTATAAATTAAATTAAAAAAATATCAAATACGTACAAACATTTATCATCTCTTATTCTGTTAAAGTAATGAAAAGGTACCGTAATTGTTTTTATGTCATAAGGTTTTGACTTAACCCGCGTAGCAAAAGAAAGAAAGATTTTGCTCGGATTCGAATACAAAGCGTGAATTTTACACATTTTTAATAAATACAGTCAATTATCAATTCATGTTTGTCAGCTTAAAACAATACTATCCTCAAATTACTAAAACATGTACATAGGCCTAGGAGTTAATCGTAGAAGCACAATACATTTTATCTACATAACGTCAGTAGGTCTAAGGATTTAGAGTAGGCCTACCTATGCCTAATATGAAAAAACGTAATTGATTTTGGTGATTATTAGTGCTTAGGTTGTACTGTTTTTTTTTTTATACGTCATTAAAAAACTGCTGTAATTATGTGTTTAATTGCTGAAAATAAAGTAATAATATGAAATAATAGGAATAGTTACCTTTCGCTCAACGTGGTAATGGCTTCCAGACTCAACCACCTCTCCGTCCTTGGTCCACGAAATCTTTGGCTTGGGGAATCCGGTGAATGGAATTTTAACCACCACATTCTCTCCCTTGTCGAAGAAAGCGGTGTCTCGGAATCTGGGCGGTACGTTTAGCTTAGGTGCAGCTAAAATCAGAGTTCAACACAATTAACACACCAAAAATCAAATATCTTACAACATTTAAAAAAGGCATGTTTCAAAAGGGTATTCTTAGATTGAAATCTAATTTGCTAGTATGTCATTTATATTAGCTAGAACATATAACATACGGTAATAATATAAGATACTTCTTTTCTTACTATTAATGCTAATACTATTTTTTTTATTTGAGGCATTTATATTATTTATTTTTTTACAACCAAGTAAAAATATTTACCTTTTTCAGTATGATTTAGTTACTACAATAATTATTTAATATGTATCATCTGATATACATCCAAATCAGCAATGGGAAGAGAAAGTGAGGGAAAAGATTTAATATCTTTAGATCTTCGTCATTAATTGTAGAAACATTTCCAATTAGTTGTAGTTCATATTATTGAATTTAAAGAATTTAAACATTAACATGGGCCGATGTAAATTGGTATGCCTACTTGTATAAAATAATTTAATAAGTTCAAATAAAATTGAAAAAAAATAATGTGCATAAGTTAAAATAGGCCTTTGGCACAACTTGGTTAGATTTTAATTGCCATGTTCTTTATTGTGAGATGCTTGAACTTAATATCTACCTTTTATTCAAAGGCCTCATACGACTTCCTTAAAAATGTAAATTTTGATTTCGATTATTAAAAAAGCTATCCATTATTGTCACTTGTTGAACAATATCAGCAGCACGTCTGGTATTAATATACCTAAATCATGTTTTGCCTCAATGATCATACGATCGCTTTCGCAGTTGTATAATATCGTAGCATTCTACAGTTCTGCACATTTTAAGGATACTACCAAGAAGACAACTTACTCCAGTGCCTAATTTAAGGAAAAAGTGGAACTGCGCAAACAAGTCTTTAGAGGCAAAAACCCGTGGGGTCTGGGGGGCACCGCCCCCCAGGTTAGCCCCGCAGGTAATTTGTTTGGTAACCTGTTTTCAAGAACGTGTTTAAATGGCTTGAGATGGTCTTCAAAAATTTTTATTAGATTTACTATGGCATGTTTACACGTTGCAGAACTGTGAAACAAACTGGAAATCGCATTTTGGGATAGATAGCAGAACATACCTAACACTTATTGACTGAAGCAGTGTAAAATTTCAAAATTTTAATTTTATCTAACTGTTTGCACATTTACCAAACATTTACAAAAATAAAAATAAAGTCTATTTTTTATTCAATCAGTTCTTTTAAAGAGAAATTCTTAACTGCGCAAATGACTTTTGCAACTGCGCAAACAGTGTCCAGCTACGCACTAAATTAGGCCCTGACTTACTCATGATAAAGAGTTCGGCTCTGGTCGACTTGATGCCTCCCTTGTTGGCTGCCCTGCAAACGTACTCGTCGGCATCTTCACCGTAGACATCGTTGATGATCAGCGAGTAGGTCTCTCCCTCCTTGAGCATATTGTACCGGGAGCTATGCGTGATCTCTCGGGCACCCTTGTACCAGGTGATCTTGGGCTTTGGACTGCCGGAAATAGTGCACTGGAACTGGGCATTGTGGTTCTGGATAGCGTTGACGTTTCTCAGAGGCTTCACGATCTCTGGAGGCATGGCAGCTGGAAACAAATACAGGGATATGTTAGAAACTAAATCAACTTTATTAACACTTGGGCAACTCAATTTTGGAATAGCAATTAAAAATGTTGAAAACCCAAATATTCTTTAAATTTATAAAATAAGGCCCAGAGACTGTAAATAAAGACCTTTCGAGCATTATCCAAATTTGATGTCTTTTAAATGATAAATGTTATTATTTCTTGTTTTTTATGTAAATTTAATGGTTTTTTCTTTCTATATCAAAAACAATAAAAAAGTTTGATTTTTATAACAAATAATAGATATTTAAAATTAGCCCCGACATCGATTAGTAATCGATCAACAGTATAAAAAGTACGATACGTATGTATGTATGTATGTATGTATGTATGTATGTATGTATGTATGTATGTATGTATGTATGTATGTGTGTATGTATGTATGTATGTATGTATGTATGTATGTATGTATGTATGTATGTATGTATGTATGTATGTATGTATGTATGTATGTGTGTGTGTATGTATGTATGTATGTATGTATGTATGTATGTATGTATGTATGTATGTATGTATGTATGTATGTATGTATGTATGTATGTATGTATGTATGTATGTATGTATGTATGCATGTATGTATGTATGTATGTATGTATGTATGTATGTATGTATGTATGTATGTATGTATGTATGTATGTATGTATGTATGTATGTATGTATGTATGTATGTATGTATGTATGTATGTATGTATGTATGTATGTATGTATGTATGTATGTATGTATGTATGTATGTATGTATGTATGTATGTATGTATGTATGTATGTATGTATGTATGTATGTATGTATGTATGTATGTATGTATGTATGTATGTATGTATGTATGTGTGTATGTATGTATGTATGTATGTATGTATGTATGTATGTATGTATGTATGTATGTATGTATGTATGTATGTATGTATGTATGTATGTATGTGTGTATGTATGTATGTATGTATGTATGTATGTATGTATGTATGTATGTATATGTATTAGAGATGGGACGATTACGATTCCGATTCAACGATTCTACCGATTATTCGGAGAATCGGCGATTAATCGGATCGGCGATTATTCGAAGAAAATTGGCCGATTCTAATAATCGCGTGATTTTGAATTTTCGCGCGCTCGCTAGTGCGCTATCTGTCGTTTAGCGGCAAGCGCTAGCATGTGTAGAAGGCGGTGTACAGAACATTCGACCTATCGATCGATGTATTTGAATCGAATTTTCTTACGTCATCCGATCGGCGTGGCGTCTTACTAGCCTAACCTGTTGAATGCTGTTGTCTCGTAATTAATTGTGTCAGTTTTTCACATTTTGAATGCATTCGTAGCAATGTCCGAGTTGTCTGCCAATAAAAAACTTAAAAGTGACGTGTGGCGTTATTTCACGGTAGATGTGGTCAACAAAAGCAAAACAAAATGCAAGTTTTGCAACGTACTCATTTCGCGTGGTGGTTCTGATACTAGTTTAGTATAGCTTAGACCCGTTTGAATCGAGTTGCACTTTTTTTAATAATCGGTTGACTAATCGTTAATCGGATCGGTTTTTTAATAATCGTAATCGGTAATCAGATCGGCCAATTTGAAGAATCGTCCCATCCCTAATATGTATGTATGTTTGTATGTATGTATGCATGTAGGCATGTATGTATGTATGTATGTATGTATGTATGTATGTATGTATGTATGTATGTATGTATGTATGTATGTATGTATGTATGTATGTATGTATGTATGCATGTATGCATGTATGTATGTATGTATGTATGTATGTATGTATGTATGTATGTATGTATGTATGTATGTATGTATGTATGTATGTATGTATGTATGTATGTATGTATATATGTATGTATGTATGTATGTATGTTATGTTGGTAAATATAATTCTGCACGGTACTTACTCAGAGGATCCTTGATGTTAACGGATGTGGACGCTGTGGACGGTAGACTGATACCGGCTTCGTTCTGAGCAAACACTCTGAACTCGTATTGTCTTCCCTCGATGAGGTTGGAGATGTTGATTTGTGTGGGCGCGCACAGAACCTGGTTCACTCTTATCCAGGCCGAGCTTCCCTTCTCACACTTGTCAACCCAGTAGCCTTGGATCCTGGCTCCACCATCGCTCTCGGGCTTGTCCCAAGACAGGTTGACAAAGTCGCCGCCAACTTCCGTGACGTTTGGTGTTCCGGGAGCCGATGGGGGATCTGAGAACAATGTTAATGCATGGGTTGTTATTTCTAAAAATTGTCTGATATTTTAATTAAAATATTGAATTTAACATAAACATTTGATAGAATATAAATAACTACAAAAATCTCACTTTAAACATCTGTAAGTTGCAATTATCCCCAAACAGGATACAAGCACGATTACAGTTGAGTTGTTCAGACCAAACGATTAACATTTATGGTATGAAACGGAAACGAATCAACAGATTTTTTTCATAGTTACCTGCATAACTAACACATGCTTCTTCATTTAAGGAAGCGACCAAAATATTTGGGTCGAACGTACGTAAGCTTCAAATCATCATATTATTTTAATTTTATTAATTTTTATATTTTAATTCTACGAATAAATAAGTATAAACCATTAAATTATATTTATCAACTTGATGATGGATTCTGCCATCATAATAAAATATCTATATAAACGAACTTGCCGTAATTATTATATTATAGTTTTTATCACTGCACACGTAGGTACTTAACCTTATAATGTGCCATTAAATTTTAAGTGGACTGTCTAGTGATTTTGACTTAACATTAAGAACTAATTAAGAATTTAAATACAATACTGGAATTTTGTCATTATATTTAACTATTGAACATTTGTAAAAATAGCAATTTAAAAAACAACTTACCGTAAGGAGCCTTAGCCTTGATAGGATTGACTCCCTCAAGAGGTAGTCCCATGCCGTTCTCATTGACGGCCATGACTCGGAACAAGTATTCCTGTCCCTCGGTGAGCCCTTGCACTGTGAAGATGGTGTCCTTGCAGTAGCTGGATACTATTATCCAGTGAGCGGAGCTAATGTCTCGCCTTTCCACAACGTAGTGTGTGATGCGGAGACCTCCGTCGTAGCTCGGAACCCTCCAGTTCAGTGTGCAAGTGTGCTTGGAGATGTCGGATACGTCCAGAGGTCCGATCGGAGGACCGGGTAATCCTAGAGAGATAAATTGGCCAATTAAATTATTATTTGGATTCAATTCAATGTTAGAAGAACTGAAGATTCCAGGTAGAAGAACGAGAGGAAGACCACGACAAAGATGGCACGACAAAGTGAGGAAGGATGTGGAAATGCGAGGAGGGGACTGGAATGTAGTTGAGGGGGAAGAGTGGTAGCAGGATAGAAGAAGATGGAGAGGCTTATCTTCAATGCCGACCCAACGCAGAGTTGGACGTGGCAACAGATGATGATGATGATGATGATGATGATGATGATGATGATGAATGCATTGTTAAAAAATGTTCATTGAAATTGTTCAAAACCAGATCGGACAGAGTACGAATGAGGAGATCAGAGACCAAGTAGGCGTAAGGAGGTTAATGGATAGAATAGGAGAGAGAATACTAAGGTGGTTTGGACATGTCAAAAGCATGGAAACAGAAAGATTGCCGAGAAGAATGATGGAATTGGAAATCCCAGGTACGAGAAGAAGGGACCACGAAAACGATGGCAGGACAGCGTAAGGAAGGACAAGGAGTAGCGAGGAGGAAATTAGAATATGGTGGAAAGGGAAGAGTGGTGGCAAGATAGAAGGAGATGGAGAGGCTTATCTTCAACGCCGACCCAACGCAGGTTTGGGCGTGCCAATAGATGATGATGAATTCAATAGTACAAAACAAATATTGATATTAATGAGTGAATTGAGTTTCTTTGGATTAAATGAACCCACTGCTGCCACTTGGGACAAAATAACGTTTAGAACCCACGATACGTTTACTTATCTAGAATACTCAAATAACTTATCTCTTCTAGTTAAGTACGTAGTTTGTTAGGAAGTCTGAACAATGTCATGAAACAGGCATTAATGCTCAGCTAAAATGATACAGATTATATTTATCAATGATTTCTGATGTCTACTGACCAATTACAGCAATTATGGAATCGTTCACAAATCTTAAATGAAAACCGAACACCTACCTGTAATGTAAACCGTGAATGCTGCAGAAACACTTCCACTGTGATTCTTAACGGTAAGATTGTAAGTGCCAGCATCATCCTTGGTGATCTCCTTGATGAAGATGATGAGATACTCGTCAAACACGGTGTATTTGATGTGAGTGTTCTCGTCGATGTTCTTGCCATTCTTGCTGAGAGTAACTTCCATCGGCTGGTCGCCAGAGTAGTAGATCTTAATCTTGGTGTTATCTCCTTCGGGCAAGTACAGGTCTCCGGGCATGCGGTCAATCCTCGGGGGTGCTGCAACATTGAAAACACAATTTTAACTCTATTCCCTTGATAAACATTAATTTAAGTTTGACTGAATAAAAATATGTCTTTGGCAGCAAAATTTAAGCTAGTTTTTAACATCATTTTATTCAATGGTTTGTTTCAATTTTTTCATTCACAATAGTTTGTATTATATTGTATTTATTTTCATAATGTTGACCATTTGTAAAGTATGTTTGAGGTTTTAAGCAAATCATTCACTTATTTTTATAAAAATAATATCTTTAGATTAAGAAGCTACAATTTGAATGAGTTTAGTAAGTAAAAAGAGTGTAAAATAAAACTCACCTCCAATTCGGAGACGACACGTGGATGTAACAAAGCCGAGCGCATTGCTCGCTTCACAGGTGTAATCCCCGTCGTCGACGTCCCAAACTTCCGAGATGTTCAACTTGAAGACTCCTCCCTTGGATTCGGTCGAGAATCTTCCGCCCATGGTGATCTCCCTGCCGTTCTTCAGCCAGCGCGCCGTGGGTGGAGGTTTGCCCTTAGCTTCACACTCCAGAGTGTAGGCATTGCCTCGTGGGATACCCTGGTTGGCGAGCGGTCGCACAAACTCGGGCTTGATTCCTCCCTCCACCTCGCAGATCTTGACGGGGGTGGTGCACGAGCTAGGATCGCTCTTACCCGCGGCGTTCACCGCGAATATGCGGAACTCGTAGTCGGCACGTTCCATGAGGTTCATCGCGGTGTAAGTACAGTCCATGACGTTGTAGTCGTTGCACTTGACCCACATCGGGCTGCCCACTTCTCTCTTCTCGACCACGTAGCCGGTGATGCGGCTTCCTCCGTCGGACGAGGGGGGATCCCACTTGAGATCGACGTAGTTCTTTCCGACCTTGGTGACCGTCGGGGTTCCGGGAGGCGAGGGGACGTTGAATTTGCCCTTCAGCTTGAACTTGTGCGAGGGAGGCGATGGCTTGCTGAACCCGGCAGCATTCTTGGCCCGGACTCTGAACTCGTACTCGCAGCCGGTCATCAGACTGTGGACTCCGTGGGTGGTGTCTTTGACGAGATAGTCGTTAGCCACGCGCCATTGAGACTCCGAGACGTCTCGGTACTCGATCTTGTAGCCCTGGATCCTGGAGCCACCGTCCATGTGGGGGCGGTCCCAGTTCAAGGTCACGTTGTTGGAGTCCCAGTCGGTGATGCGCGGCTGGCCCGGTGGGTCGGGAACGGTGAATGCAAACTTGGCGGTGATGGGAGAATCCGTCTCCAAAGGTTCGCTTACTCCGTATTGGTTCTCGGCACGGACACGGAAGCTGTACTTCTTGTTGGGTTCAAGGCCGATAACGTCATAGTGACAGCTGCGTACGAAGCTACTCACCTTCATCCACAACTGCAACCAAAGAAACAGATGTCAGCAATCATCACTCAACTCACAACGAAATAAAACACTTTTTTAAAACAACGCACTTAACGACTTAGGGTCAAATGCATAGTCGTTCCTCACGTGCTCCTCAGCTCAGCCTTTCCTCAGACTCGCCCAACCACCAATCACAGAGCAGTCTAAATGGCAATGCTGTTCTGTGATTAGTGGTTGGGCAAGTCTGAGGAAAGGCTGAGTTGAGGAGCACGTGAGGAACGACTATGCATTTAACCCTTAGTCATGTACTGTCGGCCGAATCCGTTAAGGGCTCAAATTGTGTGGGGGGTTAGGGGAGTGAGAGGTGGGGGATTGGGGTTGGTGGTTGTTCAGATTGCAAAGAGGGCCAACAAGTATATATAGAAGAAGAATGTGAAAGTTGGAAGAGGAAAGATGATGAAGGCCATACGAGAAGAATAAAGAAACGACAAAAGATATGCACAAGAGCCGTCTTTGTGGGCACTGTTCACTACGAGAAGGGACCCATCTCGACAGGAAGTAAAGCTGAATATTGCACAATAGTAGTAATATTAAATATATCCGAATTGATTTAGTGCCAAAACTGGCATGTGAACGTGACGCAATGCCGAGCGGCATGAAGAGGGTGGAGAAAGAAGCGTGTCTCTACTGGTTGACCAGATCCAGCATGATGGCATAATAGCCAAATGTGGGCATTTGAGAAGAAGAATAAGAAGATTTAGTGCAAAGAGAATGAATAGTGAACTTACACCAGTGGTAGGATCCAGCTTCTCAACAACGTAGTTGGTGATCGGGGACCCTCCATCGTCCTGGGGTGGACGCCAGCTGAGCGAACAAGTCTCGGGAGTGATATCGGACACATCCAGAGGGCCTTGAGGCGGCAGTGGTTTGTCTGGAATACAGAGGTTATTAATGCTGATAATTATCGTTCTAGTTTGAAGTAGCAAAACAAACCTTATGATTTTTGTAGCTACGTGAAAAAGAATTTAATGTAGAACTAGCTCAGAATGAGATTGTTAGTATGTTCTTGCAGTATGACAAAAAAGAGCCGGAAAATGACAAAAATGCATCTAATAAAGACCATTAATATTAAATACTGGAATAAATACATTAGTATTTTTTGCCTACCCACTTAGTAGCAAGAATTGATTTCAATTGAAGATGTAAATATAATTATTATGTGCTTCATAACTATGTCGGTTCCCAAGTCACTGTTTACAATTTACATATATGCCAGTACCATATACCATAAATTTAACGTACACATAAACTCAATGATGTCAATGAACTGAGCAATTTTGCATGAAATATACCAAAACTGCTTCTACAATATAAATGAATATATCAACAATGAAAAGGATGACATGTTTACCTATGCTTAAGTATATGTAGGATAACAAATATGATACTGTCCACCAATCTAACCACTAAATTGTAAATAATTGTAAATATTTGTGTATGTGTATACATATAAATTAAAGTAGATTTTTCTGAGTAGGTAATACAATACCTATGTAATAAGCTGTATATATATGTAGTTATAGTACTAAATGACAACTCCAATGTTACACTGTAACCAAAAAGGATGCTAATAAAACTGAACTGAACTGAAGTTTAGTATCTGCTGTAAGGTTTCTACTTACCGACTACCAACACTTTGCAAGATGCCGTGTCGGAGCCAACTGAGTTGACCAGTTGAATGGTGTAGTTTCCAAGGTCGCTCCTCTTGGCGCACTTGTTGTAGAAGACCGTGGCATTGGCGCTGGTGTCGAACTTGATCCTATCCCCTGAGAACACCTCTTCTCCGTTGACGGTCCAAGTGGGTCTGGGTTGCGGCACCGCGGTGAAGGGCACCGTGATGGTGAATTCTTCTCCCGCTACGACGGTCATGTCTCTGATGCTCAGGTCGCTGGTTATCTTGGGAGCGCAAGGGGGAGACCTGCATACGATGCTGTCCGAGGCCGAGCTCCATGCTCCTTGTCCGGCAGCGTTGACGGCAGCCACTCGGAACTCGTACTCGTGGTTCTCGATGAGTGCCACTATCTTGTGAGTGAGTTCCGGCACGTGTGCGTGCGTCGCCTTGGTCCACTTGTCTTCTCCCATGAGCTTCTTCTCGATGACGTATCCCGTGATGGGGGATCCTCCGTCGTGACGAGGTTTGCTCCATCCGATGGTGATGGAGTCCTCCGACGAGTCGATGCCTCGGGGAGTTCCCGGAGCACCCGGAGGATCGAACGGATGTCTCGCCCTGATGGGATCGGTGGTCATCGCCGGCTCGGACACTCCGTACTGGTTCTCGGCCATCACGCGGAACTCGTACTCGCGACCGATCGTGAGATTGCGGATGCGACAGAACGCGGTGGTCACGTAGCTGCTAACCTTGGACCAGGTGGGAGAACGAGGTTCTCTCTTCTCCACGACGTAGCTGGATACTTCCGCGCCCCCGTTGTCTTTGGGCGGGCTCCAGTACAGGGTCAAGGCGTCTCCGGCAAACTCGTCGGCTCGGAGGTTCTCGGGAGGGCCCGGTCGGTCCAGCACCCTCACGTTGATGGTGGCAGTGTCGAAACCGCACGGGTTCTTCAGCTGCAATCTGTACTGGCCGGTGTCGGTCCTCTTGGAGTTCTTGACCACGACGCTGGCGAAGGTGTCGGCCAACTGTTGGAACACTCTGACGTCGGTATCCCCCAGGATGAGGTCGTTGGTGAACCAGGACATGGTGGGCTTGGGGAACGCAACGTAAGGCACGTGGATGGAGAAGTCTTCTCCCGCTCGGACGGTGATGTCTCGGACGCCGCTCAGATCCATGCACGGCTTGTTCGGTTGCTCCTCGATCAGGATGGGGTTGCTCGGACGGCTGGGATCGGAGGGGCCGACGTCGTTGACCGCGATCACGCGGAACAAGTATTCTTCGCCTTCCTTCAGGCTGGGCACGGTGAATACGTTCACGGGGATCGGAGTCTCGTTCACGTCGGACCAGTCCTGATCTCCCTTGGCCTTCTTCTGGATTATATATCCCTTGAGCTTGGCTCCTCCGTCACTCCTCGGAGGCCTCCAAGACAGCGTGACACTATCCTTCGTGATTCTGTCCGCCTTTGGAGGTTCTGGAGGATCGGGCTTCTTCCTTTGAGTCTGAGCGGTGATCGGTTCGGTGGGCTTGCTAGGCTTGCCCGGTCCGGCTTCGTTCACGGCTATCACGCGGAACTCGTAACGAGATCCCTCGCGGAGATCTTGAACGGTGAAGCTGGTGTTTGGTGAAGGGTAGTTGTTCACCTTCATCCATTCGCCTCCCCTCTCGCGTTTCTCCACGTAGTAGCCAGTAATCGGCTTTCCTCCGGTGTTTATCGGAGGAGTCCATGTCAGATTGGCAGCGCTCGGACTGTAGGAAGTGATTTCCGGTGTTCCGGGCGCATCTGGAGGATCGAAGGGGCTCTTCGCCACGACGGGCTTTCCTTCCAGTGGCTCGGACAACCCGTAGATGTTCTCCGCTCTCACGCGGAAGACGTAACGCTTGCCTTCTGTTAAAGCCTTCACCGTAAAGGCGGGTTTCGGACAGAATCCGGGTACCGCCTTCCAGTTTTCAGATCCAAAGTCACACATTTCAACGACGTATCCGGTGATTTCACCACCACCGTCATCGGAAGGTGGATTCCATGAGAGCGATACTGTGTCGTGGGTGGTTGCAGTGTACTGCAGGGGACCCTTGGGTATTCCGGGCTTGTCAACCACGATCACTTCGATGTCCGCGGAATCCTTGCCGTGGTCGTTCTTGGCAGTGATTGTGTACTTGCCGGCATCTCCACGGACCGAAGCCTCTACGCGCAACTGAGTGCTGTCGTTTGTGGTCTTGGCCTGGAAGCAAATAATTTTGAATTGAAAAAACTATTAAGAAATAACGAAAACATTTTTTTTAAAGAAACTAACACTACATACATTTGTATTAATCAATTATTGGCCTAGTATGATATGAATATGATGATATTCTATCTTGGCAAACAAAACTGAACTGCATTTTGTATAATATAATATGTTTGCATATTTGTTAATCAATCATACATGTACTGTTGCATTAAGACTTAAGAGCAACCACTATCTTGTTGTAATCTATGAATATAATAACCAAACAAATATATAAATTTAAACATACTGGGATGACAAAAACAACAAATTAAATAATTTTCCCCCAAAACTTTTTTTATTTAACAAATGTTCTAGAATGCCAATGTAATTTTTGTTAAACTTCACCATACGTAATATCAGGAATCACTATAGAAAGAGATTCATCAAGTTTGAAATAAAAAATTAAAGATTTATTTAATACTTGTTCATACATTTACAAGAAAGTGTGCAATAGGCTTCGTGTCGAATAACCACAGCAACAAAAAACGAAGAAAAACTACATTTCATTTTAAAAAATTAAAATTTTGTAAGCAATTTGGCATCATCGCAGATATAATGAGAAACTATATTAACAAAATACATCTTTTTTTGCTTAAATCAATTTAGAGAAACTGCAATTATTGGTTGTTAAAGTAGTTCAATGAGTTACCATAAGAAATGACATTTTTGAATTTTTATTCACATTTGTGTACTTAGCTAAAAAAAAATTAAGCAAGTAGCTTACCGATACTCTGTTCGAGATGGGTAGTTTACTGTTATTCTTGGTCCACTCAATAGTAGGCGTAGGTGCTCCAGACAACGGAATCTGGATGTTGATGGGTTCACCAGCACGAACCTTGATCTTCTTGCCAATAAGACCATCAAGATTGAGTTTGGGTTTTTCTAGAAGAAGAAAATTAATGTTTCACGATCTTGTTTGTATTTCAAGAATATTTCCAAAATATTAAGGAAACCTAACAACATGTAGGTAGGTAGGCACTGATGTCCTAGTAAGTTCAGGGATGCCTTTCATCTTTTAAATAATGGTGTGAGAAAATGTTAAACGGAATTAAATTCTTTATTTTAGGAGATTGAAACCCTGTTAATGGTTGTCAATTCATATTTAAATGTGATGAACCATGACTCTTATACAAGGAGAATATTTGAATGTAAAACATATATCCAATGAGTTTAATAATAATGAGATGACTACCCACTACCCACTCACCTACTACCCACTACTCACCCACTTGCAAGAACTACTTTCAATTAAGGAACTTCATACCATTTTTTTAGGAGCCTCGTTGCTATGACGGCTCGAAAGTGTACAGGAATTTAAAAGTCGGGAATCCCCCCAGAGCCTCGTTGCTTTTGCTTACCTCTCATCGGCTTGGCAGCCAATATCTGCGAGGTGTCGCTAGGCTTGCCGTTGCCGGCAGCATTGACCGCAGACACTCTGTACTCGTACTCGTGTCCTTCTTGCACGTGGTCGTCGTAGTACTCGAGATGCTTCACAGGCTCCTTGTTGACCTTGACCCAACGTCCGGTCTTGCGGTCGCGACGCTCCACGTCGTAGCCGATGATCGGGGATCCCCCGTTGCTGATCGGAGGAGTCCACTTGATCTTGATGTGGTCCTTGTCACTGTCCACTCCCTCGGGTTTGCCGGGACGACCGGGAATGTCTGAAAGCGGAAAGAAAAATATTAGTGTGTTGTAATGTTAATTACAATGTTTATTTACCCAAATTTGAATTAAACATTTCTTTCGATTTCGAAAATTGTGTTTCAAATGATTTAAAAAAAAAAAACTGTAATACATTTAGAGATATGATTATAAAAAACAAATTTAGTAGTATTTAAGTAACATAAAAAATATTGTTATTATTATGATTGTAAACATTGATTGTAAAAGGGCTTCTCCCTTCCTTAATCAATGGTTCTAATAATTACTTTATACTTATTTAGTGAGAAATTTATGTCAAATGTTTTGTAACTGAGTGAAAGAGCTCCAAACTAAACTAATAAAGAATACAATACAATACAATGTTTATTTACTCAAATTTGAACTAAACATTTCTTTCGATTTTGAAAATTGTGTTTTAAACAATTCAAAAGGCTTTTCTAAAATATATATATACCTATACTGTACAAAAAAAAGAAAGACCTATTTGTATAAAAATATTAGAACTGTGTTAAAATGTTAATTACAATGTTTATTTACTCAAATTTGAATTAAACATTTCTTTCGTTTTCGAAAATGGTGTTTCAAATGATTTAAATGATTTCTCTACTGGTTGACCAGATCCAGCATAATGGCATAATAGTAACATGTGAGCATTTAAGAAAAAGCTTTTAAAAATGATATCTTTGTAAGAGGTGCAGGTAAACAAACTAAAATTAACAAGAAGCAATAAAAAACAGTACACAGTAAATAGCTACATAGCATAGCAAATAAACTCGCACGTTTGCCATATAAACGGTGTCATTTCTGCCGTGGTCAATTTCTTGAAAAGTTAGCTCACCGAATTGGTTCTTGGCAACGATAGGCTTGTCGGTACTGAGAGGATCGGATCTTCCCTGGAGGTTCTCTGCGAACACACGGAACTCGTACTTGGTTCCTTCCAGCAGGCGCGGGACTGTGGCGTGGTTGTACTTGGGGTTGACGTAGTTGACTGCCGGTACCCATCCACCACCGTGGGACAGGTCTCGCTTCTCGATCACGAAGCCACTGGGGACAAACAGTGAACCTCAGTCTCGTGCTCATCACCACACACAGAAACAGGCACTTATTAAAAACGAGCATATGTTGTCGGAATTCTATTAAAGTTACCTAACAGGTAACAATTTAAAATCACCAACAAGGGTAGGACAGAAATCTTCTCTATTTGGACATTTATTGTGCACTAGATGCTTTTTATTGGCTGGTCTCAATCCAATCAACGAATTTTCCCAATCAGCAGCCATATTACCATATTGGACAACACAATATGATTATTAGATGGATAGATAATTCATTTGCAATAGAATCCATAGTTGCATACATAGATAATTTTAAACAGGTATAGGCCTAGATTACTTCCAATATAAGTACTATTGTAAACATACTTGAGCATTGGAAGCTCTTTACATAATTAGAGTAAGGAAGCTTTCTATAAAACTCTTGATGTACTTTTGTCACATTGTGCCCATCTATGAATATACTAACTTCTTGTTAATGCTTTTTATCTGTTGGAAATCTGTTAACCACTGATTCGTTCATCTCGTGTGGTGGTATTAGAATCCTTAACACTACTAGTGGGGTTATTAAGTATAGTTCAATTTCGTAAGCGGAAGGTCTAATTTGCGTGCTATGAATGAATGTCACGCATATGCCTATATTGATTAAGTCCATAAACAAAGATTATGATGTGAAAGGGGATAAGGTGAGGATACATTCTAAAGAAGCTATGACATTACAAATTGGGATTACAACAGCGAAAGAAATTGTTGATAAATTCTTGAAACAGTTATCCAATCTTATAAATGCGTTAATATAACAGACCAGCTATGTGTTTTTTTTACTTTCTTCCATTCAGAAAATGATTTATATCCCCATCATTTTTTAATTATCAAAATTTCTCTCAAGATAAGATTGTCACTTCAGACTTACGTGATTTCACTTCCACCATTGTCCTTAGGTGGCTTCCACGAGAGGGTGACACTGGCCGAGGTAATCTCCTCGTATTCCAACGGAGCCTCGGGTGGAGAAGGCCTGTCAAGCACGATAACCTGGAAGGAGCCTTCGTCAATACCGGAGCTGTTCTTCAGCATCAAGTGGTACAGTCCACTGTCGGTCCTCTTGGAGTTGACGGTGTTTACGATCGTGTGGTAGCCGATGGAAGTGATGGTCGTCCTGTCGTCTGTCTTGAGCTGTTTGCTGCTGACAGACCAGGTGACGTCTGGTGGGGGTTCACCGATGAAGTCGATATCGATGTGGAATATCTGGCCGGCCTTGATGCGGACGTCATTCAAAGGCGTCTTGATCTTCGGTGCCACTGAAACATAAACGTGTTTTTTTGAGCACGTTTCATTGCGTGTGATTATTATTGTAGCGATATTTCTTGCATTAAATGTGAGCTTGGAAAGAAGAAATTATATAATTTAATTGGTAGAATTTAAATCAAAAGTATAAGTATACAATTTATTATGTAGGCCTAAACCCTACACTATAGAAGAGAAAAGAAGAAACGTAAGAGGCATGACTGGCAACGAAAGTAAGTCAAGGGTGCGATTGAAACCTTCCTAACTCTAACAGCTATTCTGCACATGTCTTGCTATCCAATATGGCTCGAGATAGTAATAGTAACTTCTTATCCACAAATGCATCCAAATGATTCATAGATTGGATTTAGAATAGGAAATAACAAGACAAGTGCCCAATAAATGTTGGAGTAAAGGAGGTTTTTGTCGTATCCTTGATTTACATATTATATCCTTGGCTTAATAACCAATTTGGAGTTGAGCAATTTAACTGGTTCCAACCAGAACTAGACCTCTACGACAATATTAACGAATAGCATTTGAAAGTTCAAACCTTTGAAACAAAAGTCTCCCACAGAATATAAGTAGTTAATACTTACAGTATCTCGGCTTAGCAGTGACAACATCGGAAGGCTCGCTGGGCTCACTCTGGCCAGCTGAGTTGCTTGCGATGACGCGGAACTCGTATTCCTGGCCCTCTGTGAGGTCCGGAACGGTGGCCTTAACACATAGAAAGTGCACCTTGTAGCAGAGCCAAACCGGAGATATATGTAAGGTATGTACTAGGCTACTCTACTAGACAAATTCTTTATTATTAGACAAAGTATTATTAGAAAGTAGACCTAAATCATAACAATAATTAGGGATGGGGAAAAATATCGATTTTATTGATCGATATCCGATATTGAAAATATTTACGTTATCGATATTAATTTAAGTATCGAAAGTATTGAAATTGGAGAATCGTTGAGAATGAATGTGATTTTGTAAACAGAATAATGCTGAGAACTGGTGAATAAGGCCTACAAAAAATTTCTCTTGCGAATATAAAGAAAAACACATTTTTCTATGGAATTTTGGATTTTAGTCTAAATCCAACATATGAAATTTTAATCAACATTTTTTTTTTCGATATCACCAATCACTAAAAATAATGTCCATCGATTATCGATACCCATACTTAAAATCGATGCCCATCTCAAACAGTAATATATCCATTGAACTCTAGATCTTGAGTGTGAAGTCTTTTCTGTCAACCCCATTTAATGTAATTAAATTACACAACTAATTATACTAATTCGTGTGCGCTTACGGTGTTCTGCTTGGCAGGCACATGCACTGCGTTGACCCAGTACGGGCTTCCCTTCTCCCTCTTCTGCACGACATAGCCATTGATTGGCGAGCCACCGTCGGACTTGGGAGGTTCCCACTCGATGTCAACATGATCCTTGTCCCAGTCATTGATCATTGGCTTGCCAGGCGCGTCCGGCTCATCTAAACAAGATCAGACCGTACAATCACTCACAAGCCAATGCCTTATTACGATGTACTCAACAGCTAGGTCATATGACATCACCCCAATCAAATCCATTGCACATTGCCAGGCTTGTCATAAGGAAATCCAAAATAAGGGGAAGGGTAAAAAAAAACTTCAAAGTTGAGGGTTTTGTGGTTTTAAGTGGCTTGGAGGGGTTTGATGGATGTTTGGTTTGGAAAGAGCTGTCAAGTATGAAGTAGGTAGAGGAAAAATGAAGGAACCAGATGAGATGATTTAAGGAATGCACAAGAGGTCTCTTTTACCGGAACCGGTCACCACAAGGAGGGACCCACCTTGACCGGGCTTATTTTAAGACCAACAAAATGTCATATTAAAATTAAATTATTAGAAACTCTCCAACTTTCAACTCTGGAATATAAAATTATTGGAGCAGCAGTTAATTATTCATCAGAATAATAACTTCATGTAGGTTTTCAAATTTCAATAGTCATTTAAATTATTTAAACTTTTTAATTGATTAAATTATTTAAAACTTATTATTTAAGTATTTAAATTACTTAACTATTAATGGCCTTGTTTTTTTTTAAATTCACATGCAATAGAATAAAAACATCTTAATCATATCAAGGTTCCCTCTGTGTATACGCTTCATAACATTACCCGATCATTCGGAAGAATGGTTTCACAACATGATGCGAATGCACTTACCGAACTCGTTCTTGGCAATGATGCTCTTCTCCGTCTCCAGAGCGTCGGACTCGCCAACATTGTTGACGGCCTTGACTCTGAAGAGATACTCCTTGCGATGGGTGAGTCTGGTCACCTCGTGGGTGAGTCCATTAGCCATGCCTGCGTCCGACCAGGTGCCACGAGAGACGTCCATCTTCTCTACGATGTAGTGGAGGATGGGGCAGCCTCCGTCGTCCAGAGGAAGTCTCCACGTCAGCCGGCAGCTCTCCTTGGTGATGTTGCTCACCATCAGAGGGCCCTCGGGGGCAGAGGGGCGGTCTGGACAAATAAACAATGTCGTCAGAACAGTTATCAAAACGTTATTCCTAAAAAAAAAAATTAAAAAGTTATTTGATTTGCTAGTTTTGGATGGAAGGTAATAGGTATATACTGTAGATGTTAAACAAAATCTGCAAATAAAAAATTACATGATAAAAACGAAAAAAATTAAATGAAACAATTAATCCTTTCGATGTGTGGAGCGACTTTTGTCGAAGCAGGAAAATACACGTTGGATGCAAAACTAGACTTCAGTCAATCACTCTGAAAAAACCTTAGGCTAATAGGCGATGTTTGACTATAGGTTAATGTGTCTTAAAAAGTTCATTTTTCACCGGCAGATCATAGCAGCATGCATGTTGAATAGCACTATGCATGCATTTTTGAGATGTTTTACCAATGCTTTTTAACTTTAAAGAATCACAAGAATAAAAATAATGTGTGAAAAACTAAAAAAAAAAAAAACTCTGGGTTGTGGGAAAGTCTTCAAATAACAATAAAAACAATATTGTAGGCCAATTTCATTTTTGTGTTGTTTTTGAGTAATTTTCTAGAAATAGGAGAGTTTTTAATGGTGCAGCAAAAGGGTTAAATTCCCACTGATTGGACACGTGTTTTATCAGGGTGCAAACTGTGATTACTTACCGAGAACTGTGACGTTGGCTGATGCCGAGCACTGGCCAAGGTTGTTCTCGAGAGTTAGCGTGTATTTTCCGGTGTCGGACCTAACGGAGAACAGTATCTCGAATACCGTCTGGTTTCCGAAGGTCTGAATGTCGGCCCTCACTCCTGCCTCGATGGGTTTGTTGTTCACGGTCCACTTGGCCTTGGGTCTGGGCGATGCCTCGATCGGTATTGTGTAGTTGATCTTCTGGCCGGCCTTGACAATCAGGTCTTGGAGCAGAGTCTTGTCGAACCATGGGGCCTCTGCAAAACAATACACAGTTTTAACGTTATTATACTAAGTTAACATGAGGGAAGCGTCAGGCATGGCCAGCCGGCTTTGATGTACCTAGAGGCCAGAATATAATGGGATAAATTTCCTATCCCCTACCCGACTTCATTGTTGGACACAGGGAGCAGATATATAAAAGAAAAAAAATACTAATCTAGGTTTTCAGGAATAGAGGAATAGCTTTCTGATTGCATCGGAAAGAATTTCATGATGTTTTTATTTGTGATATTATTATTTTACTCCTGTTTTATGTTATGAATCCATTGATTGCTTTAAAAGAGCTGCAGGAACTCACTGTAGCTTCAAGAAAAGTAGTCGCAAAAATATCGTCGCGTATTTTTTTTTTTTTTTTTTTTTTTTTTTACAAATAATAGCCTACTACCAGATAAGGATCCGAATCCTAAAAATGGATTCGGGTAATTTCTGGATCCGGGTTATCCGGGTACCTGGGTACCCTATGACATCTCTAAGAGCTAAGCATTAATCCATTTTTTCAGTCAGCATTTTAATTTCTGCACAACCATCACAACATATGTCCTAGGTGTTGCAAGTATTAAACCTGGGCCTGGATATATTTTCCTTCCACTTTCCCATCAACTCTCAAAATGTGTTCAAATTCTTTTCTCAAAATGTTTCTAATATTTAAGGTCAAAATAAATCCTTCACTCAAGCATTGCAAAGCTGAGTGATTGCAAGTCAAAATTTTGTATTTTGTATTTTAGAAACCGTTTTGCTGTAAACAGGACTCACATTACATAATTATTTAACATATTTGCATAATTCTGAATTAATGGTTATGCAACGTGATGGCAAGTTTATAATAAATAAAGAACATGCCTTATGTTATAAACAAAACTAAATATAGTTTTAAAATGAATTTTCTTTAAATCATTTTAGAAGTTGTACTACTATAATACAAAAATCTGTAGTTATGTAGATTTATAAATGCAGTTACGTTACCATAACTTAAATGTACAGTTTTTCAATTGAAAGGAATTAATATTTATTAAAATAATTACATTTGAGTTAATTTGCCTCGACAGGCAAGGTTTCGCAAACCAATAATGCGGGCGATAATAAAATACAGTTGAATTCGAGAATATATCCCATTGTACTAAAGTAGCATACTAAGTAGCCTCTATTTAAGAAAAATGTCTCTACTTACGGAATCTGGGCTTGGCAATGACAGGCTTAGACGCGTCACTCGGGTCTCCTGGTCCACCCTTGTTGACCGCAATGATGCGGAACTCGTATTCTTCACCTTCGGTCAGATTAGGAGCAGTTCCCTTAGTTTGGTTGCCGGGGACCTCGGCGGCCTTCTCCCAGTTTCCAAAGCGGGTCTTCTTCTCAATAATGTAACACTTGATCGGAGATCCTCCATCCTTCTTAGGTGCGGTCCATTCCAAGTCCACATGGTCCTTGTCCCAATCTGAAGCACAAACAATAGGCATATTATATTCCACACTGTCCATTCCAAGTCCACATGGTCCTTGTCCCAATCTGAAGCACAAACAATAGGCATATTATATTCCACACTGTCCATTCCAAGTCCACATGGTCCTTGTCCCAATCTGAAGCACAAGCAATAGGCATATTATATTCCACACTGTCCATTCCAAGTCCACATGGTCCTTGTCCCAATCTGAAGCACAAGCAATAGGCATATTATATTCCACACTGTCCATTCCAAGTCCACATGGTCCTTGTCCCAATCTGAAGCACAAGCAATAGGCATATTATATTCCACACTGTCCATTCCAGGTCCACATGGTCCTTGTCCCAATCTGAAGCACAAGTAATAGGCATATTATATTCCACACTGTCCATTCCAAGTCCACATGGTACTTGTCCCAATCTGAAGCACAAGCAATAGGCATATTATATTCCACACTGTCCATTCCAAGTCCACATGGTCTTTGTCCCAATCTGAAGCACAAGCAATAGGCATATTATATTCCACACTGTCCATTCCAAGTCCACATGGTCCTTGTCCCAGTCTGAAGCACAAACAATAGGCATATTATATTCCACACTGTCCATTCCAAGTCCACATGGTCCTTGTCCCAATCTGAAGCACAAGCAATAGGCATATTATATTCCACACTGTCCATTCCAAGTCTACATGGTCCTTGTCCCAATCTGAAGCACAAGCAATAGGCATATTATATTCCACACTGTCCATTCCAAGTCTACATGGTCCTTGTCCCAATCTGAAGCACAAGCAAATTGTAGACATATTACGTTCCACACTGTCAATCACTAGCAGTGGCACATTTTGTGGGAGCTATTTGAATTACTTTTTAAACAACAGCTCCAATAAAATGCTATTTAAGAACTTTGTACAATAAATAGTATGGTAGAGTTAGAGACAATAAATGTGTAATCTGTGGTACCGGTATAGTACAATATCAGTATCTGTAGTCATATTTGTCTTTGTATTTCTCCTGTATCTTCTACATAAACCTATAGCATTACACTCGTCAGTCACTATGATTGTCATCAATGAAGAATTAATAATCAAATAATTTGAATGGCTAAAATTTTGCCAAATTGGTTATCTTTCAAAGATTTGATTCACATTTCACATTTCTTTCTTATCATGATAAACGATCTCAAAATTTGGGCAAATTGGTTATCTTTCAAAGATTTGATTCACATTTCACATTTCTTTCTTATCATGATAAACGATCTCAAAATTTGAGCAAATGGGTTATCTTTCAAAGATTTGTTTCACATTTCATGTTTCTTTCTTATCATGATAAAGGATCTCAAAATTTGGGCAAATTGGTTATCTTTCAAAGATTTGTTTCACATTTCATGTTTCTTTCTTATCATGATAAATGATCTCAAAATTTGGGCAAATGGGTTATATTTCAAAGATTTGTTTCACATTTTATGTTTCTTTTTTATCATGATAAACGATCTCAAAATTTGGGCAAATTGGTTATCTTTCAAAGATTTGTTTCACATTTAATGTTTCTTTTTTATTATGATAAACGAACTTACCAACAGCTTCTGGTGTTCCAGGTTTGTCTGGTTTGTTGAACGGATCCTTGGCAGTGATGGGCGCTTGTCCCATGAGAGGCAGAGACTCTCCTTGCTTGTTGACAGCACGGACCCGGAAGTTGTAGTCGTGACCTTCTATCAGATGGTCGACCCTGATGGACGGGCCGGAAGACTCTCCTACCGGGACCCAGCGCATGTTCTCCATGTCGATCTTCTCGATAACGTAGTGAGTGATCTCCGAACCACCGTCGTCCTTGGGTGCTCGCCACGACAGCGTGCACGATGACTTGGTGATGTTGTCGGGCCTGAGGGGGCCTTCGGGAGGCTGGGGCACATCTGAAATAGACCGGACATATGTGATTAAATAGATAAATAAACAACTAAATAAACAAATAAATGAATTAATTAATTAATGAAGGAAGGAAGGAACGAATGAATGAATGAATGAATGAAGGAAGGAAGGAAGGAAGGAAGGAAGGAAGGAAGGAACGAACGAAGGAATGAAGGAAGGAAGGAAGGAAGGAAAGAAGGAATGAATGAATGAATGAATGAATGAATGAATGAATGAATGAATGAATGAATACATGAATGAATGAATGAATGAATGAATAAATGAATAAATAAATAAATAAATAAATGAATGAATGATGAATGTATGAATGAATGAATGAATAAATGAATGAATGAATGAATGAATGAATAAATAAATAAATAAATAAATAAATAAATAAATAAATAAATAAATAAATAAATAAATAAATAAATAAATAAATAAATAAATAAATAAATAAATAAATAAATAAATATTAAATAAATAAATAAATAAATAAATAAATAAATAAATAAATAAATAAATAAATAAATAAATAAATAAATAAATAAATAAATAAATAAATAAATAAATAAATAAATAAATAAATAAATAAATAAATAAATAAATAAATAAATAAATAAATAAATAAATAAATAAATAAATAAATAAATAAATAAATAAATAAATAAATAAATAAATAAATAAATAGATAAATAAATAAATAAATAAATAAATAAATAAATAAATAAATAAATAAATGAATACATGATCTGTTTACATGATAGCCTATATTACTATCTTCAAGATGTTGTTTAGGTATATTCGAAGCTAACTTGTAGATAAATAGGCAGAGATAGCCAATGGAAATTTTAAAATTTTAAATCATTAAATCCCAAAGTAAATAAATGCAATTTTGGTTGCAAAATATGAAAACCATCACCGATAATGTCGATTAAATATAATGATCTTTCCTTTCGAATCAACATTTTAATCCCAAAAATTGTGTGCATACCTAGAACTGTCACGTTGACAGTAGCCGTGTCAACACCGTTGATGTTCTTGGCTGTCAGCGTGTACGTTCCACTATCGCAGCGCTTGGCGTCGATCACTCGGAACTTGGTGGAGTAGCTCTCGTTAATGATCTTGATGCGGTCGCCGTTCATGACTGCGTTGCCCTTCAGCGTCCATTCCTTGGATGGAGGTGGCTCGCCGATGATGGGGACGTCGAAGTCAAAGTTCTGGCTAGCTCGGATCTTGATGTCGATGAGAGCGTTGCGATCGATACGTGGAGCCACTGAAACGGAATAAAATTAAATAAATTAATTTGTTTTATCGTCAACTGCACTAATGTTACAAGTAAAGGGAAAGACATGTACAATCAGTAGAGATACGTTATTTTAGCGTTTTAGGTTTTAGATGCTAAATTGGTCATTTATTTATTGGTTTTATTTTTGATAAAGCTACAAAATGCTAATTTTACAAAAAATAATGTGTTCCCATTCCTATTGAGATTTAGTAAAGAACTGCATTTTAAAGTTAAAAGTTACAACTGAATTGATTTTAAATATTACCTGCACATAATTTTTCATTAGAAGTGCAAGAAACCCCCTGATATAGTGTACAAGGTTTTAACGGAAAGAAAAATATAAATGCTACAAAGTGCTAAATTTAAAATGATTAATACTAAATTTAGAGAAAATTTTTGCTAAAAAGACGTATCTCTAACAATCAGTTTGTAATAACAAAAGGCTTTCTCATTTACTTTATGACTGATAATGAGGTAGGTAAATTAGATAGTACTTAAGTGTTATTAATCATTATATTTCCCTCCAGTTTTGGATGACATGCAAAACCTCCCAATATAAAGAGTCAACTAACGGTTCTTAGGTCTGGCAATATGAGGTTTAGTAGCATCGCTCGGCTCTCCGGGTCCGGCCTTGTTAACCGCTCGGATTCTGAACTCGTACGTGTTGCCTTCGATAAGGTCGGGTACTTTGCCGGTTGTCACATCGCCGGCAACATCGGCACATTTCTCCCAGTTCGGGTTGAACTTATCTCTCTTCTCAATGACGTAGCCAGAGATGGGAGAGCCACCGTCTTCCGAGGGTCGAGTCCATTGGAGCTCAACAAAGTCCTTGTCGTAATCCTTAATCTCGGGAGTTCCGGGTTTGCCTGGCTGATCTGAAAGAAAACGTAAAATGGTAAGTAAAGGTGGTAAATTTTAAAATAAAAGGAACAATATCGATATGTATGGCAAAGGTTCTAACTGCTGAACAATATTGTTATGTAGAATAGTTTTGAAAAATGAAAAGCAATTGAGTGACAGAATTATTTCAAGCCACATAAATGTGTTTTTTTTTTATATAAACATTATCAAAAGTTTAAAAGGAAAAGTGAGTCAACTTTTCAAATCGACCACAATCTTAAGTTTTGTAATAAATTTAGCATAACTAAAACGACAGTACCGTAATGCGATTGTAAAGGCGGTTTCACACAAAAACATAAGACATAAGATTTAAGGTTTAGCGCATAGTCGTAATGTTGGATCATAGGAAACACGTACTGGCATTCACACAAATGCACTAGTTTTAAGACATAGTTTTAACGCATAATTTTCTGTTTTAAGGCATAAGAAAGTTGACCAGTGTTCAACTTTATGCTTAAACCTTAAAACAACGCACGAAAAACTTGAGTCAAAGAAGCATCTACTTTAAAAGGTTATGACTACCACAGTCATGTAGGGGCCTACGTCACCGAATAATAATAATAATATATATAATAATATATAATAATACATATATAATAATATATAGAATAATTATGTAGTACAGTATTCGGCCGCAACCTCCAAAGAACTTCAACGAGTGCCATGCCTTCTCATAAACTCTTTGTGCTTACGTTTCTATGTGTACCAGCACCCCTTAAGTACTATGCGTTAAACCTTAAATCTTATGTCTATGTTTTTGTGTGAAACTGCCTTAAGAGGGTACTTTAAGGAGACAAAGAACCACGTTTTGATGCACATTGAACAAAGCTTTAAGTTTGTTGATTGTATCAATGAAATGCCAGGGAACTTACCGAACGGATTCTTGGCCTCGATGGCTTGCGCGGTGGTAAGCGGATCGGACTTTCCTTGCTTGTTCTGTGCACGGACGCGGAACTTATACTTGTGTCCCGGCTGAAGTCCGTCGATCTCAAGGTTGGTGACCGGACCGTCGGTTTCACCGGCAGGAACCCACCGACCTGGATAAGAAAACACAACCCTTAAATGTAATAGAGTACTCCTTTTATTTGAAAAGAAAAAAACTTTATTAATTTTCATTGTTTTGCTAAAAAAATAAAAATTTATATTTTATAAAAATACAGTAAATTTGGAATGAAAATAAAACAACTTCCAAATGTTTCAAAATTAACACCCATGTAGCAATATATAGATGTTAATGATTCTTGTTGCTTATGTATGTATAGGCTTATGTTAGTGTAATCATATTCTTCAAGAAAATGAGCGGTGACAAATGAAGATGAATGATCATACGGGTTTCGAACCCACCTCTCTAGGTGTTTACGCTTAGAGACTGCGCTGCAACCGCACGTACTTAGTATACTGTACTTACCGGTGGCCTCGTCCATCTTCTCTACGATGTATTTGTCAATTGGCTGACCACCGTCGTCGGCAGGTGGATTCCAGCTGAGCTTGCAACCCTCGGCATGGATGTCCGATGTCTTTAGTGGGCCTCCAGGGGGACTGGGCTTGTCTGCAAACAACACGTACCATCGTAGTTCAACTCTAACAATGTCGGCTTTAATACTTAATACAGGCCAACTTGTTATTCTTCTTCAAAGTAATTTTATTAATTCGTTCGTATCTTATGTATTTTAAATTGTATGTGTGAAAGAATAAACTATTTCTAAACTAAACACAAACAAAAAAAACACTTTAATGCAACTTTATCGACACTCTACTTTCACGAACTGTTCACAACACTTCTAAGAATGTTAACAAACCAAGTGTATAATCTGCAGGGAAGTTTCCTCTGAACAATGTGCAGTATTGCACGAAATATTTCTTTTGCAGAATGTCACCTTCATTTAGAATCTTTTATTATAAATACATATCTGAGCTTGATATTCCCGCAGTGATGTTACCACAAAAACAATTATACAAAACAGGAAAGTTATGCCAAAATAAAACAAAATAATTGAGATGGGCAATGTCAAACATTTCTCTTTTAGTTTCCGGTTGACGGGGCCTTTACGCAAGCACAAGTTACAACTTTTTATAAAGTCAAGACACTGCTGAAGAGCTATCAAAAATTCTAGTAATAAATAATAGAATTTCTCTAAATGTTTAAGAATTTAAGTTTACCATACTGGATAGGAAAGTTATTTTACCTAGATAGATCCCACTAGAGCACATTAAACTGGCTTGCATTAACACTCACCGAGAACATTGACTTCAACTTCAGCAATATCTTTGCCATTGACGTTCTCGGCCGTGATTATGTATTTGCCAGACTCGGCTCTGGTCGCCATTCGAACGGTCATCTTGGTGAGGTATTCTTCCGAGTGCACCTTGACACGGTCCGAGGACTTGACGTCCTTGCCGCGAAGCTGCCACTTGATGGTCGCAGGGGGTTCGCCGGTCACCTTGACGTTCTCAAAGCCGAAGTTCTGACCGGCCTTGATTCGTACTTCCACCAAGTTGGTGCGGTCGATCTTCGGCGCGAGATTCCTGGGCTTGGCGATGATGGACGGAGTGCAATCGCTCGGTTCGCCGGGGCCTGCCTTGTTAACGGCCTTGACCCTGAACTCGTATGCTTGACCTTCTTCGAGGTCGGGCACTGTGGCCTTGGTCTGTCCGGCAGGCACTTCGAGAGCCTTCTCCCACTGTCCGTACTTGTCCTTCTTCTCAACGATGTAGCCAGTGATGGGAGAGCCACCGTCTTCCTTGGGTGGAGTCCATTGTAGGTCGACATGGTCCTTGTCCCAGTCAGTGGCCTTCAAGTCACCAGGCTTGCCCGGTTCATCTGAAACAATTGGGTAACTTGTTAGATGTGTATTACAGAGAATAAGATATACCAGGCACTTAAGAGCGAGGGAATCATTTTCAGAATGAAAATTCTTTATGAGTTAAAAATATCTTTAACAAACTGGATGTTGAATATGAGGGGCTGTGCATATTAGAGACTCAAACTAACACATAGATAGCGCTGCTAAGCAACACCGTCATCTGCGCCATTGATGATTTAACAATAAAGCAACAATGAACAATTGACAGATAAACTCATCCTTATAGTAGTTTATTTTCTTGCCACCAGAATGCGTCTAGTCTATTTTGAGGGGCAAATGGCCGACTGCCTGGGTATAGTCGAGACGTTCAGTAGCAACCAGAACTTACCGAATGGATTCTTGGCAATGATTGTTTCCTCGGCCACAAGCGGCTCGGATTCACCCTCCGAGTTGACTGCGGCTACTCGGAACTTGTATTCCTTGCCAGGGGTCAGGCCAGTCACGTCCACACCTAGAAACACACACAGATTCCATTACGTCGTAATCATACACACACACCATACTACATGCAGGACAATGTTAACTAAAACAATGCCCAACAAATAAATTAGAGAATAAGATATACCAGGCACTTGCTATGGAACAATTTTCAGAATGAAAATCCTTTACGAGTTAAAAATATCGTGAAGAAACTGGATGTTGTATATGAGGGGCTATGCATATGGCTATGGTATTATGTATCTTGTGGATATGGCAACATTAATGTAATTTAATTTATAGAACATAAATACAATGTAGTAAAAAAAAAATCTGTATCCAATCCAATCCAATCCAATCCAAAAATCTGTATTGGAATGTTAAGAAATGGTAATAGTGAATAAACCCAAAAGACCACAACATGTGATTCAATTTGTTTTAATTTGCGTGTGCTCACGAGTGTGACTATTTAGGGAATAAATAACTGACCGCAAAATGGATTCATAAAAAAGTATTAACCCGGAGAAAAGTCTACTGATCAAATGTGATTCGAATTACATCCTCTAGGGGATGATATATTATATGGTTTACTTTTTGATAATTTTCAAGCAATTTAAAACAATCTTAATCAACAGGAGTCAGGTGTTCCTCAGGCTAGATGGGCATACAGCCTTAAGAGCGAAGGATACCTCTACGCCAAAAACCAGAAAATTTTTATCATTCAGTGTGTAGGGCTTACCAAACCACAGCGCTATGGTTTCTCAGATTTTCGATTTTGTGTTTCAATCTTGAGACATAATTAAAAAATGAAAATTTTCTGCGGTTTTTGACGTAGAGGTATCCTTCGCTCTTAAGACAACTTGACAACTTGGAAAACTCCCACACATTGTCGTGTATGTAAACTAGAGTATAAAAGAAGTCTAACCGGGTTCTGTGGATCGGGCGCAAGGCACCCAGCAACCGGTCTCGGGATCCATCTTATCCACTTGATAATACTCGATCGGAGTACCGCCATCGTCTCTTGGCCGCTTCCACTTGAGCTTGCATCCTTCCTTGTGGATGTCAGAGATCTGCAGAGGACCTTCCGGTGGTGTAGGCTTGTCAGTGACGGTAACGTTCACCGTGACCGTATCCTTGCCGGAGCTGTTGGAGGCCACTATCGTGTACTCTCCCGAGTCCCCGCGTTGGCACGGACGAATCACTAGCTTCGAGTTGTAGTCCACGTTGTCGATCTGGACGGTCTTAGATCCTCTGAACAAACAAGTCAATATTGATGAGAACTGGGATGGGAAAAAATATAGATTTTATCGATCGATATTCGATATTGGAAAATATTTATGATATCGATATTAATTAAGGTATCAAAAGTATCAAAATTAGAGAATGTTTGAGAATGAAATTTCTCACATATTTTGTAACCAGAATAACATACAGTCAAGCCCACTTATAACGAACTTGAAGGGAGCTCATTACTACTTTGTTAAAAAAGAACTTTGTTTAAACAGAACCAATTTGTAAGTATTTACTATTTTTGTTTAAGATGAATCAAAATTAGGCCTACTTTGTTAAATCCCAAATTTTGTTAAAAGAGAGTTCTTTAAAAGTGGGCCCGACTGAAATATAAAAATGAAAAAACGCCAAGACATCGATGCCCAAAGCAGGATTTGAACTTGGAATGCAGAGACCAAGGTTTACTAGACCAACGCCTAATCAACCGCGGCCAACTGCACTGGCAATAAAAGTAAAAGTAGGCTACATTTAAAAAAAAGTATGCATCTAAATATTTAACAATTTATCAATTGAAACATTTTAAATTCAACTGTAGAAATGAACTGTCTTGTTCCAGGTATTATTCTTACCGAAGAGGCATGCCCTGGTATTTCCACTCGACTGCTGGAGGAGGTTCACCGATGATGTTGACATCATACTTGAGAACCGCACCGGCAGAGAGGGTGACATCGCGGAGATTTCTACGATCGATCCTCGGAGCCAGATATCTCGGCTTGGCCAAGAAGGTCTTGCTGGAGTCACCAGGTTCGCTCTGACCGGCCTTGTTGATGGCGATCACTCGGAACTGGTACTCGTTACCTTCGATCAGCCCGTGCACCACTCCCTGGGGTGTGGCTGTGTCGGTCTCGAGAGCCTTCTCCCAGATGGGGCTGCAACAACCAGACATACCATCACATTAACCCTTATAATAGCAACAAACAGCTACAATCGAAGTTGAAAGTGAAAGAAAATTTAACATTTTGTTGGTAAAAAATTGAAGAGTGTAAACATAATATAGGTATATGTACGAAAGAAAATTTAACTTTAATTGTTACGTGATTGCAAGTATGCATTATTTTACAAGTGATTAGATCAATTTTTTTTTTTTTTTTTTTTTTTATCTGTACACCTTGTTCCAACATTGTCAGGTAAGGGGGTGTTGCCACCAAATACTAGGGCATTCAGGAATCAGCACCAGTCTGCCAGTCTTGATGCATCATCTTCTTCATCTCCTTCAGCTCCTAATCACCAATTGTTCTCCTCCCTCTCCTTTCGTCCAGCCAGCTCTCTCCATCTAGCTCTGTCCTCCCACCATCTCTCCAACTCAACCACCGTCCATTCTTCTCCTCTTGCTTCCACGTCCTGTATTATTTGGTCCAGCCATCTGTCCCGTGGTCTTCCTACTCTTCTCTTCTTATAAGTTTTCTCAAATGTCTGTCTTGGTATGCTCTTTTCATTCATTCTCTTAAGGTGGCCAAACCATTTTAATCTGTCTCTCCCCATTTTAAACATCAGACTCTCCACTCCTACCTTTTTTCTTATTTCACTGCTTCTGACTCTGTCCATTTTTGATATTCCAGCCATACTGCGGATAAATTTCATTTCGGCCGCTTGTATCTTACTATCTTCCTTCCAGCCTGTTGTCCACGTTACTGCCCCGTAGGTCAATATAGGGACATAATACAGCTTATATAATAGTTGTTTGCACGCAAGTGGAAAGTGTTCATCCCATAAGAGCTTTCTTATCTTCTGGTAGAAACCATCTGCTATTTTTATTCTTCTTTCTATTTCACTTCCTATCTTTGCTTTACTAGTCATTAAACTACCCAGGTATGGGAATTCTTCTTTCGCTTTAAGTTCTTCACCTCGTAATGTTATTATATCTCCCTTATTCTTCTTCCGCCTTTGTACCACTACTGACTCACTCTTTGTCTCACTCACTCGCATTCCATACTTATTTGTCTCCTTATCCCACATGTCAACCTTTTTTTGTACTTCTTCTTTTGTGTCCCCCCATGTCACAATGTCATCTGCATATATCAACGTTCTTGTATCTTGTTCTTTTTCCGGTTCCACTTTCCGAAGTATTTGGTCCATTATCACATTGAACATTATTGGTGACAAGACACTCCCTTGTCTAACACCAGTATTAATACTGAACCAATCTGTGTACCCACTGCTCGTTTGTACTCGACTTTCACATTTTGAGTACATACTTTGTATCCTTTCTATCAACCTCTCGCCCACTTGTTTTACCCTCAAACTCTCCCACACTCTTTCTCTTGGTAAGTGGTCATACGCTTTTTCAATATCAATCAATATTAAAAAAAAATATTCTTCTGAACTAATGCAGAAAAACAACAATCAAATGAGGAGTAAGAAATATTGAAAATATTACAGAAGGTATAGACTTAGTTCCAGAGTTACAGAAGGTAGTTATTTCTTATAAAATAAACTTAGGTTATGACACAACATTGATACCAACAAAGAAATGACTATTTATTTTAAATTCACACCATAAATGGAAATTATCAGCTATTATGATTTTTACATAGCCTATATGTTAAAATGTAATGAAACTGTTTTTAGACGGCTCTAACTCTACCTAATGTCCCTGTACAATACCAAGGAATATTAATGAATCTCTTACCTGTACTTGTCTTTCTTCTCAATGATGTACCCGGTGATGGGAGAGCCACCATCAGATACCGGTTCCTTCCAGATGAGATCCACGTGGTTCTGGCTCCAGTCGGCTGGTTCCGGGGCTCCGGGAGCGCACGGAACAGTGAACGGATCCTTGGCAATGATCGAGGACAGAGTCTCCAGAGGTTCGGACTCTCCCTCCTTGTTAATGGCCTTGACTCTGAACAGGTACTCGTGTCCAGGAATCAATCCTTGTACTTCCATCTGGGGGTCCTTGGAGCGACCGACCGGCAACCAGATGCCAGAGTCCGGGTCGAACTTCTCCACCAGGTAGGTCTCGATGGGTTCGCCGCCGTCGTCCTTGGGCTTCTTCCACTTCAAGGTGCAGCCGTCCTTGTGGATGTCGGACACCTCCAGAGGGCCTTCGGGTTTGCCAGGCTTAGCTGAAAAGAATGTAGTAAAACGTGTTAAGAAATGTCATCATCATCATTATCCATTGCCGTTTCCTGCTTCTGGCAGGGTCAGCTTGGGTTTCACAATCAAATTTTTCCACCTCTTCCTATCTTCCCACAATCGTAAGTTTCCTCTACTTGCTCACAGTTCTCTCCTCTCGTCTGTAGGTCTTCAGCAATCTTTTCCTTCCATCTCTTCCTTATTATTCATTGCAAAACTGACTTGAAATTCAAATCAAGTTATACTGGGGAATGATTACTGTATCAGTTTGTTTCAGCAATTCATGTAATAACAAGGCAAGACATTAAATTATTCCTTCTTTAATCTAAAAGGAATAATTTTGAAAATTGTGAAAAATATATTTTACTACTATAAAATGTCATTTTAGTTGACTGTCAAGGGTAGTGGGTAGTTCTTGGTTCTATAAGAAAACTCCTGCTAACTGATTATCATAAAATAAGTTAATTGCCTGCCTTAACTACACAGGAAAATAAATTGAAGATACATTAGAAAGATATTGTAATTGTAATTGAAATACTACTTTCAATTCATTTTGGTTTTCTCTCTCATTTCTCTTAAACTTATAATAAAGTTTTATTTGAATTACTATTGAAAAGTAATTTTTACTACTCTAAACATAACTTCAACTGAACTTCCCGACTTCACCAGAAACGAATGTCCATAACACTTACACACGATAGTGACTTCAACTTCGGCTGTGTCAGAGCCGAACTTGTTAACGGCTGTGATCTTGTAAGTTCCGGTGTCCTTCCTCTCGGGTTCGTCCATGAAGAACTTCGTGTTGTAGGGCACGTTCTCGATACGACGATTGCTCTTTTCCTGGATGCTCTTGTTGTTGAGAGTCCACGTTACAGTTGGGGGAGGCTCTCCGATAATCTTTACGTCATAAAGAATCGGCTCGCCCTCGCGAACGGTAATATTACGCAGGTTCTTGCGGTCAATCTTGGGGGCCACTGCAAGCAGTAATACAAATAATAATTAGATTCTGTAGCGATCCCTGTACAAGGATGTGCCCATACTCAGTTGATAACATAGGATATTAAGGTTATTTGATAGACGGGAAGGAATGTCCAAGGGATATTGGTAGAACTCAATCCCAGCAATCGCCACCATTTATAAGTATGTTAACGACTTAAACATCATGGTAATAAACACGAATTAAAACCCCATGGTGATTCCCTAACTTGGAATCGAACCCAAGACCTTCTGCATTGTAGCCTAAGGGATTAGAAAAACAATTTTGGAAATAATTTCGTGTAAGTATCAATAGGCATGGTTTGATTTCAAATTTATGAGCCAAAGCCCATATTGCCCGTATATTTAATATTTAACGAATTAAAGTCTAATAATTTTTAAATATATAAATTATTTCCAAATTATTAACAAAATAAGGAATGTTAACATAAAATGATTTTAAATGCTCCTTTAAAATCGGATTTTTTTTTTTTTTTTTTGGGGGGTGGCCTCCGATCGCGTCCGTATGAAGTAAGTGCTTCAATCTACATTATTTTGATACTGCTACATACACGTGCCCCCTGGTTTTGCTAAACGATCGGAGAAAAGATGCCTATCTCAGCGAGTAGAGACTTGCCAACATGTCCTTCTAAGGGCAAAGTAAATTTTATGTTCTGGAACGCGGGTGGAATATCCCTAGACAAATATACAGAATTTAAGAAGATGATTTTCATAAATGATATCGACGCATTCGCTATAACCGAAGCAGGAACTATTACCGATAATGACAACCTAGGAAAAGCAGACGTGACAGGATATAACATATATTGCCTTCCACGAGCGAGACAAATCTCCTCAGGTATAATCGTTGGGGTTAAGAAGGAACTAACCACAAAATTTAAGATTATCCATGAGATGCAAGATGATGACAAGATAGAAGTGGCACAACTTGAATTGTGGAAAAACAGGACTAAAACAAAATACATCATAACATACAACCCACCACTGAACGAAACCAAAGTATTAGACCTTATAGTGCTGGATAAGAACACAATAGTGGTGGGGGATTTCAATGCTCCTAATAAGCTTTGGAACTATAAGGAAACAAACAAGGTTGGAAGCATTATAGAAGATTTTTTGGATTCCAACCCTGTAATGCTACTGGAGGGAACGCCATCACCTTACACATTCCTCTCATATAGAGGCTTTCAATCAAGACCAGACCTGGCGTTTTGCCACTCAAACATCTACGACAGTGTCAAACAAGAAAATCTGGAATCCCCATCTGGGGCTGGACACAAAGTGGTATTAATCACCAGAGAGAAAGCTATGTGGGAAGAGAAGGATGTAAGAGTTCGGTGGAACTTTAGGAAAGCAAAGTGGGCAGAATACAGAAGTTACACTGAAGAAAGGTTTAGTAATAGAGCAATGGCAGAGGAAATAAACCAAGAGAGTAAGGAGATCAACGAAATAATGCAAGAAGCTGCGAAAAAGTATATTCCAAGAGGAAAGGTAAAGAAATATAAACCATTCTGGAATGAAAACCTACAGAGAAAGAAGAAGGCAAGAGATGATGCTAGAAAAATAGCTGAAATGACAGGAGACATGCAGGATATGATAAAACTGAGGAAGGCACAAGCAGTGTTTAAAAAGGAAGTAATCGAAAGCAAACGAAAGACTTTCCATGAGTTCGCAGAGAAAATAGACTACCGAAAGGACGGGGCTAAGGCACATAATTTTTTCTCGACAATGTGTAACAAAGACAAGAAACACGAACGAAACGAACCTATTGAATATAAAAATAACCAGCTAGTTACAGACACGGACAAAGCTGAAGCCTTCTGTCAACACCTAGCAAAGGAGAGTAACATGAATCAGAAACATACAAGAGTGGTAAACCAAAAATACAAGGATGATAGGCTCAATCCCTACAATGGCCCCTTCCTTTTGTATGAACTTGATGCTGCCTTAAGTCGGCTTAAATATAAAAAATCCCCTGGAATAGACCTAATACACCCGGAATTTCTGAAGAATCTTGGGAGACATGGAAAGGAAACAATCTTGAGGCTTTGTAATGAAACATGGGAAGGAAATATACCTGATAGCTGGAGAAAAGCAGAAGTGATCCCCATACTGAAGAAGGGTAAGGACAGTAGCAAGATTGAAAGTTACAGACCCATTTCACTTACTAGCATGACTGCAAAAGTAATGGAACATATGGTAAACTTCAGATTGAACAACTATCTGGAATCTAAGGAGTTGCTGTCACCACATCAAGCTGGATTCCGTAACAATCGCAGCACTGTCGACCAGATAGCATATCTAATGCAGGATGTGAAGGAAGGTTTTAATAAAACATTATCAACCCTGGCTGTACTGGTGGACTTCAAAGCAGCATTTGACAAAGTATGGCGAGGCAAACTACTACAGAAGATGTATAACATACAAATACCAGAAAATATATATAGATGGATAAAGAACTTCATAAGCCAACGATTTATTAGGGTCAGGTACAACAACAAGAGATCAAAGTTCAGACAAACAAGGGCAGGAGTCCCTCAAGGTGCAGTATTGAGCCCAACCCTCTTCAATATACTAATAAATGACCTGGCAGAGTATATTCAAACAAGAAGTAAAGTGAAGGTGAAAATATATGCGGACGATGTGGTAATGTGGTACTGTGGAAGAGACGAGGATGAAATCGAGAAAGAGATGAACAAAGCACTGAAGGCATTGGAAGAATGGTCAACACTCAACGGAATGGTAGTGAATGAACAGAAGACAGTGTACGACTACTACACAACTAGGCATTCGATCCCCAATTTTCAACTTAAATACGCAGAAACAACTCTTAAAAAGGAAGACAATCCTACATACTTGGGAATGACATTAGATCAAAAAATGAAAGGGACAAATCAAATAGAAAAGATGTGTGCTGCAGGTAAAAGAAGGCTGAATTTAATCAAGAGAGTGGCAGGAGTGCAATGGGGAGCAAATGAGGAGACACTAAAAACCACGTATAAGACATACGTTAGACCACTCCTGGAATATGGTAGTTCACTACTTATTACAGCTTCAAAAGGAGCAAAGGAGAAACTGGACAGGGTACAAAACCAAGCCCTACGGATAATCACAGGCGGTGTGAAGACAACCCCAATTGCAGCAATGGAAGCAAAAACAAACATCCCACCTCTGGAGGCAAGGCGAAACAGAGCGGCAGTACACCTACACGAGAAGCTAATACGGATGGACAGCACAGTATGGGACAGGGAACCTTATGAACATCTAAAGACCCAAAAAACATTCATCACAGTTGTGGAAGAGGTAAAGAAGGACCTAATTGGACACTTACAGCACACAACTAGAGAGAATATCCCACTACCCAACATAAATATCGCCATACTAGATGTCCCCCATGAACTGACTGTGGTAGGATTGGACAAGACAAAGGCAGCATACACAGGGGAGGAAATGAGAAGATTGGCGACAATGCATATCCATAAATACTACCCAGAGAACGAGTGGCTACATGTCTATACAGATGGTTCAGCAACACCAGGGGAAGGTCAGGCAGGTGCTGGAATATATTGCAGAGAGTTCGAAGAGTCCCATCCTGCTGGAGAGAATGGTAGTAATTATGATGGCGAGCTGACGGCTATAGGTAAAGCCCTACACAAAGTAAAAGACTGTAGCTACGATAGGATTGTCATACTAACGGACTCAAAAGCAGCTATACAAGCCATAGCCAGCAAGAAAGAAGTGGACTCTGAGGTAAAACATTGTAAACTACAGATTCTAAGACTACAAAATAAAAACAAACTGATAACTCTACAATGGATACCATCACACTGCAGCGTATACGGAAACGATAAGGCCGACTATCTGGCCAAACGAGGAGCCAGAATGCCGCAACTGCCAAAACCTTTAACCCTCGAGTCTATGAAAGCACATGTAAATGCTGCAGCCACTAAGAAGATCAGGCAGGACTGGGTAGAGAAAGGTAGAAACAAGCCATGGCAGGAATATACCATGAGTTCAAAAAGGCCCACCAACCATCTTCCACGGCAAATTGAAACGGCCCAGTTCAGGCTTAAAACGCAGCACGATCTTCTAGGGAAGCATCTCCACCGAATAGGGGTGTTTGAGACGAGTACCTGCAAGCTGTGTGGAAATGGGGAGCAGGATAGGAGCCACCTGTTTGTATGTCCAAAACTGGCAGGGGAACGTGACGCAATGCCGAGCGGCATGAAGAGGGTGGAGAAAGAAGCGTGTCTCTACTGGTTGACCAGATCCAGCATGATGGCATGATAGCCAAATGTGGGCATTTGAGAAGAAGAAGAAAATCGGATTTACCATGGCGACGATAAATTATTATAAACAAGAAAGTTGTTGATGTCAGTGAATAATGAAACATCCTTACATTTCCTGGATTTGGCAGTGACAGGCTTGCTGGCTTGGCTGGGGTTTCCAGGTCCGGCCGCGTTCACGGCCTTCACTCGGAACTCGTATTCCACTCCCTCCTCCAGGTTCTCGGCCTTGCCCTTGCAGTCGGGACCCTTAGTCTCGGCCGCCTTCACCCAGCGTGGGGATCCCTTCTCTCTCTTCTCGATGATGTACCCCGTGATTGGAGATCCACCGTCAGTAGCAGGTGGAGTCCATCTCAGGTCAACGTGATCCTTGTCCCAGTCCGTTGCTTCGGGTGTTCCGGGAACGTCTGGTTCGTCTGGTATCAACAATAACGATATCGCAATTAGACTCGTTGGAAACGCGTTTACATTAATTACACTCTAATCTAAGTATGTAAATCTAAAAATGTAGTTCGAAATTACTTTTTGGAAAAGTCAGTGAACGGTTATAGCTAGTTTTTTTTTTTAATTCGTCCTCCCAATCATGACTGCTTTCATGGTTGAACAAGGTGTTGAAGTTGAAGTTAGCATTGATGCTAATCGTAAACTGCCCTTAACTAGAATTAAGCTATTTAGCCATTAAAATTAGAATTACTTCAAGATAGGATGGTAATAAAGTAGGTAGCATGATAACCACTGTCTATATAAATATTGTTTGCTTTTTGACGTTTCGTTTGAAGTTTCGACGTTTTATGTCCGAATTCTTTTATATGTAAACCCTAATTTTATCTACCGAGACCCCTGCAGTCACCAACCAGGTAAGCTGTTGGGCTCCCTATATTCTTACCCCCTACTTGCACATAAATATTGTTTGCGTTATACCTCAAAGCTTATTGCATGCTCGTGTAACAATCAAAGGGTCTCACCGAATGGATTCTTAGCAATGATAGCTTGCTCAGCATCCAGTGGTTCAGACATTATACCTGAAGGCTTATTGCATGCTCGTGTAACAATCAAAGGGTCTCACCGAATGGATTCTTAGTAATAATAGCTTGCTCAGCATCTAGTGGTTCAGACATTATACCTCAAAGCTTATTGCATGCTCGTGTAACAATCAAAGGGTCTCACCGAATGGATTCTTAGTAATAATAGCTTGCTCAGCATCTAGTGGTTCAGACATTATACCTCAAAGCTTATTGCATGCCCGTGTAACAATCAAAAGGTCTCACCGAATGGATTCTTAGTAATAATAGCTTGCTCAGCATCTAGTGGTTCAGACATTATACCTCAAAGCTTATTGCATGCTCGTGTAACAATCAAAGGGTCTCACCGAATGGATTCTTAGTAATAATAGCTTGCTCAGCATCTAGTGTTTCAGACATTATACCTCAAAGCTTATTGCATGCTCGTGTAACAATCAAAGGGTCTCACCGAATGGATTCTTAGTAATAATAGCTTGCTCAGCATCTAGTGGTTCAGACATTATACCTGAAGGCTTATTGCATGCCCGTGTAACAATCAAAGGGTCTCACCGAATGGATTCTTAGCAATAATAGCTTGCTCAGCATCTAGTGGTTCAGACATTATACCTGAAGGCTTATTGCATGCTCGTGTAACAATCAAAGGGTCTCACCGAATGGATTCTTAGCAATAATAGCTTGCTAAGCATCTAGTGGTTCAGACATTATACCTGAAGGCTTATTGCATGCTCGTGTAACAATCAAAGGGTCTCAACGAATGGATTCTTAGTAATAATAGCTTGCTCAGCATCTAGTGGTTCAGACATTATACCTCAAAGCTTATTGCATGCTTGTGTAACAATCAAAAGGTCTCACCGAATGGATTCTTAGCAATAATAGCTTGCTCAGCATCTAGTGGTTCAGACATTATACCTGACAGCTTATTGCATGCTTGTGAAACAATCAAAAGGTCTCACCGAATGGATTCTTAGCAATAATAGCTTGCTCAGCATCCAGTGGTTCAGACATTATACCTGAAGGCTTATTGCATGCTCGTGTAACAATCAAAGGGTCTCACCGAATGGATTCTTAGCAATAATAGCTTGCTCAGCATCTAGTGGTTCAGACATTATACCTGAAGGCTTATTGCATGCTCGTGTAACAAACAAAGGGTCTCACCGAATGGATTCTTAGCAATGATAGCTTGCTCAGCATCTAGTGGTTCAGACATTATACCTGAATGCTTATTGCATGCTCGTGTAACAAACAAAGGGCCTCACCGAATGGATTCTTAGCAATAATAGCTTGCTCAGCATCCAGTGGTTCAGACATTATACCTAACAGCTTATTGCATGCTTGTGTAACAATCAAAGGGTCTCACCGAATGGATTCTTAGCAATGATAGCTTGCTTAGCATCCAGTGGTTCAGACATTATACCTGGAGGCTTATTGCATGCTCGTGTAACAATCAAAGGGTCTCACCGAATGGATTCTTAGCAATGATAGCTTGCTCAGCATCCAGTGGTTCAGACATTATACCTCAAGGCTTATTGCATGCTCGTGTAACAATCAAAGGGTCTCACCGAATGATTTCTTAGCAATAATAGCTTGCTCAGCATCTAGTGGTTCAGACATTATACCTCAAAGCTTATTGCATGCTCGTGTAACAAATAAAGGGTCTCACCGAATGGATTCTTAGCAATAATAGCTTGCTCAGCATCCAGTGGTTCAGACATTATACCTCAAAGCTTATTGCATGCTCGTGTAACAATCAAAGGGTCTCACCGAATGGATTCTTAGCAATGATAGCTTGCTCAGCATCCAGTGGTTCAGACATTATACCTGAAGGCTTATTGCATGCCCGTGTAACAATCAAAGGGTCTCACCGAATGGATTCTTAGCAATGATAGCTTGCTCAGCATCCAGTGGTTCAGACATTATACCTGAAGGCTTATTGCATGCCCGTGTAACAATCAAAGGGTCTCACCGAATGGATTCTTAGCAATGATAGCTTGCTCAGCATCCAGTGGTTCAGACTCTCCCTCGGCGTTGACGGCCATTACTCTGAACTTGTACTCTTGTCCAGGTACGAGATTCTCCACCTCCATCTTGGGCTCCTTGGAGCGACCAGCGGCCACCCAACGTCCGGTCTCGGTGTCCATCTTCTCCACGACGTAGTGATCGATGGGCACGCCACCGTCGTCTAGTGGAGCGTTCCACTTGAGGTTGCACCCCTCCTTGTGGATGTCGGAGATCCTCAGAGGTCCCTCGGGCTTGCCGGGCTTGTCTGCGGGGAGACAATAACGAGCATTATATTACGGACATCGTTCTAAATTCAAAAGTACTGTATTTACATTTTAAATTTTAGAGAAAAATTCCATTCATAAATCTTCAGGGTAAGGGGATCTTTTAGCCTTAACAGGGAAGGATACACCTACGTCAAAAACCGCAACAAATTTTAATTTTTCATTTATATCACAAGAATGGGCTTCGAAATCAAAAATGTTAATCAACAGCGCACTGTGGTTTAGTAAGCCCTACACATTGAATGTGCTTAGTCGTGACTTATATTATAATCAGTATGTTCTTTTATAAATAATTAATTTTATTACTAATTATCGAATTATAATCAAAATACTACGCTAATGGTTATAATATTTTATTCAATCTGTAGGGCTTACCAAAGCAAAGTTCGCTGCTGATTTAGATTTTCGCTTTCTTGTTGCAATCTTGAGATATTATTTAATAATGAACATTTTCTGCGGTTTTTGACGTAGAGACTACCCTTTGCCCTTAACTCGATAAATTAACCTACTGCATTCATATCCTGAGAATGCGTCAAGATATTGAAAAAAATATATATACCCAGGATTTGGCTTGGTATCAGAAAAGAATGAATTTAAAAAATGGTAGTTTCTGTATTTAACCATATAGTATAACCATAACCAGAAAATAAGGATGTTAAATGATTTTGTTAAGGGATCATCAACCATGAATTAATTTGTTTTTTAACATATGTGTAGTAAATTCATTCATACACACAGTGTTGCTTATCTCACGATGGTGGTTAATTTCATTTCAGCGAGAGTTAAAAAATGTGGAACTTTGTAGCAAATAAATGAGTAAATTTTATTGTCATGTGGGATATAAAGAAAAGGTGTACATACCTAGGATGGTGATTTCCATGGTTGCCTCGTCTTTGCCCGAGTTGTTCTCGGCCTTGATGACATAGGTACCCGTGTGTTTCCTTGTGGCGACAGTTATCACCAGCTTGGTCTTATAGTTCTCGTTATCTACGGTGATATCGTCCTTGGTCTCAAGACGAGCCTTGTTCAAGAACCAAGACTTGGTTGGAGGAGGCTCTCCGCTGACCTTGATGTCGAAGCGGATGTGCTGGCCAGCCTTGATGGTCATGTCCTTGATAGTGGTGCGGTCGATCTTGGGAGCAGCTGTTGATCAACACGAGCCACGATTAACGGTTGTTATACAGACAAGATCAGCTTCAAACTCCTGCACAATGCTTGGACACACAGATTCTCAAGCTCACACCTACCGTAAATTCCTTTACCCGCTACTTCTGATAAGGTACGAGTTTGGTAGCTCAAAGTTCCCATATGATCGATTAACAAGATGGAAAAAATATCCTTTGAGCGTTTTTGTTTTTAGCTTGGATGAACATTTATCTATAGAAGCTTTTATTGCTTGTAACAATCTAAACCTTGTTTCAATCGAATCACAACCCATGGCGGGTTTCTATTTGGTGTCCAAACTCGGATAATATTTCTCAATTTATGATCAGATTTGTCAAGATTTTAAATAGGCTACACGGATAAAATATGTGTTTTCTGAGCAAATACGTTCATTTTTATTGTTTTTATAACTTAATAAAAGAAAAAAATTAGTGAAGAAATTTTTTAGAATTAAATCAATATCAAAATGATTTATGAACTCGGATCGGAATCAAATGACAGATAACGGAATTAAAGTCGATCATAAGTCGCAATAAGTACAAACTTAAACCCGACGTTTTCACTAGTCTACTCACCATATCGATCCTTGCAAAGGATGGAGTCGCTAGGTTCGCTAGGCTTGCTCTGACCTCCCTTGTTGACGGCCTTGACTCTGAACTGATACTTCATCCCCTCGACAAGGTCCGGTACTTTAGCTTCACACTTGTTGCCGATGACCTCGATGGCCTTCTGCCACTTAGAGCTGTACTGGTCCTTCTTCTCAATGATGTACGACGTGATTTGAGCACCGCCGTCAGATTTGGGAGCGGCCCATTTGAGGTCGACGTGGTTTCTGGACCAATCCTTGGCCTCTGGTTTGCCTGGCTGGTCGGGTTCGCCTGTAACAAGTGCACACGCTCAAATCCTTGATCCTACGAGGCCTGCTCGTCCGCAATCCACCGTAACTTGTTGTGTGCATTGGCTACATCACCTAGTTCACTGCTAAACACACATCAGACTTCAGATTGTGTCTCTTATTTAATTTAAAAGAATGTGTCGCCAGATACAAAAATTAAAGATGTGCACAAATTATCATTTTCTATGGCGCAAACTACTTATCCAACCGTGCAAGCAGTGTCCAACTGCACATTAAAATAGGTCCTGAAGGAATCCAACGAATTTAAGTAGCCCAATTTGGACCCCAATGCTATGTGATAGAAAGATTGGCTGTACGTACTATAAGGATTCTTAGCCACCGTCGGAACGTCAGTTTCCAGAGGATCGGATTCTCCCTCAGCGTTGACGGCCTTGACACGGAACTGGTACTCCTTGCCTTCGTTCAAGCCAGAAACCTGTGAACACATGTTTTATTTACTACTGCGGCTTTAGGGCTGACATTTTTAATCGATACAAGGGTCAATTTTAGCAACAAGATTGAGTCAGTGTGTTTGTTTACTAACTTATGGAATACTGGGAGACAGATCAAAGCTGAATGAAAATGTCATTAAGAGAGATTGCAACAATAGAGAAACTAATTGTTATTGATAGGGTCGAAGCACCCACAGGAGTTGGTAATAAGACTTAGTAAACACATCGAACTATATAATAAATAAACAAAATAAATAAATGAATGAATGAATGAATGAATGAATGAATGAATGAATGAATGAATGAATGAATAAATAATAAATAAATAAATAAATAAATAAATAAAAAAATAAACAAATAAATAAATAAATAAATAAATAAATAAATAAATAAATAAATAAATAAATAAATAAATAAATAAATAAATAAATAAATAAATAAATAAATAAATAAATAAATAAATGAATGAATAAATAAATAAATAAATAAATAAATAAATAAATAAATAAATAAATAAATAAATAAATAAATAAATAAATAAATAAATAAATAAATAAATAAATAAATAAATAAATAAATAAATAAATAAATAAATAAATAAATAAATAAATAAATAAATAAATAAATAAATAAATAAATAAATAAATAAATAAATAAATAAATAAATAAATAAATAAATAAATAAATAAATGAATGAATAAATACATAAATAAATAAATTTATTCTAAAAATTTTCAAAAACGTGTATAATATAGTCAATGTTGAGTCAACAACTACTTCTGTGTGCTTACCTCTGCCTCTGGGGTCTTGCTGGTCCCTACCGGGACCCAACGGCCGGATTCCAAGTCCATACGTTCAATGACGTAATGATCAACGGGCTCTCCACCGTCATCTTCCGGCTTCTCCCACTTGAGTTTGCATCCCTCGGCAGTTACGTCGGAAACCTTCAACGGTCCCTTCGGCTTGCTGGGCTTGCCTACACATGAATACACCATTTAGAACCAGGCTATCGTATATGTTTATAACTTTATATGTTCTTACATTGATGAAACTTTCTAGCATGACCATTGAAATATGAAAAACATCCGTCCAAAGTATTTTTTCCTCATTCTAAAATCTAAAGTTTCATATTCTATGAATACAAATACATAAGAATATATCAATTTGTATATATTATTGTCTATGTGTGTGTGTGTGTCTATGTGTGTGTGTATTGTCTGTGTGTGTCTATGTGTGTGTCGTATAGATATTATTGTCTACACACATAAGTTCAACAACACATCTTCAGTGGGGGACATTATAAGCCTACTATTTATTATGTAGTGTTTTTGCTCAAATTAGAAGAAAAGTGTATGTGTTGCTTTTTGTGTGTGCTTTTGTTGACAAATCATTGCCATTTCTTTGATTCCAGATAGTACTGTATTAAAGTTTATTTGATAATGTTGAGTATTTCACTATTTCTGACAATTGTTTCGAGTGTATTAATTAACTGACTGATTTATAAAAATAAACTTCGAATTTTCCACGTAGTTGTGTATTTTTTTTTAGTAAATTTTGGTTCTCTATAGTAACATATTTCAAAAACCCATGTTTAACAATTTAAGTTAAATTGGATTGAAAATTATAAAAATGCTTTTTTAAAATTTTAACCTTGATTTAGAACTATGAATTGAACAGATGTCCAGGAAATTGTAAATTGCACAAATATGACGTGGTTTGAAGAATTAAATTTAAAACAAACCCAGGAATGAAATACAAGCAAGCCCGTGAAATGTACAAAAATAAGAATAAATAAAAAACTTCTGTCAATAAAAGAATCACTCACATATTACGGAGATCTCGACTTCCACTTGATCGGTACCGGAAGCGTTCTTGGCAATAATGATGTAAGTGCCGGTATCGGCCCGCTTCGCCTTCTGAAGAGTGAACGTCGTCTTGTAGTCTTCGTTCTCGATCTTCAGCCTATCGTGCGAGGCGAGGGGTTGTCCCTTGAGGTTCCAGGTGATTGTTGGTGGTGGTTCTCCCTGTACATCGGCCTCGATACGAAGCATCTGTCCGCTGCGAAGGATCTTCTTCTGCAGATTCTTGCGGTCAATGTGCGGAGCGAGGAACCTGGGCTTGGCCACCACTGATCTGGACACATCGCTCGGCTCGCTCGGTCCGGCCTTGTTCACGGCAACGATACGGAACTCGTATTCGTGTCCTTCTTGAACGTTGGTCACGCGACCGGCCGTTCTGTAATACCAACCGAGTTGATTAATGAGTGTGGTGAAGTTTCAAGAAAATACATGAATGCCAATGTTTTATTTTGTTGAGACAACTCACCAATTACTTCTAGCCATAGATAAAATGACTGAGGCTGGCATAAAAGTACCAAACAAGTAGCAGAATATGGTAGAACACAAAATATGCCCAGTATATAAGACTTAGTACTACCTATATACTGTATTCTTATGTCTCCTAAATAGTAATGAAATTGTTTTGTTTTATACAGGAATATATTATTTTATTTTGTAGATGGTATTGTTTATTTATTAGCATCTTCATTAGTCTACAGGTAATGAGGGTACTTGCATTACAAATGCTTACATGTAAGTGGGAAATGTCTTAAATCTGTATACTGTACATATCTCTATTATTTACTGCAGCTAATGCAATGTATTGGTGATGACAATGCAAACTGTAATATGTAAATTTGTTTGGAAATTATTTCACTTAAAGTGTATGTTACCGACTGTGTATGTATACCATCTTTACCTGAATCTAAGACTATAATTATTTCCATTTTGTATAGTTCAAATATCGGGAGTCGTCTTAAATTCGCGTATTAAGATTATGAATATGAATATGGTTTTTTACAGTTTTTAAATTCTTGAAAATAGGGGGGATCGTCATAAATTTGAAGTCTTCTTCTATTTGGGTAAATACAGTAACTGTGCAAGGGGTAATAAAATAAAGTACAATGGAGACTAACCTAGATCCAGGTACAGTCTCAGCATCCACCCAGGCACGTCCTTCCTTGTCTCGCATCTGAATGATGTACTTGTCAATGGGAGCTCCACCATCATTCTTGGGCGCGGTCCATTCCAGGTCAACAAAGTCCTTGTCCCAGTTCTTGGGCTCGGGCCTACCGGGCTTACCGGGCTCATCTGATCACACAAACATAATCAATTAGAGCACACTAAACTTATTATCTATGGGGATAAACATAGACACGTAAAAGATCACCACTTTCACTACATGCCTAGTAATGAAATGAAAATTCATTTCATTTTAAATACATGCATACATAGTGCAATGCTGCAATAAAGCAGGTTTAGCACTTTGTGTCATGGAGCTTTTAGCTCTCTCTAACCTGCTTAATAATAGGTTATGAAAGTAGGTGCCAATCGGCTGGAATGGTATATTAAGTGAGGAAAGGATCTAACAGCTTACCTTCGTGTAGTAAGATGACGGATTTGCGAGTTTGAAGTAGGTACACATAAAGACATAATACAAAATATAACGAGACGTTTCGACCGAGGTCTTGCTCACTCGAGAGAAGAATCATGATTCTTCTCTCGAGTGAGCAAGACCTCGGTCGAAACGTCTCGTTATATTTTGTATTATGTCTTTATGTGTACTTCAAACTCGCAAATCCGTCATCTTACTACACGAAGGTAAGCTGTTGGATCCTTTCCTCACTTAATATACCTGCTTAATAATAGCTTAGTAATAGTTCCATATAGGTGTAGATCTACCTGGGTCCACACTCTAGCGTAAGTCTGTATCTATATGAATTGTACCTAAGAGATTGTTGAATAAATAATAATAATAAATAATAAAAGTGCTATGCTGTTACCGTTATTTTGCTTCTTGTGTCAGATAGTAATAAGTTATAAGAGGGAATGTAAATTGTGTCTTACAGAATTGTAATTAAATGCAAATATTTTGATGATACCCACACCAATATATGTGTCTTGTATATATCAACGGGAAAATAAATAGAAAGAAAGAAGAAAGAAAAAAGGTTAGCACGCTTTTCCCCATTCAATCTTCTCATCCCTTCATTATTTTCCAGCACAACCAAAGACAAAAATGCATCTGTTTGAAAGAAATATCTACAAATGCCACTATAGTGGTTCCGAGCTAACTATCCTCATGCTGAGATAATACCCGAGTCCAATAATGCAAACTTAATCTTCCAGTTCTATAGTTCCTAACATTAACTTGAAACAAAGTTATTTGGGATAATTTACAACAGTGTCGTGGGATTCTGAAAACCACAAACACAGAAGGTGTGACAAACGAGGCTATAGTGCACTTTATCTATTCAGCAGAAGATTGACTTTACCAATACTGTATATGAAGGTGAGTGTGAGAATAGGTAGAGGGACGAAACTACAATGTATTTTTATACTACCTTGAATGAGTTTTAGGACTAGATTTAATTCGAAAAATCTTAATGTTTTGTTCTGCATGCCCATGATGCGAAAAAGAACGGTGTCAACTTACCGAAGGGATTCTTGGCAATGATTGGTTTCTCTGTTTCGAGTTCTTCTGATTCTCCCTCCTTGTTAACCGCCTTCACACGGAACTTGTAGGGTTTGCCGTCCTGAAGGCCGGTGATGTTTGCCTCGGGCTCGGTGGACTTGCCGCAAGGAATCCATTGGCCGGTCAGCGGATCGAGCTTCTCGATCTCGTAGTACTCGATAGGAACACCACCGTCGTCTTCGGGCTTCTTCCACTTCAACTTGCAGCCATTCTTTGTGATGTCAGATACATCCAGGGGACCTTTGGGCTTGCTTGGTCTGCCTACAATCACAAAACAAACACTTACTAACTGAGGAATAATTTGATAATAATTCCAGTTAGAACAAACACATGTGAAAGGAAATGTTACTAAAGACTAAAGAGGAAAGGTGAGTTGAAACTAAGAGCACATTAAAAACATTATTGGGTAATATGTATATCGATAATGCTATGCAATATCAAACATTACAGTAGAGTTTCATACGAGCTGAAAATTGATCAACAATATTTTAAATATTGTAATCGTTATGGTTTCATGTAGTTAATTACTGCTTTTTACTTCTTTTTCACAGAGGTCTTATTTCAATTAATTACCAGTGGGATGTAAAAAGTGACAAACAAGATATTCAGACAAATGTAATGGGTTTATTAATGCAAGAATTATTACATAGGCCTAGTGTAATGCTAGAATACTTGACTTACCTAAGATCGTAATATCAAGTTCTGCGGTGTCTTCACCGACCGAGTTCTTAGCAATGATTGTGTATTTGCCATTGTGAACCCTCTTGGCTCTCATTATGAAGAACTTTGTGTTGTAATCAATGTTATCTACGCGGATCTGGTCATCGGAAACAAGTTCCTAAAACATAAGACAAAACTATTAGTACCGGGTAAATATATATTTTAAATTTTATACTATTACCAATTCTTAGAGTTAATTAAAAACAATTTTGTCTAACTTAGCTAAACTGTTAAATTTGAGCAATGTAAATTTTCTGATGTACACATTATGCTTGGCAAAAGTATTTTGTTTTACCAATCTTACCAATCAATATTCAATATAACAGAAACACAAGAATTCTTGTGTTTGGTATACAATGTGTTAAAACAAATTATGGTCGTATCCAAAACATAAATTAATGTAGATCTGAAAAATATATGATATTTGGATAGATAAAAGTAAAACTTGTCAACAACTTACCTTTTCCTTGAACATCCAGACAACGGTTGGTGGAGGTTCACCAATGATGTTGATGTCTAGCGACAATGTGAGTCCAACTTTGACAACCAGTGGCTGCAGGTTGGTGCGATCAATACGTGGTTTCACTGTTGACAGAAATACCAGTAAAGCCTCTACTATCACACTTCACTATACACGATATTTACAGTGACAAAGCAATGTCAAGGAACATCAATTGTGAAGCCTTCACAGGGAATGTAATTAATAATAATCATGCATGTAATATCTACAGTAGGTATAAACACTGAAAAATAACTATAAAAAAATGAATCGAGTCCAGTTACAGAATCGTGCTTTAGCGGTACATAATATGATTTGTGGCCATATTAATGTAATTGTGACTTACAGAATCATACTATAGCATTAAAAAGATTTGTGAACATATAATGTAATTGTGTCATACATAGTAAAGTAGTGATTTAGCAGCAAAAGGGTTTGTGTACTGCATATAGTGTAATTATGACTTACAGAATCGTGCTTTAGCAGTACATAATATGTTTGTGTCCATATAATATAATTGTGACTTACAGAATCATGCTTTAGCATTAAAAAGATTTGTAAACATATAATGTAATTGGGACATAGGTAATAGTGATTTAGCAGCAAAAGGATTTGTGAACTGTATATAGTGTACGTAATATTATGACTTACAGAATCATGCTTTAGCACTAAAAAAGATTTGAGAACATATAATGTAATTGTGACATACATAGTAGTGATTTAGCAGCAAAAGAATTTGTGTACTGTATATAGTGTAATATTATGACTTACAGAATCGTGCTTTAGCATTAAAAAAATTTGTGAATATATAATGTAATTGTGTCATAGAATTATGCTTTAGCATTATGTAAAAAGATTTGTGAACACATAATGTAATTGTGACATACAAAGTAGTGATTTAGCAGCAAAAGGATTTGTGAACTGTATATAGTGTAATTATGACTTACAGAATCGTGCTTTAGCAGTATGAGGATTGGTCTCCTCGCTTGGGTCTCCAGGGCCAGCCTTATTGACAGCTCGGACACGGAACTGATAGACGTTTCCTTCCTCCAACTTGGGTACGGTACCCTCGCACTGGTTGCCGGTAACTTCGGCACACTTGACATAGTTGGGCCCACCGAACTTGTCCATCATTTCAATGATGTACCCTGTAATAGGGGCGCCTCCGTCTCGGATTGGCCGCTCCCACTTCAGCTTCACCATGTTCTCACTCCAGTCGACAATCTCGGGTAGTCCGGGAGCAGATGGGGGATCTGGTTAACAAAACACACCGATATTAATTTTATTGATCAACAATACAACGTATCCATATCATGACAGTAATTTGTCATTCAAAAAGATTTTTTACACTTTTTACAAAAGATATATTTATTTAATAATGTCCTATTCTATTTACTGTAGTTTTCTTTTTTATAAAACCATTTATTATTTTAAATTATGTGTTTTTCAAAGCATTTATATGTAAAGCAGGAAGTAGAAAATTCATCTTCAATGAGGAATCTGGCCCATGTATCTCAATTTCTGTGTGAGATCAGCTCATTCACATCCATATGTTGACGTACTGAGTTTTGATTTATATCAGTACCGGTGTAGTAAAAGTGTTATACATAAATAAATGACAACACCTTGTTCCAACCTCAGTTTGTTGGGTAAAGGGTGTTTCCACCATTGGTCTTCGGCATCACAGCATAAGCCTAGCTTATTTATAATATACCCACTCGGTTACAGAACTGATTTTCAGTGAGGGATATTTAAAAAATGTATTATGTGCTTAATTGCTGTATCTTCCCAAAGTCAATGTTTACATGTTCACCAGTATTCTATAAATAGTTCTAAAGTTAAAAAAAAAATCCAGCCCAAACTAGGATTCAAACCCTGAGCTTTTGGTATTGGAAGCAAGAAATAAACGCACTTGACCAACAGGCCAGATAAAATCATCATATCATTAGACATCTAGTTCTATATCAGTAGACATAAAATTAGGGATGCGTCCCAACTTTGCATATATTTGGAGCATGGTGTAATAATTCGTTTGTAACACTCAGGATGGAAAGAATGAGGAAGAACTTACCGAATGGATTCTTAGCAAGAACAGCGTTTTCAGTTGCCAGAGGATCGGATTCTCCTTCCTCGTTGACAGCCTTGACGCGGAAGTGGTACTTCTTGTTCGGTTCAAGTCCGGTTATCACCTGTTCGGTCTTCTCCGGGTCAACGAAACCAGCAGGAACCCATTTTCCTGTGGTCACATCCATCTTCTCAACAACGTAGCCCGTGAGAGGCAAGCCTCCGTCGTCCTTGGGTTTGTTCCACTTGACCTTGCATCCCTCTTTGTGGACGTCGAACACTTCAAGAGGACCTTCGGGTTTGTCTGGTTTGTCTGCAAAACGAGAATCAAAGATATAAATACAAAATCATTCAAACATGTATTCACACCTGAAATTTCATTGAATTAATTTAACCTTTCTCTAAATATATTAGTGCTCTAAAGATTGTAAACAAACTAAACTATTTGAGTGGGAATTATTTAACGGGATTATCATTAATAATGTAGCGGACTTGTTAATCAAGATTATCGCAGTGTTATACAATTTAAGTAAAGGATGGAACATGTGAGCATTGATAGAAAAGAATTGCATGAAAAACTTACCGAGAACATTGACTTCGACAGTAGCCTCGTCCTTTCCAGACGTGTTTTCCGCTAAGATCTTGTACAGGCCACTGGTCTTGCGACTGGTTTCGGTGAGTGTGATCTTCGTATTGTAGTCTTCGTTCTCGATCTTGCAATTATGAGCAGTCTCCAAGACTTTCATTCCGATACTCCACGTTACCGTTGGTGGGGGCTCTCCCTTAATGTCTACATCAAACTTGACCGCCTGTCCGGCGCGAACGGTAACCTTCTGAAGTTTCTCGCGGTTGATCAGAGGTTTCAAGAATCTAGCCTTGGCAATATGTGGCTTCGTGGGATCGCTCGGCTCCGAGGGTCCGGCTTTGTTGACGGCCCTGATGCGGAACTGGTATGTATTACCTTCCTTCAATCCGGGAACGCGAGCTTCGAGAGCCGGAGTAGTTGTAGTTAATAACTCATCCCAAGCACTGGTGAACTTCTCCTTCTTTTCAATTATGTATCCAGTAATTGCGGCGCCACCGTTGGATTTCGGTGCCTCCCATTTCAAGTCCACACGGTCCACGTCCCAGTCCACGATATCCGGGACTCCGGGTTTTCCGGGGATGTCGAACGGATTCTTGGCAACAGTTGTGCCATCAGTGTCGAGTGGTTCACTCTCACCTTCTTCATTGAGAGCCTTGACACGGAACTGGTACTCGTGTCCTTCTTGAAGTCCCTTAACGTCCATCTCGGGACCGGTGGTCTTCCCGACCGGCACCCAGCGCCCGGTGGCCTTGTCCAGTTTCTCCACGAGATATCCGGTAATGGGTTTGCCGCCATCGTCTTCCGGTTTCTCCCATTTCAACTTGCATCCGTTCTTTGTGACGTCGGACACCTTCAATGGACCCTTTGGTTTGCCCGGGGCGGAGAGTACGGTGATTTCCACGTCGGCTTCATCCTTGCCATGTTGATTCTCGGCTACGATCTTGTACAGACCGGTATTCTTGCGAATAGAGTCGTTGATCGTTATCTTGGTATTGTAGTCGATATTGATGATCTCGATATTTCCTTCCGAGAGGACCTCTTTTTCTCCTTGGAACCATTTTACGGTTGGAGGAGGTTCACCGCGGATGTTGACGTCGTACTTCACTACCTTGCCAGCACGCACAACGATCGGCTTAAGGTTGGTTCGGTCAATCCTCGGTTTCAAGGCCTTGTGCTTGACGAGATGGGACTTGGTGGGCTCGGAAGCCGGAGATGGGCCGGCCTTATTCACGGCAACGATGCGGAACTGGTATTCGGCTCTCTCCTTGAGATCGGGCACGTGTGCCGTCAACTGATCACCGGGAACGTCGATACACTTCTCCCAGTCGGGTTTGAACCTGTCTTTCTTTTCAATGACGTATTTCTCGATGGGTGCTCCGCCGTCGCTGGTCGGAGCCGTCCATTTCAGATCCACGCTCTCGTTATCGTAGTCGGTAATCTCCGGAGTTCCGGGTTGCGTCGGTTCGTCGAACGGATTCTTTGCGACGATGGCCTTCTCGGCGACCAGAGGTTCCGAGTCTCCCTCGTCGTTGACGGCCGTGACTCGGAACTTGTATTCGTTACCCGGTTCGAGTCCGGTCACCTCCATCTCCGGGTTTGCTCGATCTCCGGGTACTCGTCCGACTCTGGTCCACTTCCCGGTCTTGACGTCCAGTTTCTCCACCTCGTACTCTCGGATGGGACAGCCACCGTCATCCTCCGGTTTCTGCCACTTGACCTTGCAGCCGTTTTTGTGTATGTCCACCACTTCCAGAGGACCCTTGGGCATACCGGGCTTACCGAGCACGGTTAGCTCGACGGTTTCCGTGTCCTTTCCGTTGGCGTTTTCTGCAATGATCGTGTATTTTCCGGTGTCACGTCTGGTGGCGTTCACGATGGTGAAGTCGGTGTGGTAGTCGACGTCTTCGATCTTGATCCTCTCCGTGTTGACGAGAGGAATGTTATCGCGCCATATCCAGGAAATAGCTGGTGGAGGCTCTCCTGTGATATCCACCGCCCACTTGTGAGTACGTCCAGCTTTGATGATGATGCCCTTGAAGGTGGCGCGGTCGATACGTGGCTTCACTGTTCAAACACACAATACCTCAATTAGTATTCAACTTTACAAAGCTGAATAATGAAAATAGGCCTACTAGATAAAGATTAAATCTTGAACAACTCTATAATATTAGGTTATATTATGTAGGAGACGATACCGAAACACAATGTGGTGGACGGTTAAATCAATTCCTGGGTTAATGAGGATACAAAAGAGAGAAGCAAGTTTTAAAATTTATTTTATATCTAAAATAAAATATGGAGGTAGAGTACTTCTACTATTTTTTATTGTAGCTTGCACAGAAGAGGTGAATTTGTGATCAAAATTATTCAAAATGTTGTTTAAAAAGAAAGATTAAAAAAAATGTGTATGTTTTTTTTTATAATTTGAAGACCAAACTAAGACCAAGCTAAATTTAATATATTGCAAATGACAGTAAAAACCATATTTACAATCATCAATATTTATAGAATGAAAACATAAATTATGTACAAAATGAAAGAAGCCTACAACCAAAACTTATAAGTAGAGAATTTTTGGTGTCCCGTGCACCAATTGGATATGTTAAAGTGCAATTAATGAACTATTAATAATAACAAAAATAATAATAAAAGCAGTAGTATTCTTTATTAACAACGGGGCTACTGCCCCACAAGTGCAATATAATACTAATACTACTAATAATAATAATAATAATAATTGATATTAATAAATGTTTGCTTACAGTTCCTGTGTTTGCACAGATGGTTGTCTGTGGGTTCGCTCGGCTCGGAAGCGCCTGCTTTGTTGTGAGCCCGCACTCGGAACTGGTAAATGTTGTTCTCCTTGAGACCCTCAATGTACCCTTCACACTTATCATCCTTGCCCTTGAAGACTTCCTCCCACTCTGCAGCAAGCTTGTCCTTCATTTCCACGGTGTAGAAGAGAATGTTTCGTCCGCCATCGCTCTCGGGCTTGGCCCACTTCAGGCTGACACTCTTATTGTCGTAGTCAAAGATCTCTGGTTTGCCGGGTTTCCCAGGCTCATCTGGATGGAAATATTAAATTTTTCTTAGGTAAGTTACATTTACCTCATATAACTTATGTGATCAGCTTTTTTTTTTAAAACTGGATTCAATAGGAAAACCAATTTTCTCTTACTCTGATCACTTATGCTTACCACTACATGAATAGGAGGGCAGACATTATACTTTTCAAAATAAAGGTATATATATAATGTGAGGAAAGGATCCAACAGCTCGTTATATTTGTATTATGTTTTTTATGTGTACTTCAAACTCGCAAATCCGTCATCTTACACAAAGGTAAGCTGTTGGATCCTTTTCTCACATTATATACCATTCCAGCCGATTGGCACCTACTTTCATAACCTTTTCAAAATAAAGATTAGTCCAAATTTTGTTTCAATTCAATGCTGTCTTCAATATAATTATAGGATATGTCTACGCTTAATGTTGATCTATTGGGACGGGACATTTTAAAAATGATTCAAATGATGATGATGATGATTCAAAATGTCTCAATAATGGTCAGATATGGACAAGTATGTTGACAAGCATCGGTAAAATATCAAAACTTGTCGATGTTTGTGTCGAGAAGTTTCAACATGCTTGAGCTATTAGAACGGTCAGGCTTGTCGACAAATACAATGTTCACAAGCATCCATGACGAGATGCTTATAAGTGTGGGGGGCTTTACGACTACATATTTGTAAACCATGCAGTATCTGCTGGATAGAAGATTCTTCAAGTAATTGGGGGATGAGAGATAGCAAATAAAGTTCTCACCATATGGATTCCTAGCCAAGATGGCGTCATCAGTTTCCAGTGGGTCAGATTCTCCCTCCTTGTTCACCGCCTTCACACGGAACTTGTACTTCTTCTTCGGTGTAAGGCCATCGATGGTGAAGCTGTCCTTGTCCGGTCCAACCTGATTAAAAACACATCGATTATTAGTTGCAGCTTTCATTTCAACAATCCACAACTCAATTATAACTCGTCTAGCATCCAAGGATTTTCTCAGTAAAAAAAAAGAAACACTCATTTCAACAAAACCAGGATGCGGAACATCTTGCGACATGTGTCTCCCTGACAGCAGAAGGGGATCTAATGGAGGGGCAAAATATAGCAAGAAGGAAATATGTGGCAAACCTTTATTGGGCAACTAGGCAGAGAATGGCATAAGTTCCAACTCTGTGTGTTCGAAAGAAGAAGAAGAAGAACATTTTACTTTGAAACTAATTTCGAATCCTATAGCTGTTACATAGTAGCATGCATAGAGACCAATGAGATGTAATTACCTCTCCTGCAGGAATCCAGCGTCCCGTATCCATATCCATCTTCTCCAGGACATATCCCGTAATGTCGCTTCCACCAAAGTCGTCGGGCTTCTGCCACTTGACCTTGACGTGAGTGGCTCTGACCTCCTCCGCAATGAGCGGTCCCTTGGGCGGAGACGGTCGATCCAATACTACGACGTCGGCCGCCCTCTCGCATGTTCCCGAAGTATTGGTGAGGACCAGTTTGTACTTTCCGCTGTCAGCTCGCGTTACGCGGCGAACAGTCAGCACGGTATTCCTCTCGTACTTGTCGATGGTAGTTCTCTCCTGGGCGTCTTCTTTCAACTCCTTTCCGTCTTGTTGCCAGACCACAGTGGGTTCGGGTTCACCTCCGTACTTGATGTCGTACTTGATCACCTGACCCTTCTTGACGACGATGTTGAGCAGATCGTCCCCGATGATGAACGGTTTGACGAATCTCTCCTTCGCGATGATGGGCTTTGTGGGTTCCGAAGGTTCTCCAGGGCCGGCCTTGTTGATGGCTCGGATCCTGAACTCGTACTGGGCTCCTTCCTTGAGGCCGTCGATGGTTGCTGCCGTGATATCTCCCTCGATGGTCTTTCCGGCGACCCAATCCTTGCCGAACTTCTCCTTGAACTCGATGACATAGCCGGTGATCGGTGCACCACCGTCACTGTCGGGCTTTGTCCACTTGAGGTCCGCATGGTCCTTACTCCAGTCCACAACCTCGACGTTGTTGGGCTTACTGGGTTCGTCCCAAGGATCCTTCGCCAGGACGGGCTTACCAAACATGACGGGCTCGGATGAGCCGATCTTGTTCACTGCACGAATACGGAACTTGTACTGTTTCTTGGGAGTGAGATCCTCGCACTTGAAAACCGTGGGCTGGCCGGGAGGAATCTCCGCAACGTTATCCCATCCTCCCTTCAGACTGAGGTCTTGCCTCTCCACGACGTAATGCAACAGAGGCATTCCTCCGTCGTCCTTCGAGGGCTTCCACTTCACGACGCACGACGTCTGGAATATGTCGGTGACGTCGATGTCCAGAGGAGGAGAGGGGACATCCTGCATGTTGATGTTGATGTTCTTAACATCCTCACCACGCGCGTTGGAAATCTTCAGCTGATACACGCCAGACAGATTCCTCACGGGTTTCTTGAACTTGAACGTGCATTTGTCTTCACCGATAATGACTTCCACGTCCTTGAGCGACAGAGCCTTTCCGTCTTTGATGAGCTTTCCGTCGATCTGAGACTGTCTCGCTCCTTCCACCTTGAACGGTACTTCAAAGACGATGGGCTTACTGACGGGACCCTCCACTTCTCCTGGGAAGTTGATGACGGGTTTTCCTTCACCCTTGATTACTGAAAGCTTGCAAACGGTGTTCAATTGACCGGATTCACATTTGACTTCGCCGTTGTCTTCGAGCTCGCAAGAATTGAATATGAGCTGGTGTTTACCGCCGCCCAGGTTCTTGATTTCTATCCTCTCGCTTGAGGTGATGGGTTCGCCATTGAAGAACCAATCGGCTGGTGCAGTTTGATCTTGTAGCTCAATGTCCAACACGAGCTTCTCACGTTCAACAACAGATGTATCCTTGAGCTTCTTATTGAAACGGTTTTGATCTGGAATACAAAAATGATACAGATTTTAGAAATGAGATCACCTTTATGGATGCTTGTGATCAGAAATGAAAATATTTCATAATTGAATGGATGTTGTTTATAATGAGATGGATATTGATAATAATTAAAATTAAATTATTTTGGAATGTATTAACAATTGTTTAGACATTGGGCTTACATTTGTCAAATATTTATAAAATAACTAAACAAAATTTGCATTATTATTTTCACAATCTAGTATTAGCTACTCTAGTAGTTTATATAACAGTAAATTGAAAATTAAATTACAGTAATAATTATTGCTGACTAAAAACTATGGGTAACTTCTCAATGACTAATGGGTCCCTCAAAATCATAGAGGATGAAATGCATTGTGCATTCCATCTATCGTATAGTAAGTCTATTAATATCCTTTTATCTGCATACTTACATTGGACTACGATTTCGGCTTCCGTTTTGTCGGCATTACTGACGCACGAATACATTCCAGCGTCTGTAACCTTGCAATCCTTGATAACCATCTTCCTCTTTCGGCCATCTTTGGTGATCTGGATTCTCTTCTCCGGCTTCACTTCTTCCGTGCCCTTCATCCACTTGACGTTACCGCCAGCGTCGTCCAGTTCACAGAGAAGAGTGATCGTGTCCTTCTCAGTCATCTGTTGGCTCTTCAGCACGCGCACAAACTTGTACGGGTATTCTGGTTCACAAAGCATATTAATATATTAATATATTTAGTATTGAAAATTTGTTCGTTCGTTTCCATGTCCGGAACTTCATTCTAGACAAGTATTTTTTTTAAAATCTGCCACCTTTGTGGCTTTGTCACTTGTTAAAACTAGATCCTCTATTGTACAGGCTTTCTCTAGGTTCGGGCAGTTGGGTCACATTTCTGACTAATATATCACCAAAGGCAAAGGTGTTTTCTACTAAAATAAAAATACATTTTTAAGTAAAAATATTAACAAATAGAACAAGCTTTGTATTATTTTATGGTAGTTGATTTAAAAAGATTAGATTTCTTTAGGTTTTACGTTTGAAAAATTAAAAAATACATATAAACCCCTTATATCTGTTAATAAATGATAAATTGACAAACGTTAAAGCCCGTATCAGCAGCAAGATTTTCATGGTTTCTAAAACACAATGATCAAATATAACTGAACTCAAAGAAAGGTACTTAAAAGATTGAATAAAAACCAAACTTCTGCATGCTTCCTACTTTGTTTTAAGTAGGGTGCATGAGCACTTGAAAAAACAGGAGTGTTGAGGAAGAGAGGATCGTTTTCTTGGATGGGACTGACTGACTCATCATACCGTGATGTAGATACGAGGGTGTAAAAGAATGACTTGAACCTCACCAATGATAGTACACTGTGTAACTGTCTTGTCCTCTTGCTTGTCAATTCTGCACGAGTATTCGCCGCTGTCCTCAATCTTGCAGCACTTAATAGTGAGCTTGCAATTACCGGACATTTCTTTTTGAATCTCGAACTCCTCCCCATCCTAAAAAATAAATCACATTGATGTATTATCAGGCAAAAACCTACAATACTACTGAACACACTTGATCTGCATTGAAAGGACAAACCTCTAGTTTCTTTTGTCCCTTGTACCAGGAAACGTTAGCCATGCTGCTGCTGACAGTACATTCCATGAGAGTTTCGTGATCTGTGAACCCGTCCGTCTTCTTGGATAGCTGCTTCAAGAATGTATAGCACGGGTCGGGTTCTGTACGACAAACACAAGAAATGAGGACACGTTCTTGTTCTCATGGAAGTTAGCACAATGTAAAATAACCAAACAAGATAACAACCTTCTACGTTGAGGAATGCAGTGGACGAAACTCCCGCTATCTCAATGGTATACTTCCCCATGTCTTCTACCTTGGGATTACTTATTATCAACTGATAGAGGTCGTTTTCGTTCTTGAACTTGTATTTCGATCCAGGGAATAATTCCTAGTAAATCACAGCATAAAAACATGTTAACAAGCAAGGCCCATATGAGTGTTCTTATTTAAAGTGATTGATTGATTTTTTACTCACGTCTTTGCGCAAGAACCACTTGGGCTTACAATTTGTCTTGGAGAAGTTAGCCTCAAATACCACCTTCTTGTCTTTGCCTTCTTTAGCATACTTATCAACTAAAGGCTTCAAGAAGGATTCTTGTTTCTAAACAGTAAACAAAATGGTTTTTAATTACAATTCTTAAATGATTAGGTATGCAAGCTGGAAAAAAATACTCGAAACGCCAAGAAATCTAGACCATGGAAAATCCTGGTTGGATTTATCCTGAAAAATTAAAAAACAAAACTCTGAAAACATAGAGAAAAAATAAAATTGTCAAAAATTGTTGTTTTGTTTTGTGTTTGTAGAGTTGGTAAAAATGTCCAACTCTAGATGTCTGGTTTAAAATGCAATGGTATAAGCTTTTTTATACCATTGGAAAAAAAAGTACACAATATCCAAAAGAGAAATAACTGTGTAACATGTAGAGCAAGGACAATGAAGACAAACTAATGTAAACAACGAGAACAGGAAATAAAGAGAAGAAATATCGAGAATGGGAAACAAGAGCAAACAGAAAAGCAACGAGAGTACGATCGCTGTAAATCAAGAGCGAAGTGATTCATCCCCTTCGATACACAGAGCTGGCCAAAGTATAATACAGAGATCACATACAAGCAGCATAAGAAAATAAAATTCATTGAAGAAATCCGGCAGCCAGAACAGAAAAAAGATAGAAACAAGACGAACAGAGAATATACTAGCTCTAGGGCATAAGTCCAACCTCCATCTTCTCAAAGTGGTGGAGCACTGGCCAATCAGGTATAAGCTCCGCCAAGGATGGTCTTCTTTGCGCCAGTTTTTCACTACTCTAAAACACAAATTACAAAAGTCACCAATCACACTCGTGACAATACATTCGCAGCAAACAAAAGAGCGAGCAATCCATTTTAAATAAGCATTTAAGTTGAAGATGCATCATTTTTATGACCTCGAATGAACCAGTATTGAGGTTGTCTTTATATTAATAAGCTAGTCCTTTCCATACAGTATTGTGGCCTGGGAAATATTATCGGTCTTAGATAATGCAAGGAAAATACTAACTTGAATGCAAGCAATTGCTATGGAAGAATTAATAGTAATGAATACTATAATAATTATAGTATAATTATTATACTAGGGATGACATCTATTCCAAAATTTCAGAATCGATAAAGAAGGTTCGGAATCGATTCCCAAGCAAAAAAATATTCAGTAGGTAATGGGACAAGTTATACATATTTAGTTTAAATCAGTTTTTAGCTAAAAGTATATACGATGTGATTCGCTACTTTAGAATTTTAGCTCATGAATCTAAATTGAGATGTAACCATGTAAGAGAGTATACTTAACAAGTATACTCATATATATTATAAGATTCAAATCTGAAATAAATTCAACATTATAAGATAATTTTGGATTATCAATATAATGGTGTGAAATAGCACAATACAATTTTGAGGAGTTCATATTTGGAATCAATTAGTACAGGAATTGGTTCATCGATGTCATTCCTACTATATACATACAATGCCAAACTTGCATATACCTAGTGCTGAAAACCGCTTACGGTATTCCGGTTTCGCACTAGTATTTGTAACGTTCTGATTAAACAATTAATAATCAGAGATTGGGAATAAAACTAAAATAAAATCGCAAATTATTCATTTAAAAAAGTAAAACATGATATCCAAGCTGATAAGACTTGTGCCATAAGAAAGTATAACATTTTTACGAAATGTGATAATTTCGTTTGTAGCCTACTTACTAGCTTGTTCATTTGCACTCGCGGCAATTATCTATACATTTATCGATTACATTAGTTTTAATCAGACTGGTATTATCGGAAGGAACACGTAAAGATCTCTGTATGCCAAGTACATGTTCAGCTCATAATATCCATGCTCAGATATTAGCGGTGTTAAATAGTTGGTACGTGAGTAAGTCCCTTATTACTTGTACGTACATCATTCGGTTGATGTTCAAAGAGTTAAAAGACTGGAAGCTAGTACTTGCAGTAATTAAGTGTACAGGCTGAAACTGAGACTATTCTGATGAGAATATACGATTGAATACAGACAATGATAAGCAAGTATATGTTCTTCTAGACTTTCAAGAGTGAAATGCCGTCAGTTATGAATTTTACGCATACTCGAGGAACTGCAAATATTTAGCTATAACAGTTTTTCAACACTTAGTATCATGCAGTTGATATTAATGACAACAAATTTGATCATTCCAAAAGTAATAAAATAGTGAGTAATTTAAAAAAATTATTCAAATATTTAACAAACTGTTTAATTAGAAGGTAATTTAAAACGGTTTAAAATTAGTTAATCAACGTGGTTTAAGTAGTCATTTTATGCAGTGTAAGCAGTGAATATTTTCATGAGAAAATAAATCATAATGAATTGGATGGATAGTTGAAAGGGATGATCTGTGGTAAAGAGGCAATTGAATGTAAACTGAAAGTATGATTGATGATTGTGGTTCAGTTAACTCATACCAGTTTAATAATATCGTTTAAGTGTATGATTTGCGAACCTTGAGCAGGTCTTTGTCGATCATTAGGAGCGTAGGCCAATCAGTTATAAGATCCTGAAGAGACGATCTCCTTCGTTTCTCAAATATATCCTGGGGGCATGGGGTGCAAACACAACACTTGCTTTAGTTATTAGGTGGGAATATTTTAACATGTGTAGTTTAATATTTCAAAGTAAGATTATTTAATTCAGTAGTTATCAGATCGATATTATATGAAAATAAAATAGGATATTAAGACTTGTTCAGTAGTGAATTAATAATAGTACAATATTTACTTCTAGAGACTTATTTATCCAATTGATATTTATTTTAGTCTTATTCCAACACTTATGTATTAGACTGTAAATATTTATCATGTTTCTTTATTATCTAAGAACTAGTTTAATAAGGGTTTGAGGGAAGGTTTGTATAGTTTATACTGGAATAGTTTATATTTTTGTTTAAAATAGTTTAGAATAGAAAGTTAGATTAAAAAGATGAGCCTCCAAGGTGGGGGAGTTGAAATGTGAGTTCAATGTTAAAATGCAAGCAGAGTGAAAAACAATGCCACAAATAACAAGGCGTACAGCAAAATAGTTACAAATCGTAAGAGGAAAAAAATAATGGAACATTCGAATAAAAAAGAAAGGAATAAAAAAATTGATAGTTTAGAAATGTAACTTTGTAGATTTCGGTTGGAGCAACGATCGTCAGACCTCAGCCTTTTTGATGGTTATTGACTGAAGTGTCGGCCAGTCTTCGATAAGCTCGGCGAGGGAGAACCTTCTTCCGGGGCGTCCGAATAGAGAAGCAGCGTCAGAGCTTTCCTGGATATCACAACAAGGTTCAGGTCTACTTCACACCTCCCTCCCCAGGCCCCCACACCCACACACGCAAACAACAACACGACGGACTAAAAACCTTGCCTAGGTAGTAGATCTATGAACCAGCCTCGATACGTAACTCAGGTGCTACATTAGTCTTAGTCAACTCAATATTCATTCCAATAATGTAAATCCAGGACGTGTGGAGACTCATCTTTGTAACGTAACTTGGTAACAACGTATTCTTGCACTGGTTTTCGTACTCTCTACAGCCAAATTGTACAAACTTAAGGAGAGAAGGGATTTTTTTTCTAGGTTGGAGATATGGTCGGAAGGTATTCGAAGACGGAAAGATTGTCTACCTTCACCCAACTCCAATTCGATACGCCTTTCTTAGTAGCAGGAACTTTAGCGACTTCAACGCCATTGATTTTGACTACAATGCAATCATTCTCCTTGTCTGGGAATAACCCTGTCTCTAGTTCTGGCTCGGCGTTCTGGAATAAACCAGTCACAAGTTCCCAAATATGTGCACTTTTAATAACAGATATCTTTGCTACATGTAAACACTATGCATGTTTACTTATTGACTGGCTTTTAGGCAGATGCACCAAGGCAAGGTTCTAAGCCAGACCCATCTCTAAGTAAGAACAAGTTCTAGCCCCTAATGAAGGTGGGAAGATAAACACAAGAACGAACTACATGTAGCTAGACAGAACAAGAAGTCAGATGACTCAGTGACCAGTTTTATAAGACAAGAGTGAATGTTATAGGCATGGAGACACTGCAGAAGCATCATGTGCAGCTCTGACCATGATCAAATGTCCTAAAAACAAAATACAATGTATCATTAGCCATATCAATTAAACATGTGGATACATAATTGCACATAAATCGTTTAGAAGAATTAACATTAGACACTTCCATTCGATTGGTGTATGAATACATCGTGTAAAACTAAACGTGTTCAACAACTCTCGTTGTTTTAAGGATGGCCATGTTAATAATTGATCTATGTACATTGTTATGTTAGCTTTTCTCGTACATAGCTTCATATTAGGTATTTTAATGTCCAATATGCAAACATAAATGTGCCAAGTCATCAGCTGCACAATTAAATGGTTAGAATAAGCATCCTGAATAATTATACATTCAGTTAAACAATTAAAAGAAGAAAGTTTACCGTGGGTATTTTTAATACCAAGTTGACTACACAAGCAAAATACATGATAAAATGAAGATTGATAAAGCATTGGCTTCTTACAATATCTTTGGTGTTTAAATTTGGTTAAGATTAATCAATATACCTTGTTGAACACAGATTGTCTTTAGTGCCAAAACCTCAATCCACCACCAAAGCATAATATATAGCGCAAGTATAACCCGAAAGATATACCAGAGCCAATTAAGCAGCCAATAGAGTGAGAAACTCAAGTTATGTTTGAGATTTCAGATTTCTTAGATATCTATGTAAATAGTTCAAAATAAAACGTAAACGGCTTTGTAAATAAATTAACGTTATCGAGTGATATTGAGAATTATCAAGCTTCGTAAGGGACTATTCACAGTAGATATCGACAAAGTATGTCGAGAACCGGTAATTGTTTAGCTGCCAGGGTAATGACAATGTGTTGGGAGACCATGTGGCTTTCCATACCCTTATAGAAAGAAACAAGTGCTTTATTTGTCTTGGTAATTATAGATATTGGCACTTTATATTGCAAGAGTCTGTGCACAATGCACATCCAGTCACATAAGCAACTCAGCATGTGGCCTAACAGCATTGACAATTGAGCGTCGACTTTTCCGATCGAAAATCAGTATTACCACGGAGGTAATCGATTCCAATCTAATATTTAAAACTGACAATGGATCCATATTTGTCCAAAGTCAAACGGATGAAAGATCTCACTTACTCGTTCGACTTTCTTTAGTGTTGGTGCTGGCTTATCAACCTCCTTCAAATCACCCCAGTCTGGATCAGCGTTGTCCTTAGCCCATTTGGCATACTTGCGTTTCTTGAGCATAGCACGGAAGTCCATGCCACTCGAATCTTAGAGCAGAACATCAAACGTCAGAACTAAATTCCACTGGCAGCAGATTATTAAATCATTGCATTTAAACCACAAAATTAAGTTCTGAATGTATACTCTATTTAATACATATAGCGAGACAATGGTAAATGGAAAATGAATTAAATTCAATACACTAAGGATGAATCATAGAATGAATGATTAATTGGCTTCCACTTTTAGTTGCACACCCCTTTTAACTAACTATTTTAATAGGTATGTGTTGTGTTTCACCATATTTCATTTACAATCACTGATATTTTTACATTTTCCGTTTTCTTGCTCCTATGTTTGTAGAACGGAGTACATAGCCTATAACATTAGATGCACACCAAAGCTTACCGGAAACGAACAGCTGCATCTCTGCGGAATCCTCTCCGTGCTCATTTGTAACAACAATCTTGTATTTTCCCTCATCATTGGGCTTAACTTTCCTGATACACAAAGTAACGGAATTTGTTTCGCCATCAGTGATGAATTTGAAACGACCTCCTTCAATAATTTCTTTCATTCCCATGTAGAATTTAAATGTAGGCACGGGATTGCCCTCCACTGAAACTGTGATGTATCCAATTTGATCTGAAATATGAGAACAGATTTGGTCAGGTTTTGTTTACATAGAGCAGCACATTAGAGCACTAGCCGAAATGTTATGCCGTGAGTGGAACTTATACAATCTGGGGACATACGAAGTGGCTAAATGGCTAAATGGTAGCACACGATACTCTAATATTCTCGAGGTGGCGGGTGGTGGGACCACTATTAACAACGAAGGTTCCTTCAGTCATATGAAAAATGTTGAAATGTGGGGGTTAGAGCCCCTGTCTTATTATATAGGTAGGGTGACCATAATTACAAAACGAAAAACCGGGACAGCTTGAAAACCATGTACCTGCGCCGCACAGGTATAGGTATAAGGGGTCTGGGGCAGAGCCCCAGCCGCCGGAGGTGAAAATTTTGACTGGGTAGTTTTGATCTCAAGATAGCCTTTAGAGCGATCTAAGCAAGAAAGGCACTAAATTACTAATTACAAAAATTTGAAAGAAATTGTTTGTGCGTAAATTTTTTAGAATTAAATATTTGCTACATTTTATTTTTTTTTTACTATAATAAACTTACATAAATGAAATATTGTCTAACCTTTACTTGCCGAGCTGGATTTCATTTTCATTTGAAAACGTATAGAATTAATATTAATTTAAAGAAAACATGAAATAATTGGTTGAATTTTGAAAACCGGGACGTTTCGTCGTCATGATAACTATTTTCGAGAAACTAGGACAGACCTCAAAAAACGGGAATTCTCTAAACCGGGACGTTTCACCGTCCCGACAACTATTTTCGGGACACTGGGACAGACCTCAAAAAACGGGAATTCTGAAAACCGGGACGTTTCGCCGTCTTGACAACTATTTTTGGGACACTGGGACAGACCTCAAAAAACGGGACAATCCCGGTAAATCCGGGACGTCTGGTCACGCTATATTTAGGGGGAGAGTAACAAGGACCCACCTTCAACCGCCGAGTAGCTCTCCGCGACATCGACGATGGCCGGAGCGCCCGGTTCGCCAGTGGGTTTTAGAGGTGTTGAGGGTTTGTCGATCTTCTCCTCTAGTTCCGCCACGCTTGGTCGGCGCGTATCCGCGCTCGGTCGCCGGCGCTGTATCGAGAGACAACCACAAGTAAGCGCTCCGTCCTTACTCGTAACACCGACCGTGTAGCATTCTTCATTTAGTACTTACTTGATCAAAGAGATTCGCATTTTATTTCAGAGAAAGGTTAGACGTTAATTAAATAAAAATATAAAATAAATTTTGAAAGATTTTTTCAATGAAAAGAAAAATGATATGAATTGGGGTTACAAAACTTTATTAAAGACATATAAATTTGACAGAAATCAACAAGTATACCTCAAGTGGAGGTATTAGCCACACTAGCTACCTTCACTTCAGGTAAGCTGTAGGGATTTCTCTATCAAACTTGAACTTGAAGAATTATTGAATTCTTTTACTTTTACAAACAAACAAAAATACAAACAATGAGGAATGTGTATGAATGAAATGGTTCTTATAGTAAAATAAAATAAAATCAACATAAACGAGTATAGCTTGCAATGACATTAGGAAACATGTAAGGTAATGACAAGCAAGCAACAAATAAACACAGGTCTCATCCCATGAGATATTGGAGGTAGTGACCTGGGGTGTTTATTAGTCATAAGATACAGAACTCAAAACTTAAGTATTTGTCAGTCAGTTGGGAAAATAAAATTCAAATTAACTAAATCATAAAAACAACAAAGTAGGTAAACAATAAATAACCACATAAATAAACAAAACATAAATAATAAGGTGTAAATAAACTGAAAACACATAAATGTAAATAATAGACACAGATAAATACAAAATAACATAAATGTACACAAACAACATAAAGGTAAATACATAAACAAATGAAACTAAATACATGTAAAAGAAAATCTAAACTACTGAAGAGATTCTTTCGTCTGCACGAGCATAGTGTGCTTAATAAGACTACTGTCAGATTATTACAAGCAGCAACCTCGCTGGCTCTAGTAGCATCATACTTCAACCTTCTAGTTCTCACTAACTGTCCACCCCACCACATCTGACACATATACTAGCCCTAGTATTATATTTAGAAGGTTGAAAGGGTCTGAGTCTACACGGAGTCGGTGAGTTCCTGCGATAACTACTCCCACGTTATTGACAAGTAATACCACATGGCCAAGCTATCTGACTCTAACCTGCTTCCCGTCTGTTGGGAGAAGACCTTGGCGAGAACCCTTCCTCTTCAGAAAAGAAAACATCACATAAATAAACAATAACGAACAATACATAATTAAATAATAATAGACAGATACAAAACTATAAACAGAAGAACCAACTGAAAGAAAAAAATAATAAATAACACATAATTGGGAAAAACTGAAAAAAACATAGAAAATAATATAAAACGAACAAATAATAATTAAGTAAACAAAGGGACGTCTTCTATGCTGTAATTCTTTGGCATTCTTAAATATAGGTTCCTTATCGAACCAAGTATACCGAGAGTTAGAACGAAGATAGAAACACAGAAAACAAAAGCCACACACGAGACACAAAAGTAGGAACCTCGACTGTCCTAGATTGACTTTGAAGTAAATAGTTGAGATAAACTTATATCACCGCCATAGAGCTTCACATAGTTTGTTTGGAATATGATAGCTAAACAACGAAACTGAACTACTGAATTAACTGGTAGAATCTCGTTACAAACTGCTTCACTGCGGAGTGAGAAACCCTTTTCATGCACTACTGCAGCTTGTATGACACGCTGAACCCTGGAAAATGTTGGTCAGACTCTTCATACAAGATCGTGCCTACCAATTACCACCCACTTACGTTTTCTGCACCCACTTACGTTTTCTCCACCCACTAATGTTTTCTCCACCTATTTACGTTTTCTCCACTCACTTACGTTTTCTCCACCCACTTACATTTTCTCCACCCCCATCCAACAAACGCTAGAAGGATCAGCGCTTCACTCAATCAAAGTAAGTGCTTGAAAGAGGTTAAAGAATCAAAATACCATAATTTATAAAGAAAAGTAGCAAAGGAGACGGTTCAGTATGGTTTTTTTTAGCCACATTCCGCACAAAACAGGTGTTTATTTTTGTATGAAAACGAAAGATGGCGAGAAAACAAAAGACGAGATATGTTTTGTTAACCGAATGCCAAAGAATGAGGTCAGCTTTGTGCTACCACAACACAAATCTCACCTTTGGGTCAAATACCTCACCAGGCCGCAATTTTCCAACCTGCAGAAAATAATGAAACGAAAGCAAATTAAATGCAACTGGGAAGCAAGATGGATTTCCGGGAGGCAATGTACAACAGGGTTACAATAGAACGTGTACGGCACGCAACGACAAACAAGTAACTTACACAGCTCAAATCCTGCTGAAATAAAATGAAATTAAAAGAAAATAATCTCAACGAACATGTACAATAATAATCTGCAAATAAAATCATGTTAAAAATAAAAACGGATGGATTTTTACGTGCAGAAAATATGAGAAAAATCATAAAAATTAAGCAACTGAAAACAAAATGTGGAGCTAATGGAAAGACTTTCAGCTGCTGGACAGAGCTAATGTGGCAGTCGATATACAGCGTAGGTGAATGCAAAGACGACCACGGGCGTATACTTATTCCTGACGCTTTCATCGGTCTCACCTTTTTCTCTTCTAGGACTTCTCCTGGACGTAACTTCCTATTCTCCTAAAAATAAAAGGAGAATCAACAATATGAAGGAACAATGCACAACTGGATTCAGCTCACAATTAATTATGTTTAGGATTTCTTAGTTGATGTCATTTCAATGATATAGTTAGTCCAGTGACAAAATTGAATGTGACGTGACAAAAGGTTTTAAATAATCTTAGACTGTAACCAGTTGGATTGCTCTACCCTCATAATTGTCCTAATTATCACTTTCATAAAGTGATCTGCGTTATGTTTGAATTTTACCCATTTGGGTCGACAGGCATGTTGTGACGGTCACAAATAGACCACGGAACAGCAATGTTACTTCAGCAGCTCAGCAGCAGTAGCACGTTTCAACATGTATTTACAGCAGTACAAAAACAACATTGTTAATTAAGAGAATGAGATATCAGTAGTACTTATTATCAAATAATAACAATACCTTGAAAATAAAAATAATGTATTAGTTAACAAACTTAAATATAACTTGCAAGAATCATAACAAGAACATAGTGCAAAAGTGCAAAACAAATGCAAAACTGGGAAAAAAATAATTCAATCACCAAATTTTATAAACTTGAGCAATCTTATATTTTACATGTTCGTAATAGATAATAAATGAGGTATTCTCACTTTGATCTGCATTATTTAAAATTATCGACTGATGCTGAATTTAAGAAATTCAAAATTTCAAACATAATGATCCAAGCAAGGGAAGATAAAAATAGCAAAAGTTAATTTGGCATCCTAAATACAGTAGTTAATTCAGTATGTCCAAAAATATTAATTTTATAATTTATACTGTAGTAGTTAGTTGCTGAATGAAAAAATTTGTACATAGGTTGTAAAATTTGTTTAGGTACCGGTACATACTATTTAAATCACGTTCATAATCACAGGTTAATTGACGCGTTTATAATGAAACAATATTGGTAAATGTTGGCTTAGTTCCCATTGGTACGTTATTAAAAAGAAAAAACAATATTATAACATAGAATAATAATTAAAATTGAAAATAATTTAATTTAATTTAAAAAATGCATATGATGTTTGAGAAGGTACAAGAAAACATAATAAAAATTAAATTTAGGTTTCAGTTTAAATTGTTGCATGTATGTTTTGCACAGTCAAGATTTTCAGGCACAAACTAACATAAAACATAGATTACAGAGAGGTGGGCAGCATTATTTTTAAATAACAACCAATAAATATACAATATTTGTTTTTTTCTTATAAAAAACAAGCTAAGAAGTTGTGTTTCAAATATATTCAAAGTAAGTGCTGATACAAAGCAATTACGTGCTTTTTCATATTAGACAGGATTGCAACTGAACAATATTGTAATGTATTTTGTTGTATTTGTTATGTTAAACGATGAGTAGTCAGTCACTACAGAAAGATATTGTGGTTATAATTATTTAACAATTGAACATTCTGGATAACCATGTACTCATAAATCACAATACTTTACACTTTATAGACACAAGAGGATTGTTTCTCTTATGTGTTTATATTTCTAAACATCTTGCTTTCCCCACAATATACAGTATTGCCACATGAACAGAACTTGTGTGTCAATTTATTTTATCAAGATATTAATTATTGTCAAACATAAATTGTACCCGACCTGGGATCAAACTGAGGCATCTGGCTCTAGGTACCGAAAAATGAGAAATAGTTACTTATAACTTATTTCATTTGTAATTTGTATATAAGAAAACAACTAGATGTATTTGAAATTAGTTCCAATTGTTATATTTATGAAAATGATGTGAATGTTGAAGAAAAGGGATATTGAAAGTTAGAATACTCTTCAAATATTCTTCGTTGCCTCCAAAAATTTAAAATAATGCAAGCCAATACATGTAATTCATACTTTATGTTTTGTAACACATATATGTATTGGTTTGGATGAAGTGGTGATCAAAAGAAATATTATAAAACAAATTTTGAAATCTCTAGAGTATAGTTTCTGCTGTTAGTTAATAATGTGAGTACATAGTCATCTGCTCAAATATAATTTTAATGCGTAGTTTCAGACATAAAATAATTAGAAAATGGGATTGTTAATATCATAAACCATTACTTGATAATGTGCCCACCTCGTAAGACACAAAACAATATTTAAAGCAATAATAAAAATCATTCTCATAAAACATAAAACAATAATTAAAGCAAGAATAAAGATCATTCAAATGCACAATGATTTCTCAGCTCTCCGTGCAAAGACCTGAACCTGTGTGCAAAGCTAAGCAATGTAAAAAAACATTAGAAAACTAAATTAATATACTTATAAATTTACTCTATACAGTATTTAGCTTTTTCTTCAATTAGTACAAGAAAGTAGAAATATATATATATACAACCTCTTGAAGAATGAAACCTGTATTTCATTATAATGGGATTAAAGAAGTGACTGGAGTACTTTTGGCCTTAGTGTTATTATTATGGCTCTTCAAGAACATGTAACTACAATTATTGATGCATTTATAGGCAACATTTTTCATTTGAATAAATATAAAAAATAAAAAATAAAATTTAAATAAAGCTTACAGTTTTAGGGTGAATTCTAATATAACTTTAAAAAGTAAAAGCACTTCATGTTCATTTGAAGTAAAGAAGGTAAATAAATTAAAAACACCAGTGGGATTAAAGAAGATACCAATTTTAAACAAGAATGTTGATGCAAATAAATGAACTAGGTATTTGTAACTGTTAACCTTTCAGTTTTAGAGTCTGCATAGAATCGATGGCATTGCAGTCAGTCATTTCATAGTGTTATGACTGGAAGGTATTTAAAATTAACTGTAAGAAAATAATTTGCAATGATTTCCCAGATCACATAATATAATCAAAATAAAGTAACCTTTCGAAAACCTAAATAGAGACATTGCTGCAAATAATAGAACAATTCCAGTTACTTTTCACTAACAGTTACATAAATTATCTGTTTAATAATATTTCAATATACTTATATTTCAAGCATATGCTGAGGGATGTGTTCATGGTATTTTAGACAATTCTTTTCTATGTTAGACTCATTCTACTACATTCATATTAAATTGATTCACATGTGATACGATTTTTATTCTACACAAAATATTGATTTTCAAAATTGTTTTTAAGCATTTCATCTGCCAGTTAGCGATCTCAAATCAACAACATAAAGGGACCAGATACAATTGACAACTAATTTCCAAGCACTTTATTTGCATAAACGTATGTCTACTAATAAGCCAAATGTAAGTGCCACAATCAATATTCCTATAGCTCTAGATTTGTTTTGCACACCAGACAAGACAGGTTAGCGAGACTGTTTGACTATTAAAAATTAATTGTCTTGCATGATAAATATATAGCATAGCTTCAACTAAGATTTAGTAAAATGCAAGCAGTTATTCGTATCTACAACCACTCCTATGTCCTTCATTTGAACTTCAAACATCCTAGCAATGAAACAGAAAATTCTTAATCAATATATAGTACTTTCTGCACTTGGGACATGTATTTTTATTAGGTACTTAAGTTTCAAATTAAATTGTACAAAAATCAACTGTGTTCTAGTCTAATAGAAATTCTAAACTAAAGAAAACTATTAGACATGTCTTGAATGTACTTACTTCGTCACTAATGATTAGGCTGGGACGCCTAGGTTGGTCTTCAGGGGGTATAAGTGATCCCCTGCGACTAGTATTACCCGATCCAGGAGCGAGAGACCCTTTCCTGCTATCAGGAGTCGGGGTCTTTTCACGGATAACTTCGATCTTCGGCGCCTCAGGAGCCTTGATTACTGGTACTCCAGGTTTGGTCTTTTCCGTCTGAAAATCAGTCAACTATGATAAAATACCAATAATGATATTAAGGCTAACTTATTTATAATAATTTTAAAAAATTTAGAAAAAAATGTAATAATAATGATAATAATAATAATAATAATAGTAAAAATACTAAACAACAATAATATTATTATTAATAATAATAATAATAATAATAATAATAATAATAATAATAATTATAATTATAATAGTAATAATAATAATAATCAAAAAGTTAAAGTTAGAAGCAGTTAAAAATTTGCACGTCCACAGTAACTAGAACCAAAACAAAGTTTTTGAATCAATGGCCATACAAAAGTTAAGCATAATATTGTGTGGAAATATACAAACTTATCCCCAAATTTATACTAAAATTTATCTAACTAAAAGTTAATATTTGTAAAAAAAATCAAGTCGATTTTGAATCTTACCGTATCAAAAATAGATCCAATGCGCACTTCACGTGGCTATGCACTAACTACACCCAGTGGTAAAAACCATTCAACTAACCACTCCTCATGAATGCTGAATCAAGACTGCTGTGATATCTGTTAGAGGACCTAGTTTGATTTAGTGCCATGGAACACTTGGATGTCATCCTAGTATACATAATGCAGACTACTATATTCTTAATCAAATCTAAATCAGATCTTTCTAAATAACGTTCTTTCATTGTATGCCAGCACTATGAGACAGGAATAAGTGTGCTGAACAGCAGATGCAATCCATTTAACTAATTGTGTGCATCTTTTAGGTACGTTCTATCCCCTGATCTCCAAGGTCAGCTGGTTATCTATTTCTGTTCCAAAATATAACTATTCACTTGTTTCATTTCACTAAGCCAGTGTTTAAAATAAAGCCATTGAAACATAAAGCAATTAACTGACTACAAATGACAAAAATAGTAAAACACAAAATCTAAAAATATGTTGATTTCTGAACGAGTGCCAAAAATCTTCTACAAAAATAAATACACACGTGAATTACAAGCAAAAAAAATACATAGATGCCTATTCCGCTGGTAAAAGCAGAGCTAATGCCTAAAACATAAGGCAAAATGAAACAAAAGTGACGAACACGGTAAATAATAGACAATATCGAAACGGAAATCATAGTACGTAACAATAAGGAACGACAAGTAAGCCTGAAATACAGAGACGAGACACTGAGACACACTGAGACGGCACGAAGACGAAGAGGATGACTCCAACTACTGAGCGCTACTCAACTCTCACCTTACGAAGCATCTCCATTTCCTCAAACGTGTCATCCTCCTTCTCATTCTCTTCTTCACTCTCGTCCTCAGAACTACTAGGCACATATGCCATGGGATTGTACCGACGAATCTAGCAATCAATTACTTATTATGGTAACTTTCAGATTGCAGAGGTTACCCCCCACCCTATCATATTCTATCTAGATGAGAAGACATACTTATACAAGTAACACATGATTATTTTATATGAATCCACAGCCTTTACGTGGGTCCAATGATAGTGAAAACAAACATACCGTTGAATTAAGTTTCTGAAATAGAGGTTTAATGTTTGGTAAATAACGTATAGTTGGTGGTTATTGACAGGGGTTTAAATTAAACAGAATGCCACACACTTTTCAAAACAAATGTTTGCATTATTAATAACAAAAAACTTGTAAAGAATGTCTTCATTAATGTAGGTAAATCAAGTGTTGTAGAAGAACATCAGTGTACAGGTGATTACCTTAGGAGGTTCCACAGTCTTAGGAGGTTCCGTTACTTTAGGAGGTTCTATTACTTTGGTAGGTTCCACAACAGGCACAGCCGGTTTCTCAGTTCCAGGCCTCTTTTCTTCCACAGGCTATAGGAGAACATGCGACATAAAACAACAAGGGATACAGAAACATGCATATGTATTGTCATGGTGAACTAACATGTTTTAGTAATTGGAATACACGTGTGTTTATCATAAAGATAAACTATATGTACGGTGAAGTATGATTGTAAGACAGATGTTTATGGGTGTTTTTAAATCACTAGATTTTCATTTTAGCTGTCTACCAGAACCAAGTCAAAAGCATTATGCTTTAAGCCTTGCATTCAGTTTATCAAATATAATTTGTTTGTTTATGATTTTACGACATTAGATAATATATACACTATTAATGGATTTTTAAACTAAAAGACGTTTTTTCTTTTTAACCAGAAATACTAAATTGAAATTTCCCAACATCCTGAGAAATGGAACTATAAATATTTCTATTGAAAACACCACACGGACACTTGAACACTTTGACTACACTACTATCAAAGATTACCCCTAGTGTGTAATCTTTGCTACTATCTATATAGTTGTTACTAGAACTGTACAGGCATAGAAAATATGTGAAGCAGTAATAATTTTCTATTCCACTGTATACTAAAATGCATAGTATTGTATAGCACTACAGACTACAGGATTTTTCTTTCTTTAAACAAATAAAGAAAACAATAAAAAATAAAAACAGTAAAACGTAATTCTAAGTAATATCTCATGCTTAATACTAATTATTTCAACAGGCCCCTCATATATTCTGACAGTAACCCACTTGCATTATACTGCTTTTTAAATTTTAGTCCTAAGCCGTGTTTAACGTATGTGTTCTGTGTTGAGTGTATAGTGATTTGTAAGTACCTTCTGTTGTATTGGTTTCAGTCCAAACAGGTTCTTTGGTTCCTCTGCTTTCTACAGTGGACAAACGAAGAACCAAGAGTAGTGATGTAACTGTGATTCTCTGTATGTTTATAATTGAATTCTTATGTTAAGGGACAGAACTATAAGCTAAAACATCATGTTATAGGGTACGAGTTTCAAAAACGGTTATTCGTGCAAGTAACGGTGTAAACAATAAGTAATTCTGGTTAGTTAAATGTCAGCACAACCTTGTTTTTGTTGACTTGAAGCAAAACACATGTATGGAAAACAATAGAAAAAAATGAAAACAATGGGGTCTACCTTTTTCACTTCCTTCTTCTCAACCGACATCGAAGTACGCCTCTCTTCGGCAATATCCAGTGTCTGCGTAATCACAAACAGCAGTAAGAAACATGTTCATGGTTGATAGCACAGAACAGCACAGAACAGCACAGAACAGCACAGATAATACAAGGACTACACAAACATGTATCAGCTTTACGGACAAGGGATATACCCACAGCACCAGAACAAAACAGGACAAAACAATCTACTGACAATCACAGGTTTGTGTTACAAACACGGACGTATACAACAAGCAATACTACATCTATTATACTACTACAACTACTACTACAGTATATCTACGGGGTCGCAACGTACGTTACTGCCGTGGTATTCTCATCAAAGGTTTACTTGTTCTGGCATGTCTATGTAGTCCTATTAAAAAAAGAGCATGTTTAAAATAATGTTTAAATGTAATTATCAGTGTGTGTAATTGTGTACCTTCCGAATCACAGGCTTCAGTCCAAAAGGATTGTAGGAGTCAATTGCCTACAAAAAATGAACGAATAACATGAAAATCGTCACGAAACTATCGTGTGTGTCGACAAAAGTATTCATGCAGAATGTGTTATTGATTTGTTATTTTTTGAAATCAGATAGATGCGTAGAATAGTAAAAGTGTGTCTCGTAATTACCATCTTGTCAAGAAGACGTCGTGTTAAGAGTTTGACCGTCGAAACTAAAGCGGTGAGCTAACATTGATCTGAACGAATAAGAAATATGCAGAAGCAACAAAGAAGTATGCGGAAGCAGTAAAATAGAAAGCAAAAGCCGTGAAGAGCGTATAATTACATGCTGCACTTTGAGAACGTGAAAAAGAAGAAAAAGAAGAAGAAGATGAAGATGAAGAAAAACACGAAGAAGAGAAAGAAGAGACAGAGCTAGATTGCTAGATGAACCAAAATTAAATTATACCTTTAGCTCATCTTTTTTCTCAATAGTGGAAGAGCGTCTTCTTTCTGGAGTTGCAGCTTCAACTTTCTGAATAATTGAAAAAACCAGTCAACACTTATGTTTATGCGTTGTAAAATGATTTAAGCTCTATCTATAGATCAGTGTATATTTTGTCATCTAATTTGAATGAAAATGTATCTTCTTAAATGTGATTTAATTTTCTCAAAGGTTTAGCAAGCATTTTCCCTATGTAATACTGTACTATGTAATACTACATCTACAAAGGTCTACAATATTCAACTATGAAACTATATCTAAATACCAACAGGTTAGGCCCAACATTGATACAAGTAAACAACAATAATACAGTACAACAACAGACAATACAATACAATAATCAACAATACTACTACTTTACTTTACGATACAAGAACAGTACTAATACTGGGGAACTAGCTTCTACACAAAGAGACAGACAATAACGACGTAAGACATGAGGGTCTGTTACAAACATTTACATTTAGGAGTACCTTACAAATAACATCTGCTCTCGGTAATCTAGCCTGCGACACCTAAATATGTAGTAACTGATTAGAATACTGTGAATTACATTTCCCCGTATTGCAAGACAAATTGAAAAACTGGTTGTAGAGTATGGTCTGGTATGGTAATTCTAGAAGAACCTTGTTGTAACATTGGTTGTATTTATCAAGAAATTATGTCATACTTCACAATCTAATTATTGGATAATTGAAAGGTATATGATGGGATATACCTTCTTTGCAACTGGCTTGAGTCCAAAAGGATTTGCAGGTTTTATTTCCTATAAAATAAAAGATGAACATGTTCACAAATTGTCACTTAACTCCCATTATTTGTATCATTAATATTCCATTCTCATTCCAGTTTGAACATGAGTTTTTATTTTCAATTGTAGCTTTGGTTATTATTGGAGAAGTTGGTGAAGGTTTTTCACATAAAACACATAGTTATAACACAGAAGGGAATTAACATTTATGTATCAGGGTGCAATAGTATATAACACAGAAGGGAGTTAACATTTATGTATCAGGGTGCAATAGTATCACATGACATATAGTTACATATTTAGTTACTTACAGATTCTCCTGGCTGTGAAAGAATAAATTATTAACAGGTAATTTTGTTAGAATAGAGGTGTAGAAAGTCGGTAATACATGTAACATTCAACAAAAGCAACATATTATGATAATGCAGAAGCAACAAACGGATAAATATGTAAGAACATAGCATGTGCCAAACTTTGAGAAATTGAGAAAGAAGGGGAAAGAGAAAACAAAGTTGTAAATGCAGTGACTAGAGAGAAGTTGTTACCATAATACAAAGTATACCTTTATCTCTTCCTTTTTTTCAATAGTGGAAGGGCGCCTTTTTTCTGGAGTAACAGCTTCAGGAGTCTAAATAATTGAAGATTCCAATCAAGAAACAATCATTTTTTGTGAAGTAAATTAAATATATTTTTTATCTATATATATTCTGTTGGTATAATCTTGAATATTTATTATATGAATTGGCGTTTCTCAACAATTTGGCAAGTATCGTAACTACTTCAATATTGAACTACCACTCTCAACTCAGGTTTCTAGCGACAGACGAGACGATAGACAACACATTGGTACATATCACTGAACAATTACAATGACAGACAAAACAATTACAAAACAAATCTACTATACGTATAAGACAAAGTACAAAATACATTACTGACACTGGGAAATAAGATTCTACAAAGACAGAGACAAACAAACAACAAAATACATGTTGGGTTTCAACACCCAAGGTACCTTACGGAAAAACATCTGTCTACGGCAATCTACATCTGCAAAAACATGAACATGTACCCCTATGTGTTGTAATCTGTAACAATAATGTTTATGTCCCCTAAATCGCATGAGTTGACTACCCAAAAGTGTGGTAATGTTTATTTGATTGAGAATAACAATGTGCTGATTAAATTAAATAATATTCAAGATTTTCAAAGTCATACTTCATAATAATAGATATAATGTTTATGTTAAACTGTAGAAAGAGATATACCTTCTTAGCAACTGGCTTCAGTCCAAAAGGATTTGTTGTTTTTATTTCCTATAAAATAAAAGTAGATACAGGTTCAAATGTGTAATTGTAAAAACCCTTTTTTGAAGATTTGTCGATGGATCTTTGACATAAGGTATGGTTTCAAATAATTGGGAACTAATACAAAATGTGTTTCCTTACATTTTAGCGACGGTAACCCTGATCCAGGTATGGTATCTGCAGTGCAAGTTATTTTGGATCAACAAAGATGTACTGACAAGAAAAACATGGCTTTGAATGTATGATTTACCTATAGTCTTCTTAATGCTCATAAACTAGGAATGTAGGTGCATATTTTGCATTATCAGAATGAGAATTATGGTGATACATTTTAATTACTGATATGCAAAACATATCTACAGTAAATTAAATCACAATCGTAGAAATTCAAGAAAAAGGCAAGTACCTGATTGGCTGAACTGACATAGATATTATGAATTAACTTTTCTTTTGTCACTAAAATCTAGAAATTTAAAAAAATGTACATTTATATTTATTTTTAATGGAATGCACGTTACACATTACAAAATCCAATTTGTGATTTCAAGTGCAGAAGAATAACAGAATTGTGTAGTTACTTCTCGACAAAGAGAGTGGTGAAAACTAAAAATATTATATGTGATAATTCAGTTTCGAATTGATTTTAATTGCACTGTAGAAGAAAAACTTTCCACGAACCTATTTTAACCCCCCCACAATACTATGCTTCAAGAAGTAAATGAACCATATTTCTTTGTTGTGTGTTTAGAGTGATGTGTGTTTTCACAACAAATACGTACACATAAAGCTTTTCTATTGTCTAAACATGAAAGAAAAACTACAAAGAACACAATGCAAACCAATTTCTAAGCATTCGCCATGTAACAGAAATTGGTGGCTTGAAAATGGTACGAATAGTTTTACCTGTATTGCTTCCTTCTTTTCAATTGTGAGCGACTTCCTTTTCTCAGGCGCCGGTGCTTCGCCCGGCTAAAATAATACAAAGCAATATTAATACAATGTTAGGTTTATCAAGAGTAGTATCTATGTTCAAAATAATGTAATACATATAAACTGGCCATCTAAGTGAACAAAACAATTTTACTACAAAACGAATACAAATACGACAAATACGGAGATATAAATAATCTACAACAACGTCTACACACATAACTGTATACATCAAGACAAGAAACCCTACTATACTAAGATAATGTAAATACACATATAGAGACATACATGATACTGAAGACGAAGACAGAACATGATACTGAAATCAAATCAAGTACTACCAACTGTAAAATGCATCTATCACTGAGTCGTGCTCCAAATGCTTTACTGACATAAAATAGGTCGAAAACTGAATTGCGCGCCATCTTAAGATTTCCTGCAACCGTTAAATTATTTGAAATGAGACGCCAATTACCAGATCTGAAATATTTCCTGCCTTAACATGTAGAATAGTATCCAATACCTTTTGAGCAACTGGTTTCAATCCGAATTTGTTCTTTTTCTCTTCAACTTGTTGCTCCTACAAAATGGAAAGCATGGAGCATAAATTAATCTTCAGTTTGTGACCTTAATGGACCGGCGAACAACAGAATGTTTCTGTGCACGCCATAACAATGAAGCAGAAACACCATCAGCAAAGCAACATACCTTTTATGAGAGTGTGATAGTTAATTCAAACTGAAATGATGGAAAAGTTTTGCAGTGAGCATGTTGTCAGAATGATCTAGTTGATTTAAATCATTTCAAGTACAGATGCTCTACTGTATTCCTAGCTCGACATCATTTCAGTAACAAATAACATATCGGTACCTCACTTCATAATAGCAAATAGTATACTGCAGAAGCGATTGGTTAAATGCGAGAAGCTGAAAACGTATTTAAGAATTAGTAAATATAAGAAGCAGTTATAAGCAATGTTGATAAAGTTTGATGCGGCCAAAATGAAAGAACCAGGTCTCTTATTCTACCTTTACTCCCAGTGTAGAAGATCGTCTGCTCTCAACCTTTGTCTCCTCCATCTAGACAATTGTCACAATCACATTAAGTTATGTCATACCAAATAACACAGTACCACTTAGCTCCATAAAGAAGGATATATACCTTTTGTGTGGACATTTTCCTCGTTTGCACTCCACCCTTTGTTTCTTCAACTACCTAAATATGACAGTTGTGATTAGAATACAAACTTCGATATCAACATTGTATTTTTGTGCATTGAAAAGCAGAAGTAATAAATAGCTGGTTCAAACTTCAGTTTATAATGCTTTATTTTGCATTGTTTATTTTTAAATGCATTGTTTAGTTTGTTGTTTGATGACTTTTGTTTGGTTACTTTCAATGCAATCATATTATGTATGCTAGATTATTATCTTACTAAATTATTTCTTTTAGAGAATATTTTAATATTATTTAAATACTACTTCTATTTCTTATTAAATATAGAAGCAAGACAGATGTAAAAAAGTTTTGGTATAAATACCAGTTGCATAGATTTGATTGAGCTTGGTCATTGATCTGTTTTAATAGTTACAGCGAGTTAAGAACTTCTTACGGGGAATCATCTCAGCATTAAGAAACATGTTGGTCAAAGAATGTACCTAGTCAGGATTGTAGGAATCGTATGCCTCTCAAATATGAGTTTTGGAGCGAATTCAAACGTTAGTAATAGCTTCATTCTTTGAACTTCTATGACCAAAATTACTTTGATCTATACCTGTATTTAAAATAAAACAACAGTTACCTGTTTCCCATTTATGGTAAACCCTTACACTTCCTAAACTGATTGCATACCATACCGGCATATATACATTTTCGGCATACGGATACTTTCGGCTAGTTGAATGATTCTCTAACGAATCCTTTGCACCAGTGAAACGTAACGGGAAATTACTTTTGCTTGCCAATGCATGATACCGTACACTGCTGGAAGCTAGTCAGATACTGATAGAAACAAGTAAGCGAGTGAGTTTAACATGATCATAGAACAATTAGATGAACACGAAAAGCTTTGTTCTTAACAATCTGATTTACTTGCAGCTGTAAGTGTACCTACTTCAACGATCATATTCATACCTGTTCTTCTGTCTTTTTAACGACAGAAGTTCTTCGAGTTTCGATCTTTTCCATCTATAAATCAAAGTCACGCATATTTTACCATGAGTAAGTCAACTACTTACGGATTTACTCGATTATCGGTTATAGTTAGACTTATCTGTGACCTTTAGCACGTACGAAACTTTGAATAACAACACTAAGTACTGTACTATAATGTAAAAAAAATACACTAATGAGCTTTTTCTAGTATCTATGTATTAAAATATACTGTGACCTAAAATCGAGTAAATGCGTCAATTTCAGGAAATGTTATTTTTGTTTGTTAGTGACATAGATTTTTCACTCAATCATTTTAGAGAGTTCAGATTAATGAAAAAACATCAAAACACTTCTTAATTGCTTTAAAAACTTCCTGTTTGTACAAAATAGTGAAATTCATTATTAATAGTAACGATTTAATTTCTTTTGTGATTTTCACATTGTCTATTTCAATGTACAATGCATTATAACAAATATTATAAATATAGCCTGCTTCATACTAAAGAATATACGAGATTGAAATATATATTGCAAAAAGTTATGATCGTACAAAATAATTAAATTGATAACGAATAATTGCATGGTCCATGGCCGGAAAATAAATTTCCTGTTGTATCACAGTTATTTTCAAGGTTTGAAGTTTGAAGTTTCAAGTTTCAAAGTATTGCACACCTTGTACTGAATTTCACTATTTGTTAACAGTGTTAATTTTTAGAAAGAAGTACAGCAGAACTGACAAACTAGGAAATTTTGACTTTTGATTTCCCTACTTTCAAATTAACACAATAAATAAACCATCTCTAAAAATGGTTCCAAATTGCCATATCATATATAAATGAATGCAGACAATTGTATTGCACTTCAGTTTTGGCTAGATTCTAAAAATAAAGTGAAATCTTATCCAAATCAATTTCTCTAGTTACGTTAATTTTATGATAAAAGAAATGTTGAGTAAAAGAGCACATGGTAATTTTCGAAATCAAACTTGAATTGCCATCAATATTAATTCAAATGATTTCAATTCGAATTGCAAATTTTGTACACGATTAAAAAACATGTTTCTCCTAGAATGTCAGTGATTTATTTAAATGAAAGTCTTGAGTGGAAGTAGAAATTATTAATCACTTAGAAAAGAAAATAAGCACATTTAGACACATATAAATTATACAGTGATGAAGAGAAGATAGTCCACAGTCGTGCAAGAGAGAGAGAGAGAGAGACAGAGAGAGAGGAAGCTGAAAGAAAACCAATTAGAGAAAGTTAATAGAATGTGTGTATGTGTGTATGTATGTATTTGCATGTAGGTGTAACCTTTGTGTATGTAAGAGACGACCTTCTAGAATCAGTCGAATCCATCTCTTTCAAAGATTTTATTCCATCCTAGTAAGAAAAATAAGAATGTTGAGAAAAGTGTGTGGTAGATGGAACAGTAAAGTAGATGCATGTATTGGAGATATGAAGTTACCTTCTCATTATCTTCATCAACTTTGTTTCCTGGCTCATTAATTTTATCTGTTCTCACCTCATCTTGAACCTAAAGCAAAGCCACATCGCGTTTGTAGAATGTATGCAAGAGTGCGAGCCCATCAATTATAAAATAAATAAAACTTTCCTGTATCTTTAACGTGCTTTCGTATGGGGTTTGTATTTTATATATTATATACACATTATATATATTTCCTTGTTTTATGAAACTAAAAATCTTATGTTATGTGTCTTATGATATTCATTTATTCTTCCCAGTTTAGATTTGGGAAGAATCTGACGAATATAATTTAAAATTAAATACTAATTTTATATCGTTTCAATGTAGATATGAGGAATGTGTTTCATTACAAGTGTAATACTAATATATAAAGTGTGTTACCTGTTTTTTGGGATCTTTTACATCTAGTTGTGTTGTTTTAGGTGTATCTGGTTTAGAGCCATCCTGAATAAAAATATGTAATCGATTAAAATATTTATTTTTTAAATAATTAATCATAGTCTATTTTGGTATCTATGTATTGAATTAAATGTATCAAATGTACCTTGGAAACTTTAGTATCAACTTGTTGTTTAGGTGAATCACTCTTAGGTTCTTCCCCAATCTACACAAAATAAAATATGGCACCTTTAAACAGTTATATAGAAAGTCATGAATTTATGTGAAATATAATTTGTTTGACAAGTGAAAAGTTTAAAGTGCTCTACAATTTGATATTTTATATAAAATTATGTTTGGTATACATAGTATATACATTTTATTAGGTCTAGGATGAATATAAAACAATCAAGTTGTTTCAATAAGTACATGCTGCATTATATCATCTGTAGTCTTTAAGTGTAAAATGTATAAGTACAACTTTTATAAGAACTCAATATGAATTGTGTCGCTCTAAAGTGTCTTAGTGTAGAATGAATGTATGTACCTGTCCTTTTGGAACTTTTACATCCAGTTGTATTTGTTTATCTGGGATAAGCTTGAGCGCATCCTGTATTAAAAATACAATCAATATGATTATATGTCGAGGGTTATAGTATAGCTTAAAGATTGTATTTGTATGTTTAAATTTAAAGTGTAAAATGTACCTGTTCTTTAGAAACTTTTACATCTGGTTGAGTTTTTTTAGCTGCAGCAGGCTTAAGTTCATCCTGCATTAAAAATACAATATTTAGATTATGTGTCGAGGACTAGAAGCTAAAGACTGTATATGTGTGTAAATTATGAATTGGTAAATGTACCTGCTCTTTCGAAACTTTTACATCTGGTTGAGTTTTTCTAGCTGTTTCTGGTAGGGGTTCATTCTGAATTTAAAATTTAATTTATATGATTGTGTGTTCATAGTAGCCTATGAATAGTATGTTAAGTATAAAGCATGGATTTTAAAATGTACCTGGTTTTTAGGAACTTTTACATCTGGTTGTATGTTTTTAGCTGCATCAGGCTTGAGATCGTCCTGAATTTAAAATATAATTAATATGAGTGTTATCTTGTAGAGTACAGATTTAATTTATGTGTATAAAGTATGAATGTAAAATGTACCTGTCCTTTAAGAACTTTTACATCCAGTTGTGTTTTTTTAGCTGTGTCCGACTTGAGTTCATCCTGAATTGAAAATATAAAATACATGAATAAGTTTCCAGTATACCCTAGAAACAATGTATGTATGTGTAGACTGCAAAATGTACCTGTCCCTTTGGAACTTTTACATCCACATGTGTTGTTTTAGCTGCATCTGGTTTGAGCTCATCCTGTATTAAAAATACAATGATATTATTAATTGTGTATTGTGTGTTATTGTTTTAAGCCTAGAGATTGTATGTTATGTCTATCAAGTATGAATTGTAAAATGTATCTGTCCTTTTTTACATCTGATTATGTTTTTTTTGTTTTTTTTAGCTGCCTCTGGCTTAATTTCATCCTGAGTTACCACATGCATTGATATAATTAGGTGTTTCATATGGACTAGAAATAGTATTAAGTGTAATGTATGAATTGTAAAATGTACCTGTCCTTTGGGAACTTTTACATCCAATTGTGTTTTTTTAGTTCCGTCTGGCTTAATTTCATCCTGAATTTAAGAAAAACATTTATATGATTATGTGTTTAGTATGACCTAGGGATAGTATACAAGTGTAATGTATGAATTGTAAAATGTACCTGTCCTTTAGGAACTTTTACGTCGGCCTGTGGTTTTTTAGCTCCATCTGGCTTAATTTCATCCTGAATTTAAGAAAGAACATTTATATGGTTATGTGTTTAGTATGACCTAGTGATAGTATACAAGTGTAATGTATGAATTGTAAAATGTACCTGTCCTGTAGGAACTTTTACGTCGGCCTGTGGCTTTTTAGCTCCATCTGGCTTAATTTCATCCTGAATTTAAGAAAAAACATTTATATGGTTATGTGTTTAGTATGACCTAGGGATAGTATACAAGTGTAATGTATGAAATGTAAAATGTACCTGTCCTTTAGGAACTTTCACGTCGAGTTGTGTTTTTTTAGCTCCGTCTGGCTTAATTTCATCCTACATTAAAAAATGCATTGATATCATTAGATGTTTTGTATTGCTTAAGGATAGTAAATAAGTGTAATGTATGAATAGTAAAATGTACCTGTCCTTTAGGAACTTTTACATCGGGTTGTGTTTTTTTAGCTCTGTCTGGCTTAATTTCATCCTAAATTAAAAAATGCATTGATATCATTAGATGCTTTGTATGGCTTAAGGATAGTATACAAGTGTAATGTATGAATTGTAAAATGTACCTGTCCTTTAGGAACGTTTACGTCGGGCTGTGGTTTTTTAGCTCCCTCTGTCTTAATTTCATCCTAAATTAAAAAATAAATTAATGTCAATAAGTGTTTTCTATGGCGTAAGGAAGGCATACAAGTGTACTGTATGAATTGTAAAATGTACCTGTCCTTTAGGAACGTTTACGTCGGGCTGTGGTTTTTTAGCTGTGTCTGGCATGCGTTCACCCTGAAGGTAAAAATGTAATTGAGTCAACCAATATTGGTTGTAAAATAAATACAAATGATTTAATTATATAGTGAAAAAATTTAACTCTGAGAAATTTGAACTACAGATTATATTTTCTGCATACACAAATGTGACGTGCTGTTTGATCTTGCATCCACAATGTGTTCAATTGGTTAACTATAATATGTACAGAGTTAATGTTTTCACTGTGTATATATGTGTATATGTGAAGTAAATAATGTACCTGTTCCTTTGTAACTGTTTCATTGGGTTCTATTGTTTTACGTGTGTCTGGCTTTGCACCGTTCTGGATCTAAAAAGTGTAATTTAAATGATTAGATGATGACTTATTATCAGTACTAGTATTGTATTTAGAGGAGATGATTTTAAGCTATAAATGTACCTGGTCTTTTGAAACTTCTGGCTGTGGCTTTTTGGATGCAACCGGTTTAACCTTATCCTGAATAAAAAGATAACTTGTGTCATAAAAGCACGAGTTTCATTGTATGTAAGTAGATGTATTTCTGTGAATGTGAAATGTACCTGTTCTTGTGGGGTCTTTGAGTCGGGTTGCACTTTTTTAGATGGTGTCACCTTAACCTCGTCTTCAATCTACGAGAAATATTATTTAAGAGAACATTAATGTATTGTATGACTGTTAGAGATTTGTTACATGCTCGAAAAATGTTTACCTGTTTTGTGACTTTAGTGTCAGGTTCTGGTTTTTTCCCTGTGTCTGATTTCACGTCGTCTTGAATCTACGAACAATTAAGAGTGTTGATGTACTAAATCAAAATATTTATGTCTTGCTACTGAACCAGTTATGTATAAAGAAGTAAGTTTTGAATGTGTATGAGTGCATAAAAAAGTGCAATACAATAACATAATGTAAATCAGTGACTTTTAGCAGGTGGCAATGTCTAATTATGTATTATGCAGAAATGAAAGTAGCAACTGTGTAAATTGTACCTTTTCTTTTGGACTTGTTTTGTCAGTGTTTGTTTTTTTCGGTGTTTCTGATGTCTTCACTTTATCCTAGAAAAGATTGTTTGCGGTGAGTATAAAAAGCAAGCTTCGCTAGTGAATAAAACGTATGTGAGTAGTGTAGTCATAATGTATACCTGATCTTTTGGGGTAATTTTTTCTGTTTGTGGTTTTTTTGGTGAAGCAGGTTTCACTTCGTCATTCACCTGAAGGAACATAACATAGTATTGTTAGGAAAGGCATTAACACTTTAAATCCCAATAAATAAAACCAATCTCCGTACCTTTTCTTCAATGACTAGTGTAGATTTCTTCTCCTCTATACCGTTCTTCATCTAGAATATCAAACAGAGCATTTAAATAACTAATAATTTACTTTGTCAATTCACATTTATAAATACCGGTAGTAAGCAAGCATCAGAAGTAGCAGCAGTGTTAAGAAGAGGCAGCTAAGCAGCTAACTAGAAGGAGAGCAAATACTGTAATGGAAAATGTGAATATTTTTTTTTTAATGACGGATATGTTAGAAATATGATTGTAAGCTTCCTCTCAATTCCTGCAAAAATAAGTTTAATATGCATTTTATCTATAATACATGAGATAAACTAGTTAAAAGCTGAGTGTCATTGTAAATGATTGTTCTTTAGCTAGTTGGCATACATTAAAACATTGTTGTTTCAAACATTTGGTGAAAAAAGCATTAATAATTGCGGCTACTGTGAAAATAGGCACATGTGTATAAATCTAAAAGTACTAGCAAATAAGCAGGTCTTGATTTGCAATGTCACACATTGAAGCTGAAGAGCAAATACACTTAATTATTATATTTTTTAAAAATTATCTTCAATAGATTGTTGTTACTGGAAGAAATATGCTTTCTAATACCAGGTGCTACCCTTATTTCATCCCTCTACTGTATTAGAAGCAAAGAAAGGCCAGGAAACTCCCGAGTAAGTTATACAATAAAATCCTCAGTCATGAAAATCTAATCATTTGCATTGACACTTTTTACGGTATTTGTTTTATTGAAGCGCACAGACGAGCTAGATATCCGCTGGTAGCATCTGACCATTGCAGCAAGCAGACAGCTGAAAGCAACTAGATATTCAGGCACGACAAACGAGACCTCACCTTTTCAGGCTCTGCCGGTTTTTTGAGCTCTGGTTTAGCTTTCACTTCTTCTTTTTTCTAGACATTGAAAAAATCAATTGAAAACATGTGTCTGTTAGAACAATATTTAATTGGTTTATTCATTATTGCAACAAATGTAATTGTTACCTTAATAGTTTCTTTCTTTTCTTCCATAGTTTTTGCAACATCGTTGACTTTCTCTGCCTCTTTCTGTATAGAAACATTTCATAAAAACATGACACAACAATCAACATCTCTAATTCCATGCATTTATTTAGATTTACGTTACGATCAAATACTCATCACATAAATACGATTCAGATTTTAGAAAACACATGTATCATACATTAAAATGTAAGTAGGGCAGATAGTTAAATTATCTTTATATGAAACAAGTAATTTTGTTTTTATTTTTTTTTTTTTTATTTCAATTTTCAATTTTATTCAACTACCACATATTACAAATCAATATGAATTACAATACATTTGTTTTTACGTTGATCAATACCTACTGACAGAAGTTAGTCTTAAAAACTAAGTACAAAGACTAACTGAGGTTTCTACTTAATAAAAGGTATTTACAAAGATGCAAGATTAAAAACATTAATGGACTCACCCGAGTACAAAAACTAACTGAGGTTTCTACGTATTTAATAAAAGGTACCTACTCACAAAGATGCGAGATTAAAAACATTGATGAACTCATTTAAGTACAAAGACAAACTGAGGTTTCTATTTCATAAAAGGTACTCACAAAGATGCGAGATTAAAAACATTGATGAACTTACCTAAGTACAAAGACTAACTGAGCTTTCTATTTCATAAAAGGTACTCACAAAGATGCGAGATTAAAAACATTGATGAACTAACCAAGTACAAATACTAACTGAGGTTTCTATTTCATAAAAGGTACTTACAAAGATGCGAGATTAAAAACATTGATAAACTCACCGGTTTGGCTTCCGGCTCCTTCTTCTGTGGACAAGATGAAATGGTGTAAGACATGGCTTCAATAGTAAAAATTGCAAAACAAAATATGAAATATGAAATCTATCATTGAATAGAATAAGTGATTTCACGATCAAAAGTAGTGCCTGGTCTGTTTGTAATACGCTGTGATTGTTTGTGTTTAAGTATAGAGTGAGTGTAGAAATAGAATAGTACCTTTGGTTCTGGGGTCTTTTTGTCCACGGTAACCTTCCTCTCAATGACTTCCTGTTGGTACGGAATTACATGTGAGTGTTGTTCGTTTATTGTAAATGTATCAAGTTGTTAGCCAAAACGCCAAATGGTGAATAACGTTCCTCGTCGACAGTTAGGTAAACATGTTAGTGTGCACCGATCGGTGTGACAACCCAAAACACTGTTTGCATGCATGATAATGTAAATGTAATGTAAAGTAAGTGGGTGACTTATGTATTCACTGTACTGTGTAGGGTGATTGATTGTGTACCTCTTGCGAGTCCCACTCCTCCACGCTTTCTTCCTCTGACTCCGAGTCCTCCTTTCACAGACAACAAGTTTCAGCCCAACTTCTAATACGTGTGAAAGGTGTGGTTATTGTATAATTGTTCATTAGGATAACGCGATAGATAATTCTTACCTTTTCTTCAACCTTCTTCTCCTCTTTCTTTTCGTCTTTCTTCTGCAAAGAAGAATGTGATTGTGATTTTGATCGTGTCATTGTGATTGTGATTGTGAACAATGTGATTGTGAAAGAAAGATTTTGTAAATGAGTTTATGGCTGTGAATCTGGGTTCAAATTTGAACATTTCTAAGGAAATTCAACTTGTTGAGCCGAAGTTGTGCACATTTATTAAATGTTATGTTCAGAGCATAGTTATTGATTAGGCTTATACAGTTCTGATTTTGTAAGGACAGATTTCAAAACATGAAACAAAATATTTTTTCTTTTAAGTAAAAATAAAAATAAAAATTCTCTATTATTCTTAGCAAATATAACAACCGGTTGCCATCCATATCGAGAACAATCATATTTGATTGTCCTCTGATCTAATTTTATTGTTCAAGACTAAAAATTATTTTCTTGAAATTTTGAAATTTTCCAATTTATATAAAGTTTGGTTCACAAACTCTTCTAATAAAATGTGAAAATATGTTTTTACCTTTTCTTCCACCTTCTTCGTAACCTTCAGTTCAGCGGAAGACTCAGCCTTTCCGAATTCGTTGGAAATGACAACCTTGTAGGTTCCTGAGACCTCTGTCTTGCAGGAGGAAATGCTAATTCTTGCATAGCTGCCATCAAATGACATCTTGATGTCTTTTGTCTCTTTTATTGTCACTGAGTTCCTAGTGAATAATGTACTCATTAGAAACATGTCCCATTGATAAAATAGTGCATGCACTCACTACACCCCATGTTTGAATTGAAGTTGTAAACTTTGTGCGCCTCAAATTCAGCACTAGAATTGTTTTACCAAACATGCATTTATATAAATTATTTCAACTTCAAACTGTTTGAATAGATGTTTAGGTAATTTATTTTAAGAATTGCTCAATCTCAGCTATCTACCAACTGTACATAGGCATATTAATTTTATACCCTCGTAACAATTCCTCGAGTGTAACAATACAAAACAATAAAATAGTAAAATTGAGCAACATTGTCCCCAATCAAATCACAAGTCTTCTTTCGTTTTTACTTACTAAAAAGGTAAAAAAAATTATGCATTATTGACTGGCTTTAAAATAGAAAATATAATTGTGTAGTACTGGCCTTCTTTTTATGGATCTAGGCTCAATTTGAGCAATGAACAGTCTACAACACACATATAGTAAGTATTGACTATCCTATACTTACTTGGTCCATACAACGGTGGCCTTCTTGTCTATGGTCACCAATTTACAGCTGAATTCGGCTGATTGGCCTTCTTCGATACTCTAATAAAACAAGCAAATATCCGATAAGATTGACGTCACATAATATGTAAAAAATTATTATTATAGAGCACTTTGCCACATTTAAATTGATCATTGGAAACATAAAGCATAATTATTAATTACTAAATTTATGGAAATCAAACCATTTGTACAGGGACAGAAGAATAAAAAAATATTATCCAAACACAAAACATGCTTCGATAAATGGCTCTGATTCTTTCGGTCCATGAATTTTACTGTACATCTTTCGAGAACACCGGATAAGAATAGTCTACTAGTGATATAGATAGTTATTCTGTTGACATTTACAATTACTTAGCACATATTTCTTACTAAAGTGTTTCATTAAATGTTTAGAAAGTTTCCAACTAGTATCCCGATTTACAGTTTGCATAAACGTTCACTACCCTATGTAGACAAGGTATCTCACTTACCACTGACTTGAGTCCGGGGGAAATCTCAGGTTTGCTACCCTTCTCTTCTTCAGCAGGTATTTCAACGACCTCGACAGCCTGAGAAGTAGCTTCGCCTTTGTCGTTCTTCGCTACTAACTTGTAGACACCCTTGTCGGTGATGCTACAGGATTCTATCTCGAGTTTGACCGCAAACTCGCCCTCCCTCACTTGCGAGATGTGTACAGTATGTCGGGAGTCTTCGCGAACAGCGCTAGATTCCTTGAACCACGTACATTGAGGCTCGAACTGGGACTGAACATTCACTTCCACTATCACAGTCCTCTTCTTCATCACCTTTATGACTCTCGGCTTTTCTTTTATGACCGGAATGACTGGAAACAAAATTCAGATTTAATTAGCATTGATATTAACAACCGATAGACTTTTATGAATAAAAAACATTGTTATGTTATACATAAAAACAACATGGACACATGTTGAATGTTACTCACTCTCAATGTTGAGCGTCAGATTGGCGTTGAGTTCTCCGAGCGTATTCTTTATGTTGCACTTGTATAACCCAGAATCTTCTTTGCCAGGATCCTGCAAACAGAATGTACATTTATACAGGCTAATGTTCAAATGTATTTAGGTAATGGTGTACAGACCATGAAAGAAAAATTATCTACAGTTCATTAATTGACTTCCAAGAATTCTTTTTGAATTTCAGATTGCTCCTAATTTGTACAATAAGATTGAAAATGGCATCAATTTATATGCAAACCATTCAAATATCTATTTCTGGTGTACACAATTACTACTACTTTACATATTACGTTGACTCTTGCACGATATGCATCGTGTGTTGCTAAAGAGGTATATGTAGGTGTTTTTATGTTAAAGTGCATTGCTTCTGCATTAAGTTAATACATTATTATGTTGACTCTTGCACGATATGCATTGTGTGTTGCTAAAGAGGTATATGTAGGTGTTTTTATGTGTTTATGTTAAAGTGCATTGCTTTTGCATTAAGTTAAATACTCAGAACAATGCAAATTGAATGTGAAGTCTCTGAACATCAATTTAACAACTTGTTACCTAGGTTTTTATTTGTTTAATAACAGGTATAGAAAATTCACCAGATGAAACAAGTCATAAAACTTATTTGTATCTCTACCTGTTTTAAACAACCTTCTTCTATTACGTTTATATTTTAATTGTATTTATAATGTATGTGAAAAAAAATTTAGCTCGAAATAGTGTTTCCATAAAATGTTTTAATATTGTGCATACATATTGATAATTTACCACAATCTTCAAGTAATGGGGATAAATTATTTTATTCCAGATTCAAAATAAATACCTTCAATTCCAATCTGATGTAGTAGATGTCCTCTTTCTGCTCCATCTTGATTGAAATTTTTGAAGACTCCTTGACAACTTTGCCTTCGTGATACCAAACTATCGTAGGCTTTGGGTTTGCTCGAACTTTGCAGTCCATAATTACTAGTTTTCCCTTATTCTCGGAGACGATTCGAGGTTTCTCAACAAAGGTTGGTCCGTCGCCTTCAAGCTCAGGTTCTGCTTCAATGTTTAGGTTCAAGTTGGCGTTACTTTCGCCGTAGTCGTTTTTGACGTGGCAACGATACGTCCCACCGTCGGGGCCCGCAGGGTCCTAAACACAGTCACGTTTAGAAAATACAATCGTTATATTATGTACCAGTCCCCGCAGGGTACTAAACACAATCACGTTTAGAAAACACAATCGTTATATGTACCCGTCCCCGCAGGGTCCTAAACACAGTAACGTTTAGAAAACACATTCATTATATGTGCCAGTCATCTGGTAATAGGTGTTATTTTGAGGATTCTAGTTTAATTAATAAAAAAATCAAGCTATCAAATTATTCTACAGATAAAATCAGACTGTCTCAATTTATATCGTGCAACTTTATTATTTATCGTGTGTATATTTCACCTTTATTTCGAGTGTTAATTCGTAGGTGTCCTCTTCTTTGTCGATCGAATTAATTTTAATTTTGGATGATTCCGTTACTACAGTTGTGCCTCTGTACCAAGTAACTACCGGCTTTGGTTTTGCTTTGCATTTACACTTCATGGTGATCAGGGTTCCAGTATCATTCGGAATAATACGTGGCTTTTCGATGAAAGATGGAGCGAATCCTGCGTCATCTCCACCTGTAAGCAGAGAAGACACAGCAAGGGATCACCCACACGCTCTCTATTGGGGACACTCAGGGGTGACCAACATAAAGACACATATCAGGGTGGATCTGGAACCTAGCACCACTCAACAGTCAACATACAATATAGATGAAGATGAGAAACAAGACCAAGTCAACATGAGGGCAGAACACATGCAGGGCTTTGTCCTCAACCCACTGAAAACTAGAGAAACACATTCCGTCATCGAAAAGAAGGCCGGCTCGGCTACGTTATACGGCTCCGTTCACCGGACAATGTGTCGGTTACGAGATTACATATTGAGCGGCTCTACGATAGCATACCAGTGGTTTGGCTGCTAATTAAAACAATTAGCATACCTTGGAAGTTTAGTGCAATATTAGCATTGCTCTCGCCAAAATTATTGAAGGCGTTACATCGGTAGTTCCCGCCGTCTTCTTTCGTCGGGTTCGATATTTCGAGCGTGAGAAGATAAGTGTCCTTGCCGGTAGCTTTTCTCGACATGTGGACGCGGTTGCTATCTGAAATGACTTTGGTACCCTGATACCACGTGATCTCGGGGACGGGATTAGCCTCCAAGACACACTCCATCACGAGAATATCCCCGTCTTGGCGAATGGTCGGTTTCTTTGGGAATCGCGGGGCCTTCCCGTCTGGAATTCTAGGCAAACAGAGTGGTTAAACATCGACTGCGCTCCGGAAACGGCCGGCGTCGGTAGTTCAATAAAAAACGTTGACAATCGAGGTTATTTCTTACTTTGGTTTACCACCTCCTTCGAAATTGAGGTTAATGTTTGCGGTGCCCTCGCCGTGTTTGTTGGTCGCCACTGCTCTGTAGTCGCCACCGTCGCCGTTCTCCACATTGCCAATCTCCAGCCTGGCCAGGTAGTAAAGCTTTTGGTCCAACTCCAGAGACATCTTCAGTCTGGATGATTCCTTTACCTCCTTGGTGCCATGATACCTGTGCACAACCTCAATTGGTTAACTGGTTCAATGGGTGGGTACAGCGTTAATATTATATATCAGATTTTAGTCAAATAAACACATCAAAAGAAGTTCTGTGTAAGACTAGTCACTGGAATATAACATCTTATATTCATAATTGCACGATTTTGTTTGGAATAATAATAATTCTTTATTTCACCTTGATCTTGTACATGGTACAGATGTGCACTGCTCCAAAGAGAGTGTGAAATAGTGATGCTGATACATAATTATAATTTATAATAGTGATAAACAATACAGTATAATGTTATAAATAATAAAAATTAAAAATTAATGCAAATAAAAATAATTAATTGTATAGCAAAGGTAGTATTTAGGTTGTAGTATGTTGTACATTTTAACAATTTTAAGAAAAAGTATTTTAATTGTTTAATAAATAACAATGTAATCTTTCATACTGATATCATTAAGTAGCTTGTGCCTTATGTGTTTAAAAAAATAAAATCCACAACAATGAGAGAATCTAGAAAATCTAGACATGATATACATATGAGCTGCTTTAGAAGGCCTGTTACATGTCTACCATTGAACACATAAGAAGAGTATTCCAGTGTCTGTTTATTTGATGTGTTTACCGAGCGTCATCTGAGAGAGGCACTACTTACCATACAACTGTAGGCTTGGGATCACCCACAACGCGACATTCAAAGGTGACCTTGCCACCGTCGTCAGATTGTCGAATCACAGGGCGTTCGGTGAAAGTGGGTTTGATGCCGTCTGCCGGGACCGGAGCTTCATCGCCTATATCGAGAAACGAACCTAGACCGATGGCTACTTTATGAGTTTATGTAACGAAAACACACAGAGAACAGAAGGGAAACTTGCAAAGTGCAGCAGAGTCAAAGAGTAATACGAGAATCATCAACTAGGTATTTGTTTCCAATTCAGAGACTCCTCATGCACCACTACGGCTTCAACGCAAGCAAGAAAAGAAAATACAGAAACAAATAAAACTAAATAAACCCAACGTATAAAAACTCTGAGGGAAAGTAGATCGAACATGCCTAAAAATGGTAAATAAAAATGGTAAATGCCTGAAAACAGAAAGGCCTTAACAAAGAAGTGAAACAAGATGCAGTAAATATGCTAAGCAGAGCTCCGCTTCAGTTTGGAACACATTAATGCTGTCAGGGAAACCAAGTAAGACATACAGTACAGATTACTTGCGAGCTGAAAGTTCAAATAGTTTTGAAAACGTTTACCGTGGCAGAAGGTGAACCACTGCATGCACCCACCTGTGTTACAACTTTACAAAGCATCGCAGAAAACACAGTTGGAAATGGGAACAAAAAATTGATATCAGTCAATTCAAACGACGAGTAACTTGACAACACAACATGAGACGAATACAATACACTACCACGTAGACATGAACAGTTGAACGGTACATACAATCTTTCTTATTAGGATGCTCATCACACCTGTTAGTCTAAGTGTATGGGAAAGTATCTTCCACATGAGGAAACAGAACAGAAAGCGGAAACATTATTTAATGGCTTTGGATCTAGATTTTAAGTACGTGCTGCAATATTTGTTTAAAAATTATTTCTGTGGCTTTTTGCTGCTCGTGCCAATACTCATAATAAAATTAGATTTGCTATATCCGCACAGTAATTCGCATCTTCGTAAAAATGATAAGCCATCAAACAATTCAATTTTTGTATATGGGGAATAGTGAAAAGGAATAGCCCTACACACAAAAGTGTATCCTATCCTATCTCATAATAACAAAAATAACAATACCCTACATAAAGTATATCTGATTCGAAATTTCCAATGACAAGGGCAGAAAAACTCTTTAATCCACAATTTAAAATATAGGCTACATTTTGTAACTATCACTACAAAGGTCAAATGAAAATGTCGTGTGTTATTCTGAGTGCCAATGCGGTTTAAGTACTTAGTAGCTCTAAATATACATCTCCATTTTTACAGCATTTGTTTACAAAGTGGTAGTTGGAATTCTTTCAACTGGATTCTATTTTTACGCAATTCAAGCTAGCAGGCTTACCAAATCTTTCTCACATAACACAGTCTTAAAGACACAAACTAAGAACAACACAACAAAACTACATTTTTGTTCCACAATTGTCAGTCACAAATTGTGACTCACAATCATTACTCAACTTTTAGTGAATTTTAAGCAAAACACCATTTCCTGTTTAGTAACTAAATTACCAATAACGTTCAAATTTTATTTTTGAAATAAATTCTACAAAATTCCTTTCTGCTCTGCTTTCCCATTGTTGATAATAACAGGGTGTACATTCACTATTATCTTTTCTTATTGGGTGTTACAGAAATCTTCTAGCTACATTTCCAACTGGGATTGTCTAGAGTCGAGTGCAATTATGCCGGGCAAATCGGCTATTAGACTACAATATCTACGGTATAAGTATTCAAAAAAGCCAAGAAAATGTTAGGTTGGTTACTAAAAAGTACAGTATGATATAAAGTAGCGTAACACTGCTAGAAGAAGTACTTGATAAGCTGCAGTAGCTAGAGCTAGTGTTCAGGAGTAAGCCCAGCCTACTGTTTTCTAGTTATCTACGGCTGCCCATCCATTTAATGTGTCTTACTTATCGTATAAATAAGTAGCTTAATAATAAATAGGTCACCATGAAAAGTAATGAAAATATTAAAAAATTCATACTGTTTTGACAGATTGCAAGTCATGGAAAATCAGTTTATTCTATCATGTAAGATAAAATGAAGAATGTGCATAGAGAGTTCAAACAGTTTGTTTCATTTTATGAGACAGACCAGCTGGTAAAACTTACCATGGTATTTGGAAAGTAACAAGACCATATAATAGCTCTACTAATGACAACAATAAGGGAACCCTAAGTTTATTTATGTACAGTGTGTGGTTCCATCAGAAAACATACCTAGTTGTGCATTAATATAGTAAAATGAATACATTTGATAAGTCTTGGTAAGGAGTATGTTTTTTACTTTTGAATTTATAATGCAGAAGTCTCAACGACTGACAATTATTATTATTTGAATTTAAAAATTTGAGAATATTGTTATTATCTAAAGAAATTTGATACAATTCACAATATTTACCATAAATTAAAACCTTTTTATATAATAAATCAAAGTGCATTTGGCTGCTGGTATAACCTAATAAGTACTGTACCTTACACTGTGGGTATGCAAGATTTCTTCCTGAGAAAACATGTTCGTCTCAAAAAGTTCATATGGGGGATATTTAAAATACATTAGAAATTAAGAAAATTCCTAAATTATATATGATTTTAAAAGTACGTGTTTGAAGTTATTGTAATCAAAAGTTATGTGTGAGCGTGATTGGGCTCGTACAGAATAGGGCCTGAATTAAAAAAGATGTATTACTTCAAAGTTGTCTATGAAAAGCAATTCTTACTGATCTTAACCATTGGAGATTACACATTCACAGTTCAGCGTTTTTTCTGCAGTGAAATTCAACATCTGACATTTTGTTATCTTTTAATTGTACTATAACTTTGTACGAAAATAAAAGATAATTTATTTTGCTAAGATTTCTTTTCATAAGACAACTTTGAAGCTGGACCGAGGCAGGAGCTATCATCGGGCGACACTCAACGTAAAACATGGATGGGCAGCCTTTTAGCGTCCGAGGTTCCTGAAGCCAGTTGCAAGGTCTACCAACGTATCTTGCGGGTCTGCGTGACATCTCGCTATGTCAAGTAAGGTCTAGTCCAACAATACTTACTGTCGAAATTGAGACTTATAGTTGCATTGCTCTCGCCTAGTTCGTTTTTAGCTGTCACTTTATATTTTCCTGCGTCCTCAACAGTGACATTTTTTATTTCGAGAGTGGCGAAATAGGAGTGCCCATCTTTATCGACAGTCAGCTATAAACAAATAAGAAGAATGCATTAGAGAGACACTGATAATTGCAGTCATCTTGATTGAATGTGTATTCGTGTTATGTTTGTCATTTTGTCAGTATTTAATGGCTTAATTTGTTTTAACATGTTCCACTATGCCATATTTCCTTTTACTTTTGTGCTATTGTGCCAGTGAAGTAGGTTAGTAAGGGATTTGTCACCCAAACATAAAGAGGGGACCAAATGAAAACAACTAGGAGTTTCCTTGAACCGTACTATCACCTACAATCTTTGAAACATGGTTTTACTTTTGGAAAGACTGGAAAATGGAAACCGATTGATAAAATGAATACAAAGAATACACACATTTTGGTGTGAGTTAATATATTAGAAGAATTAGTGTTTTCTTCTGGCTATTCACATAGAGATATTGTGCAAATTCTACGAAGTACAGTTTTTGAATTAGTCAAAAACGGGGCTGCATACTTTATTTTTGTTATGCTAAGAGGGAAAATCAGAAAGATCAGCAAAGCAACACAATTTCATACTTATGGAATTGTACCTTATCAACATATTATCTTTTGACAGGGGTTAAAAACCTACAAAATGCCATCAATACAAAACGAATAGAGATTGCATCGTGTGTTTACTTTCTAAGTAATTTGAGTGGATAAAGAGTGCTCGAGAAAATATATTTAAAGATTTCTTGCAGCTTAATTTAGAATGCAAAATGCCTTTGTTATTCATGAACATGTATATTTAAACTGACTCCGCTTACCAAAATACCTACTCAGAGGGAAGGGATTAAAAAGTGTTTGGCAAAGATGTTGTCAACAAATGCACAGAGTTAAATAAATGTTTGAAGTGGCTAATAATAGTAACACCCCCTCCATCGTAGACAGATGAGCGTAGGGGATGTGCCAGGACAAAAAAATATAAACACATATGATGGTACTAAAGATACTTTCTATTTGCAGCATTTGTCGTAGTCAAGCTAGAAATTAAAAAACAAAATCATTTGTGTGGACTGAAAATAGAACAGTGCATCATTTAATTGCTATTTTTAACATGTGATCCTGAGTCACAGTACAGGAATAACAAATAAGTTACACCAAGTTTCAACATATGTGCCACTCTTACCGAATGGAAAAGCTCTCCCCACCCTCCCCCCCCCCCCCCCTTCCCTTAACTGGGACATTTGATTCTGGGTTCGAGTTTAACCCAAATGATGACCAATGATAATAAAATGTTTGTTTAGTATTTTATCACCCTATAATCACATTCATACTATGCAGTTACTTTATTTACATTCTCTTAAACCTAGCAAAACCATAAGGGTGTCATCCTAAAATAATGTATACATAGTATTTGCTTTTTACAGGGAAAAATACAGCCAGCACAGGTCTGGGGTGCTCAGCCCTACAATATTTTTGGTTCTTGATTGGACATGGTGGTCTTTTACTAGTTTTGAGATTGTTTTCCTAAATAATATTTGTATGCGCTGTTTACAACGAATACCACCAATATATTTTTAGATATAGTGAGGGATGACTATTCTATCAGGTATTCTTGTATACCCGCACATATCCCACATGACACCACTACATAAAGCCATAACGGGAACAATTACTACAAAGTGAGAGTATGTATTACTAAAAAATATAATATCCACGGACAATTGACTAGAAATGTAGGGAAATGCAATGCCCAGCTATATAGTTATTATGTTTTATTATCTGACTATGAGTGTAAATGTTCAAGTCAATGAAACGATAAAGTCAGTGGCAAACAACAGCAAGTGAGATGTGTCAGTACTGAGTCACTGGGTAAGCTTAGAAGAAGCTGGACTATAGACATCTACATGAAGGTATAGAAGTTAGCCTTGCATTGTTATTACTGTTGTTTGATTTGTATTCACTATCTAGGGTTACATTTGTCTTGTAATTCTCAGGTATTACCACAAGATTCTAGCCAAATCATCAGTTGCAATTTGAAGTCATAATACCAATCGAAAAATCTATTTATATGCCTCATTAGTGTAAATGTAACAAACAGTTTTGCTGGTTGTAATAGTTTTTTTTCTACTTTTATGAACACTTCAATAAAGTATATATTTCTTAACACAACTGTGCCATTGTCACAACATGTAAACATTATGTTGTATGCTGACCCACGCATGTATGTGTTTGCATTTGTAGTGTACCAACATGTAACATGTAACCGGTTTTCTCCAGCTTGTATTAATTCTGAAAGCAAGAAAAATGTACAAGATTCCTACAAAATCGGTAAATATGTCACTTAAACAATTAGAAATAAGATGTTTCACCATACATATATTATTTAAACTAATATGATATAAAACATAAACACTAACACTAACATTTGATCTTGGAAAAAATGTTTAAAATTGATTAAAGAAAATTTGTTTATTATAACTTAATACTTATTTGATTTGATTCGGCAATCAGCAGTCAATTAAAATGCTTTTCAAAATCTACTTTTACTTCTATAAATTTGGATAAATTTGATTTGTTTAAATTTGGATATCTGAGCTGACTACAAGCTCGTGCTGTGTTGTTGTTGTTGTTGTTGTTGTTGTTGTTGTTGTTGTTGTTGTTGTTGTTTTCGTTGTTGTAATGTACGTGTAAATACATCGTTAGAATATAAGTCCATATCGTCATATTCACGAAATAAGTAATATAAGGAATTTGACCCTTTCCAAAAAGAAACAAACAGATGACATGTGGCCTCTTCTGAAGAAGTTTTTTTATCAACTATTTCTATGATTTTATTAAAAATCCTCATCATTTCTTATGTTTTAACTTTAAATTATCACAATATTAAGATGTAATAACAAAGGAAATTATGTTTCTAATGTTTTAACTTTAAATTATCACAATATTAAGAACAAAGGAAATTATGTTTCTTATGTTTTAACTTTAAATTATCACAATATTAAGGTGTAATAACTAAGGAAATTATGTACAAACTGTGTGTACTGTGTACATAATTTCCCCTCAATCCTCAACTACTAATTATCAATACTTTAAATCTCGCAAAATTAACAGTATTTTATATTTTATTGATATTATGAGAATGCTTCAACATAATATTGTAAAAGTGGTTCATAGCCAAGATTTAGTTTTGTATGAGCTAAACAATAAATTTAAAAACTTTCAAATATTTGACTAGTAAGATCGTTGTTTCTGTTATTAATTATTCAAACTGTAATAAATTACAATTGTCATATTAAATTAATTATAGAAATAACAATCGTAACAATGAAAACATTTAAATGTTTTTAAATTCATTGTTTGGCTCATACAAAACGAAATCTCGGGTATGAACCACTATTTCAATACATCGACGCGATCTCAAGATATCAATAATATACCGTTGATCTAGTGAGTTTGAGGGATTCCCCCGATAAAGACAAGGTCATTGAACTTACCCGGTGTCGTGAAGTATCCTTGACCTCGGCTCCATTGTGTGACCAACTAACGCTAGGCGTAGGATCTGCTTGAATTCTGCATTCAAACAGAAGCCGTTTTCCGTCCTCTTCCTGGCGAATAGCTGGTTTCTTCGAAAACGTTGGAGCGATGCCATCGATTTGTCTGTAAAACAGGAAGAACATCAGTACATTGTACATTGTTTAATGTGTTAGTTGTATATTATCTACAGAAACAAACTAGATTGATTTCTAGAACGTTCTAAAAAGGTTTTATCCTATTATGAACCTACCCCAAGAATGAATTGCAAGTTATGATAAAGGTATACTTCAGTTCAAAAAGTTACCTTTAACAGATTCATACAACTTAAAACAAGTGATTCCTAGAAGGTTCTAAAAAGGTTTTATCCTATTATGAACCTACCCCAAGAATTGAATTGCAAGTTATGATAAAAGTATACTTCGGTTCAAAAAGTTACCTTCAACAGATTCATACAACAACAAGTGATTCCTAGAAGGTTCTAAAAAGGTTTTATCCAATTATGAACGTACCACAAGAATTGAATTGCAAGTTATGATAAAGGTATACTTCGGTTCAAAAAGTTACCTTCAACAGATTCGTACAACTTGAAACAAGTGACGCGAAAAAAAATGTTGTCACCACCTCAAGTTGAAGTCGTTTCATTAAATTATCGGTAAATGAACTATTAACTAACTTACAAACACTTTTCTTCCTTAAATCAAGCAATCGAGCAGTTCCTTCGCGAGCCGTAACTGCATCTAACTAATCAAATCTAACCTTATCTAGTCTTAACTAATTTAAGATCATATCATCAAATCGCTTTTGTAAAGGTTTATCATCGTTAATTATGGAAACCGCTAGACTGTATAATTAACATGATTGTGGTAGTAATGCAAGTTGCAGTGTTCATTATCCAAATAGTACCGATTGTAAAAAAAAAACCCATATTGATTTCACTTTTTCAGCAGACCTTTATTTATCACATTCATCATTTTGTTGTTTGAATGAGAAGATTCGCCTGAATATGGATCAGTATGTTTTAACAATACTAGTACATGGTTATATAATGAATAAGAGGTTATACTATGTCTTCGCCTCTGAACGGATATCAATTAATGAAACATACTTGCTACCACAACATAACAGAATAACAAACAAGCCTCGTACAACCCTTGCCAAACGTACTTCCAGCTATTAATAATTGAATTAATTGACATTTATATAGTCATTTAAACAATTGTAATTTTATAATGAAGTAAGTTAAAGCGTCAAAATTGGGTATGAGACGTGTCTGGCTCAGAAAAGGAAAATCTAGAAATACAACGATCAAATAACCTAAATTGGGTCCCCCACTATAACTATATAGGCGTTCTGGCGCTGTATGAACCATAGAACAATACAGCATCGTAATCAAACGTATTAAAGCTGGTCTATATTTGTTATACTTGAACACAGAAGTTTAAATAACACTCTTTTTACCCCCAAAATTAAAGATAGGCGGTCTACTTTCTGTGACTGATAATTATTCCCATAATAAGCATAGGGCCACTATACACATTGCACTTCAAAACAATAGAGGGAGGCGACTTTGTTTCAAATACATTTTTAATTAATACAAACATTACTAATGTTACACAGTTTGACTAGTGTTTCAATAAATATACCAATAAAATCGTTAAATAATTATTTTATTCGGCTGCTAAAAACACATTTCCGAATCTGACTAATCCAAATACATCATCATTGGTTTTGTTCTTCCTAGGAACATGTCTGGACTGTGTGCAAAGTAGACGTACACACTTAGTACGTACATACTTAGCTCTGAGAATGAGTGGGTGGGGTCGCGAAACAGTAGCGGTTACAGCCGTGGTAGACGAGGCACACTTATCTCTGAGAATGAGTGGGTGGGGTCGCGAAACAGTAGCGGTTACAGCCGTGGTAGACGAGGCACACTTATCTCTGAGAATGAGTGGGTGGGGTCGCGAAACAGCAGCGGTTACAGCCGTCGTACCGAGGCACACTTATCTCTGAGAATGAGTGGGTGGGGTCGCGAAACAGCAGCGGTTACAGCCGTCGTAGACAAGGCTCACTTAGCTCTGAGAATGAGTGGGTGGGGTCGCGAAACAGTAGCGGTTACAGCCGTGGTAGACGAGGCACACTTATCTCTGAGAATGAGTGGGTGGGGTCGCGAAACAGTAGCGGTTACAGCCGTGGTAGACGAGGCACACTTATCTCTGAGAATGAGTGGGTGGGGTCGCGAAACAGTAGCGGTTACAGCCGTGGTAGACAAGGCTCACTTAGCTCTGAGAATGAGTGGGTGGGGTCGCGAAACAGTAGCGGTTACAGCCGTCGTAGACAAGGCTCACTTAGCTCTGAGAATGAGTGGGTGGGGTCGCGAAACAGTAGCGGTTACAGCCGTCGTAGACGAGGCTCACTTAGCTCTGAGAATGAGTGGGAGGGGTCGCGAAACAGTAGTGGTTACAGCCGTCGTAGACGAGGCTCACTTAGCTCTGAGAATGAGTGGGTGGAGTCGCGAAACAGTAGCGGTTACAGCCATCGTAGACGAGGCCCACTTAGCTCTGAGAATGAGTGGGTGGGGTCGCGAAACAGTAGCGGTTACAGCCATCGTAGACGAGGCCCACTTAGCTCTGAGAATGAGTGGGTGGGGTCGCGAAACAGTAGCGGTTACAGCCGTCGTAGACGAGGCTCACTTAGCTCTGAGAATGAGTGGGTGGGGTCGCGAAATAGTAGCGGTTACAGCCGTCGTACCGAGGCTCACTTAGCTCTGAGAATGAGTGGGTGGGGTCGCGAAACAGTAGCGGTTACAGCCATCGTAGACGAGGCCCACTTAGCTCTGAGAATGAGTGGGTGGGGTCGCGAAACAGTAGCGGTTACAGCCATCGTAGACGAGGCCCACTTAGCTCTGAGAATGAGTGGGTGGGGTCGCGAAATAGTAGCGGTTACAGCCGTCGTACTGAGGCTCACTTAGCTCTGAGAATGAGTGGGTGGGGTCGCGAAACAGTAGCGGTTACAGCCATCGTAGACGAGGCTCACTTAGCTCTGAGAATGAGTGGGTAGGGTCGCGAAACAGTAGCGGTTACAGCCGTCGTAGACGAGGCTCACTTAGCTCTGAGAATGAGTGGGTGGGGTCGCGAAACAGTAGCGGTTCATGCCGTCGTAGACGAGGCACACTTAGCTCTGAGAATGAGTGGGTGGGGTCGCGAAACAGTAGCGGTTACAGCCGTCGTAGACGAGGCACACTTAACTCTGAGAATGAGTGGGTGGGGTCGCGAAACAGTAGCGGTTACAGCCGTCGTAGACAAGGCTCACTTAGCTCTGAGAATGAGTGGGTGGGGTCGCGAAACAGTAGCGGTTACAGCCGTCGTAGACGAGGCTCACTTAGCTCTGAGAATGAGTGGGTGGGGTCGCGAAACAGTAGTGGTTACAGCCGTCGTAGACGAGGCACACTTAGCTCTGAGAATGAGTGGGTGGGGTCGCGAAACAGTAGCGGTTACAGCCGTCGTAGACGAGGCACACTTAACTCTGAGAATGAGTGGGTGGGGTCGCGAAACAGTAGCGGTTACAGCCGTCGTAGACAAGGCTCACTTAGCTCTGAGAATGAGTGGGTGGGGTCGCGAAACAGTAGCGGTTACAGCCGTCGTAGACGAGGCACACTTAGCTCTGAGAATGAGTGGGTGGGGTCGCGAAACAGTAGCGGTTACAGCCGTCGTAGACGAGGCTCACTTAGCTCTGAGAAGGAGTGGGTGGGGTCGCGAAACAGTAGCGGTTACAGCCGTCTTAGACAAGGCTCACTTAGCTCTGAGAATGAGTGGGTGGGGTCGCGAAACAGTAGCGGTTACAGCCGTCTTAGACAAGGCTCACTTAGCTCTGAGAATGAGTGGGTGGGGTCGCGAAACAGTAGCGGTTACAGCCGTCGTAGACGAGGCACACTTAGCTCTGAGAATGAGTGGGTGGGGTCGCGAAACAGTAGCGGTTACAGCCGTCGTAGACGAGGCTCACTTAGCTCTGAGAAGGAGTGGGTGGGGCCGCGAAACAGTAGCGGTTACAGCCGTCGTACTCGTAGACAAGGCTCACTTAGCTCTGAGAATGAGTGGGTGGGGTCGCGAAACAGTAGCGGTTACAGCCGTCGTAGACGAGGCTCACTTAGCTCTGAGAATGAGTGGGTGGGGTCGCGAAACAGTAGCGGTTACAGCCGTCGTACTCGTAGACGAGGCTCACTTAGCTCTGAGAATGAATGGGTGGGGTCGCGAAACAGTAGCGGTTACAGTCGTCGTAATCGTTCAAACCAGCCAGTGAAAACTTCTTGGACGCTTTCCGAGAGCAGCTGCCAAAATACTTTATACGAATATCGCGTTAAACGGAAAGAAATTACGAAATATACGTAACCAAACTTCTGTCTATGATCCCAGCCTCCTTCCAGGCTCCGTTCGTAGTATTGGAGCTAATACCGTACTTCTTTAGTTTGGGATGTATGTGGTTGAAAGACAACGAGAGCCAGAACTAAGTTAAGTATACACACTATTCAGTGCCAGCTTGATAAATAAAAACAGTTTTTAACAAGACTATCCAGTTATACTGTTTTTCTAGCGAAGTAGTATTTACACACGTGTCAAACACGGCTTTCTGAGAAAAGATTCTCTCAATTCAGTAAAATGATAGTGTGGCAAAAGGTCTAAAATGTTTTACAACGTTAAGCTATGTTCTCAAGCTCCGAACTAAAAAACAATTCAGTAACAACGTGTTGATTTTAAAGAGTTAACGGTGAAACGAATAATTTTCTATTTATTTTTTTATTCGCGCAATGAATAATTGAATAGTTAAATAAACGAATTTATGATAATTCAAAACATGAAAAAATGGAACCAACCATGAAAGCGTTAACAAAATATACCAATGCTCATCCAAGATCAATTCTTCAATAACCTCTTTGCTGCAATGAATTAGAAAGAAAATATAATATCCGAATGCTTAAACACGAAGACATTTCATACAATATATATATTTATTCAATGAATGTATATATACAAGAATAATATTTTGAAATAATATTCGCAATTCCACTTAACAGCAATGCTCATAAAGTGGGCGTTACTAGGTGGCCGGGCTACATTGATTGACATACGGAAGCCTAAATTGAAAGTAAAGAATTTCTCTGCTGTTAATGATTGTAACTGGATATAATGCTTCCATTGAATAAGTATTGCATCAGCATTAGGTAGGTCGTCATGCAGTCACGCCTATCGAGGTTCAATACAATTAACTAGTTGTTCTTATTGTATGGAGGTGAAGTGTCGACCGTAGGTAGCTGATGGCTATGAAAGCTGTGGGTGACAAAATAGACCAAGGCCCAATCCAACATTTTTTGGCACACTCAAAAAGTTGGCAGTGAAAAGAGGTCAACATTGGGCACTTGGCTGGCTGTGCCATCAACAACAACTTAATCAAAACTTCTTATGATTTCTATGTTCAGTGATAAAAAAAAGCAACGCTGAAAATTATTTGATCGCCACTTGTTACTTTCTTCACTTTTTATAAAATCGTTATGGAAATATTCGCATTTTTTTGTTTAGATTGTTTGTGGAGAGATCCAACTATTAATTTATTATGAACGGTGAAGGTATTAATACGGACTCTGAATTAATTACGTGTTATAACACTTTGAACACTGAGATGGTATATCATTTTCTGTAAAAATTTACAAGTAAGTTTGTGATCAAAATATAGTCGGGAATACTATTTGCGTTATGTTACCTAACACAAGATGATGATATTAATTTAGTATATTTAATCGATTTGAAAAATATTCTAAACGGAATATTCGAAAGAACGTTTGGTACCAACTGCATCCGGTGAACTCCCCATTCTGGGTATAAAATGGTAATACAAAATATAATAACGAAGAATTAAATTATTGCGTTTACTTAAAAGGGATATAAGCAGATAAAGACCAAACAACAATGAAAAATGGTAGACTATTAACTACGAACTAATGAACTACAGTTGAATTATTTGTTTGGTTAGTGTGTTTTCAACAGCACAATGTGATGACATTTTGAAGTACTAATATGTTGTATAAATAAATCATTATGCCAAAAGCCAAAACTGAAAGGCCTCGTGGCTACTCCGGAATTTTACATCATGGAAAATTAACCCAAATCAATTTCCAAAACGAGGTTTTCGTCTTTTTTAACTAGAGAACTCCTGTTTTTCTGATAAATAATATTATTTTTCATTTTAACTGATACTTGAATCGCATGCCTTATAGTATGCTCTGCGTTACAGTAATTTAAAATTCTTTATGTCAATTACTCCCTAATTGTGATGATAATTACATTCCCACTCGTGTGTTTCTGCCTGTATTCGCAAACGCTCTTAAAAACGTGCATTATTAAACATGTTACGCTATTACGCTGGTTATTTTTTAAACTATATTCTTACACAAAAACTAAAAATGAAGTTCAATTATAATTTTCAAAAAATATTCAAACTATTGATATTCAAAATGGTAGGCCTACAAAAGGAAATAGTAACGATGTAGCACAAATCTACAATATTTGGCAATTGGTTTTTGCTATCCAACAACAATATAACATACATAAGTCATCAACGAGCATGTAAACCAACCAAGTCTGCTCATATGAAAACACCTGAACAACCGAGTGATTGCGACGTTGCCACATTTCACACCAGTCCAGACAGCTGGCAAGGTTGCATAACCCGGCACCTCCACCATTCAAAGATAAAAATAATGCCACGTTGCCACATTTAACACAGACATTGGCAGCTGTCGCTAGACCCGGCACCTCCACCAATACGGACTAAAAATAGGGCCGGTGAAAGCGGTGTTGCAACATTTAACACACTAGTGTCTTAACGCGACCAGAATGACACGTTTCATCTCTTATGTAAATTCAGCAGTAACTCGTAGGTCCTATGATACGAATGAATATGGATGGCTTAGTTTTGAGTAACCGTCACAAAAAATCTATCTAGAGCGAGGAAATATTCTTATTTTTAAATAAACCAGCGCCAGAAGATTTTAGCAAAATGCTAGGTTATGGTAGGTAAGGCCAAGTTATAATTGAAATAATTTTAACGTAGTCTTTCATTTAGAGTGAAAATACCCTCACAAATATAGACAAAGGGTATCATATTGATATTGGGTAGGCTACGCCATAATGCTTTATAATTATGACACTTTTGAATTCATTATGCCTATAACAAATATTAAAATCAAATATTTAAATTGTTGATTTCAGTGTGATCGAGACTGACGATTCTAAAAAAGAGAAGAAAATAAATGCATATATTTTTTTTTTTTTTTTTTTATTAATACACGACATATCATTTTTATTGTTGTTACGTACTGGAGAATTGGAAATAAAATGCAAGCACAATCATTATGATCGTTTGGTTACGTTTATAATTATGGTGATTTTAATGTGCATGGTGATCGCGTGATGTGACAAATATTGCTGGCGGTCAAGTTGAAAGCGGCGTGGTGATTATGAGCGACAATGAATTCATAAGTATAATTCTGGGAACCGAACCATACTTGAAACCTTTTGTCCATTTTGGGAGACTACAATCCAATTTATTGACAGTTTAATGAAGGACTAATATCATCTAAAAATCAAACCAAAATTATACCCTAATATTTATTGAAACACTTCAAAACTGTTTTATATTGATAACCAAAATAAATGTTCACTTCAGAAGAGAAGTTATTCATTACTTTTGTTATACGCATATATCTTACCAAACCAAGAATTACTCTTGGAGCTAAAAGATACTTCCCAGCGATAGGGTTGAGATAATAAATGACTAAAATAATTTCTTTAATGAGAAACACATATGTGATGATAATTTAAAATATAAAACATAGATGTCTGAACCTTAATTGAAATAAAATACAATACAATGCAACATAATACAATTCTCTATTATTAGCGGTACACGTAAGATCTTAACCCTCCATAGAGTTACTTTAGACATTTATTGATCTCAAACTTAACAAGAAGAAGATAAATAAAATAATAACCTCAGTTTTTCCAAACAAATCTGAAGCTAAGTTTGGATAAATACCTATGTAATGTTGTTAGTAACACAACCAAAGCAGGGGTGTGAAAGAAAGGTAGATAGGATAAGAAATGAAACAAAGTATATACAAGCTCAGCAGTCAATCAAAATGACGAAGAGAAATTAGTTTTCTTATAAGATCTTACCTATTTTTCTCTAGATCAGCAGCTGCGAAAAGACAGAGAAGATGCAAGCAAATAATAAAAATAAATTAAAATATTAAACGAGGCTGAAAGAAATATAGAAGCATTAGAAAAGCATGATTGAAATAGCGTGTATTATCGTGGGTGGGCTTGTGGTAGAGTGGGTGTGGACAAGTATGTGTTGCTCAAAAACTGTAAGAAGGGTGAGTGGTAAGTGGTAAGTGGTGAATTGTAAGTGGTTGTTGTGTTACTCACTTTTCACGAGGTTCGTCCGCCGCTGAAATAGAAGAGGAACTTCTAAATCACTGTTATGTTGTCACAATCACTAAGTTTTGGAAATTTACACAAACACAGTTTAGCCGTAATCAAGCCGATCAATCATCAATGTTTTACATCAAGATACCGGTAACAGATAAACTAACATGTAAACTGGTACAGTTTTATGCGATGAATATTCATTATTATTTTTGATAATATTGATAATATTCATATTAATAATAATAATAATAATTATTATTATTATTATTGTTATTATTTTTTGTCTTGATGTTTGGTAAATATAAGTCCTATTTGGTGTGCCCCACTTCAAGTATATAGATAGATAAATAGAAAAAATAAAATATATTTATGGTCTACCCATTCAGTTACGAGAACTGATTTTCAGTTGGCTGACACATTCAATGGGTATTAATGAGACCAAATAAGAGACTTAGTACTGAAGAACGCCTAGAGTGAGAATCAAGTGAGTCTCGCATGTTTCCACTGAGCCACCTCTATGGGTATCAAAGATGAACACCTTAGAGAATGAGTAACAAAAGAATAAGGTATTTATCGTGACAGTCAGCTGGATCAGAAATGTATCATCACAATCTTAAAGTTTTCATTTGACACACAATTTCTTACCGGACATTTGTTCAAACCAATCGCAGGATTCATGTTTTATGAAATTTAATTGATAAACATTTGTGATTAATCGGCTGATTATTCGATCCCGAAACATTGTTTTAAATGTCCATAAATACAAACAGTGTATTTTACACACTGAGCTTCATAAGAAATGAATTGGCTGTTTCAAGTAAATTTCGAAAACTTGAGCCAGAGCAACTAATAGGAATATGATATTTAATTCAAGTGTGCATGAAACATTGTAGGCTAAATACAATACTAGAATTAGTTGTAATAAAATTTGTGTCAGTGTAATTTGATTATTGCCAAAAGATGATCATGATTGTGGTAGTTAACTTACTAATATAACAGTTCCAAGAACTTTGTTGACAACAAGTGTTATAGCTTCTCAACAGTAGCCTACACGTTCTAAGATGACATTTGGAAAAGCATGCTAGATTGTTTTCTATGTTCAGTTTTGCGAACATGTTATGATGTTGCACAATGATATTTGTAAATGTATGCTAGATTATTTTGTATGTTCAGTTTTGCGAACTGGTTGATACTGCCGAATATATAAAACTGATATTCTTATAACACTATACATATTGTCAATCTGTATGGAAACAAATAACATTTTAAATATTTAAAGACAAAATGTTAAAATACTATAATATTATAAGTTGTGCCACAACTCTGGAGGTAAACTTCGAGAAATAATAGTCATTCTGGAACGAGCTGTGTTTTAGAAGTAACTTTCTAATTTGACTTCATTTAACTAAATGAGTTTTCTGAAAATTGATACAGTATGTAAAAGATATCGAATTACAATGGTTGCATTTGTAATACATTTGTGTACTGATGTAAAATTTTGTAATACACGTCAAAATTTCAATAACAGAAAAACATGCTTATTTTTAGATTCAACGCAATCAATTCGTAATAAATATTGGGGTTCGTAGCTTCTCTACCTTATCTAGATTTTGGAGGAAAGTAGCCACAGCTTTACGAGATTTACATAATAATATCTACATAGATTTAAAATGAACACCTAAGTCAAGTTCATTTAAGAACGAAAGTGAATGACAACCACATCAAGTGGATTGTAAATTGTAAATGGAAGCTCTAGTGGCTTTGATAGGGTCTATATTTTTGCTTAATGGATTAGGTCGTCTATTAAGCAAAAATATAGACTCTATCCAAGCCACTAACCTGCGTGCCAACCTAAGAAGCACCCTGCCAATCACTACACACAAAATGCGACTTAGCTGTCGCCTCCTTTGTTAACAGTTGTAAATGTCAATCTTGTCTAAAATCTCAAGCGGCAGTCAACGGGGTGGACACAGTTACAAAAAAGGACCTTTCCCTATATACAGGGAGCGATACCCGTCCGTAGTCGAGTCGAGGTGACATTTTTCACGTTCAGCTGTCGGTACCGGCTGAGAAGATTAGTGCTTTGCTGAATAATGGGGATGATTGGCATTTATGATCTCCACCATACCATCGCCTCCCTTTGAGGTTAGTGATTGGCAGGGTGCTTCTTAGGTTGTAACCAAATATAGAACTTCCATTTACAAATCCATTTTATACTAATTTACTTTCCTCCTTAAATTATATTGTTCTGTAGTTATAACCGTTTGGAACTGACAGAAAACTAGCCAAAACTGTAATCGGTCAATATTTGAAATTTTCCATAACTAGTAGGGTTTAAAATAACGCCGTCTCTTCCAAGAAGATTTATTAAAGAAAACTATAAGCACATCAATGGAATTTGAAAGGAAACTATAAATCCACAACAAAGAAAACTGAACAAAGGCGGTTCTTGCAACGACATAGATACCGTAACCAACAGAATTTGCAAGAATTCTATTTCTAAACGGGAGGGATTGAAATAAAACTAGAAAGATAGTTTTAAAGGAAACTATAGCAATCACTGGAAGAAATTTGTTTGAGAACGCAAGAGACAAGAAAGCACGGTTTCCAAACGAGAGAGAGATACATTCTGAGGCTACTTACGACTGAAGTTGAGGTTAATCGAAGCAGCAACTTCTCCCATCTTGTTCTTTGCCTTTACTTTATAAAGTCCAGCATCGGTTTCAATGACGTCATCTAACTCAAGCACCACCATGAACTTGTTGGTTCCAACTGATTGAATCTTGAACTGGGTTCGGTGGTCTTCGGACAACTGCGTCTCCCCCCTAAACCAGTTGATTTCTGGTTTAGGGGAGGCGAGCAGTTGACACTCGAAGATGAGTCTGTTTCCTTCATCCTCCTGCCTCAGCTGTGGCTTCTGCGTGAAGCTAGGCGCAAAGTCTTCCGCCACGCCCATCTTGTATGGGGCGGCTAAGACGAGTGGAGTTACGAATCTCCCTCTATTGAGCCCAGACTGTTTGGTGGTGACAGTTTATGACATCAATCCCCCTGCACAAATGGACAAACAATCGACATCTTATTAGCAACAAGACACTTGAAGAACAAACGTATGAAGTGGTTCCACAGCAACTTTGTGAATGCCGCGACGTCATAGATGAGTCAGAGCTAATCACCGCGTGGCTTTTGTTAATACTGACCATTGATTGGCCAAGCTTCACTCATCTATACGTCAGCATTCACAAGGTTGCTGTGAAACGACTTTACATAGGCACACATTCACTTTTAGTTGTGGCCAACTTCGTAGAGCAACTTATTGGTCGTCATGACAATATAGGATCAACTAATTCTTTGAAAGGGGTTGTTATGTTATTGGACAAACCGATACAGCGCCATATTGTCACTTGAGGACTACATGACAAGTATCAAGATTTGTAAACACTTTCAAAAAAGATTGAAAGAAAAATTCAGTGCTCCACGAAATTGGCTTCAACTATACACACAATCGCTTCATCGCTGGTGCTTGTGGGCATATATGTTGCTATATGACATATATCACTCTTTATGTTGATAATCCAGCTCCAAGATTTGGAGAAACAATTGTTCAAAACAAGATTTCTTCATTTTTTTCACATACTGATTTTTTTATATATGATAGATTATTCCTAAACGTTTTAAAAATAACGTTTCATTTAATTTGATTATAACCTGAAACGCAAGATAAAAATGTATCAGTCTTTATTGTGTTAGATATTATTGTCTAACGACGCACTTAGAACAAGGTATAATAACAGCGTCGGGTCGTTCTGGGTACCTTGTACGACGGGCAGAGCTACCCTGAACTGAACACATTCCACCCCAGGCCAAACAATCAAGTTGATAACAAACAAGGTACGGTTTACAAAGATAAGAGAACACGATTACAGTGGCATACAGAACATTAGCCCTTAGAATACAAAGGTTATAGACGTAAGCTCTGACTGTAATTCATAATTTAATGCTACAATGAGACTGTGTCAATGCCTAAGTTATAAGAAATAAATGTACATAAAGACAGTGAGATAATATACTTCTCGTAGCGGGAATCCACAGAGCCGGTCAGAAATATGTTATCCGAACTGGCCCAGACCTGCTAAGTAAGTTAAAACTCAATCCGCACCCACAACCCGCCATACTTTCTTGCTTTTCTTTTCTGTCTGTTATTATTGTGATGTGAGATGTAATCAATATAGGTAAATCAAACTTCTAATGACTCTCACCTAATGTTCATATTTTTTCATGATCATACTTTTATTTTCAGAAAACCAGCGAATAACAAATATTGATTTTTTTTTTAAATTGTGACAAATTTTGATTTTCATAAACATGCACCCGGCCCAACCCGCAAAGGAAGCAACCCAGTAAAGAAACATTTTGATTGAACTAATGAACAATAATACTGAGCTATTTTGAAAGTTGAGCATACTTTTTTCCTCTTTTATTTGTGCGATTGTTGAAGCAATAACAGTATAGACTACATAATCGTTTAGACCTATTTATTCAGAAACCGTTTGTGCAATCGGAAATGTATAGAAGTAATGTAACAAACAGTATTAAAGTGTATATTTAAAAAAGAAAAACAATTTCAGATATGTGCAATACTCGCTATTATTGTTAGCTCTGAATGGGATATACCTACATTAAATGAACTAATACATATATGTTTTTAACATTTAATCTAGCACAACAGTCATTAATTCAGGGTACTGCAATAGTGTGGGAACGTATGATATATGTGGATGTATCCCAAAAACATAGAGGTTTGAACGCATATCTGCTAGACCCCACAATAGGACGCGAGCTATACTACCCAGTTATATGTTATTGAATTACGGTGTATATATTCAGGCCCAGAATATCTAGTTTCGAACTTGAATGAAGATGTGGGGTTTAGCATCCATTTTTATGTTCATTCATATACTTATTAATTCATTTAGTCAGTTAATGTATGTCCTACTCAGCAATACAAGTGATACACAAAAAGAGGCAACAATAATGGTGATATTATTATTTTTTATTATTACCGATTCTACAATTACTTTTAGTACTTTCTTGAGCAACGCTGTGTTGGACCATTGAATAAGAGAGGTTGGACTGTGTTGGATAAGAAAGTTTTTAAATAAAACATCGTCATTACGTGTTTTTCGGTATTTTCACTTCATCAATGGATTCCTATACATTTTTTAATTTGAAGAGTTACGTATAGTAGCTGAAAAATGTTTAGAAAAGATATTTTATTCAAATAATCGATGATAGTGGTTTGTTCGTTATAACGTGCCTATAGACATTGCTAGCTACTAACTGGATATAAATACAAGTGGATGTGTACTTTGAGTATTAAGACGGGAAGAATATGATAAATCATGGTAGTTGTTTTGTTTATGCATAACTTTATGTGGGGACATAAACGAGCAGATTAAACGATGTAGATAATGATGATTGGAAGAGAGTGAACAATGGCGCACACACACTGATACGGTGAAGGTCAGCAACAAATTCAATTTATTACAGTATATTTACAAAATGGAAAAAATACTAAATTGTTTGTTTTTTTAAATTAACATAAATAATTACCACTGTAATGAATTGAATTTATTACCAAAGTACTTGATTAAGATTCAGGACATAGCTTATTACCTTAAAGTAACTATTTAAAAAACAATTAGAAGGACATCTCAAACCATTGTCGAGTTTCATTGACAACAGTTACACCAATTGTTGAGGAAGATTAACTCAACAATTCAAAATATTTGCAAAAAAAACGTATCACCATGGTTATTTATCTCAATCCTGGATGTACGAAAAATTAAGTAAATCCCATGTATAAGTGTAGATTTTTTGTCTAGTGTATGCTTTTAACATGATCGGTGGAGCAGAACGCTAGCGTCCAGTTAGGCGACATGGAAGAATGGTGAGGAAAGCTGCTAATTATAGGGGTCGATGAGAGTAAAACCCAAGGACAATAACAAAGTCTGCAAGCCTTGGGCTGACTGAGTAGATTGGAAAGTATGATGAGAAGTATGAATGATAAAGGAGCTGGTATGGAGATCCTTGAGGACGCGAGGAAGATCTGTCATGGTGAGGAGGAGGGAGGAGTGGATAGGAAGAGAGGTTAGAGGATATAATTCAACATCGTAGCACAATATGACTAGTGATAACAATTGCGTGAAGCAAGCATTGCCATTGATAAATTACATCCTGCTTTATATGTAAATCCAAGATCCTGATATTTATAATAATCGCGGGATTTTGTGTGTGTACATTTATTTTGATGATATTATTATGCAAACATAACTTCCCAACTTTAGGTGGATCCAAGGTTCTAACGGTTCTGCGTTCATCTTCTGCAGTAAATATTGTTGTTTTGCTTCGCCACGCGATACAACAAAGCGACAAAAGCGATACCCTTACAATTGGACCCGTGAAGAGAAACATGTTGAATTTAAATAAACTACCCAAATAAGAGTACAGAGAAAAAAGATTAACATTTGAAAAGAGCATAAAATTTCACCAGTATATTCAACGTCTGAATGATTCAACAATAAATAATATTTGAAACCCTAAACTTCTCCTGATAGCTTAACTACATAGCGAGCCAAAGAGTGAGCCAAACATTATGTTTCGTTCATACAGCATTATGCTTTTCAATTGCAATTACAGAATGAGCAACGCAACCGTGTAAAGTCCCAAGGATTTTTAAGGGTTTTGAGGCTAAAGGGTTTTAACGAAATCTAGGCAACGTTGCACCTATGCAAAGTTGCATTTTAGTGGCAATCTAGATATGAGCAATTGGCAACCGTGTAAGGGTTTTAACGACTTTTTTGGCAACGTTTCATCTACGCATTGTTTCATTTTAGTGGCAATCCAGATACGAGCAATAAGCAACCGTGTAAGGGTTTTAACGACATCTAGGCAACACTGCATCTACGCAGTGTTGCATTCTACTGGCAATTATCGGTGACACAGTGATCAAGTCAACAATATGACGATTTAAAAATACTTGATCCCCTAGCAACACAAATCTGAACTACTATCGTTATTATTGTTATTTATTATTTATATATTGTTCACACTATCTAATTAGATGAAATAAATTTAAAACATATATTCCTAAATCCTATTGTTATGATTTGTTTAGTGTCACAACAATGACAAAATAGAGATAGAGATTTCCAAGCCTAAATAAGTCCTAGAGTTGATTTTTATCTCATTTTATGTACATGTTATGTGGGAATTATCTAATTGAGAGCGTTTTTTTTTTTTTTTTTTTTTTATCTAAATAGTGTTTTACAAATGTTCTTGCTTCATAGTTTTCCAAAATATATCTTTCCTTACATTTTTAAACAAATATTTTTTTTAAACTATCTAATACATTATTCCCCCTACCCTCTCAATTAAAAAAATAAGTACGTACCTATCTTGTTATGTATTACGTCAAACTTTGCAAAAGTTGGAGTAAACGTCTCAAAATGTGTATCTGAGGCAATGCCAGTTACAGTTAAGAAGCCCTTTTACCTTGCTGCATTTACCTACATGCCTTTATCCATAAAATCCGGGGCCTTAAACTACGGCAGTTTTATTTTTGTTTACTTTATTTCATAACAATAATATTATGTACTATTAAATTGTGATTTTATTTTATATTTTTGTATTTAATATTGAGCATCATAAATCGAACTATCCACGTAGAATATTTATTCTTATTGTGTATTTACAACTTTGGCTTAAAGCCTACAACTCCCTACATGTATAATATGTAAAGAAACAGTATGGAACATATAATTTTAATAAAATTTAAAACATTTGCTCCAAAATTAGCTTTTTCTAGACAACATGTATCCTACGAAACGCTGCATTTCACTGTCGAGTGTCGACCGCCAATATTAAAAGCAGATTTATCATTCGCATAGTAAAATCAGTGAGCATGAGCGTCTCTTGAAATCTTGCAACATGGTTTATGTCTTGCTCGCGAATACACCGGTAGCACTTTAGAATCTGAGCTCTCAACACTTCCAGACAGTTGAGAGTGTAAACGTGAGGCTTGCCAACTCACGCAGATCACATTCCATACCCTTTGTTTATCTCTAATGTAAACAATATTATTTTAAGAACATGGACATCAAAATTACACCTCAACGAATGTCCAGTTTGAAGTTGAGCACTTGTTTCCTAACTTCATAACAAAATAACGGACCTCACACAGCATTTCATACCAAGAACAATTATAAGTCATGTAAATCTGTCTTTGATTCAGCTTGATCGGACTTGTTGCACTTATTAGTTGGTACTTGGTAGTGAGTTTGAAAATATCGCTCCGCGAATTAAGTGCAATATATAATAATAATAACAACATTACTTATAATATAGCAGGGGCGTCACCTAACTACTACACAGCAAATAGTTCGTATTTTTCCTCTTAGCAGACATTCTAGAAACATTATTTTTGAATTATATATGTCATAAGTGTTTCCAAGGACTAAATTTGTGATATCTTCTTTAGTGAGGGGAAAGACAATCATAAAGGCGAAGCACTAATCGTATAATGATTAAAGCTATATGCAATACTCTCAATTTGTAAAATAAAAGATTTCAAGGCTATTTAGCGGACTGTAGATTCACACTATTTTAAATTAGTCGTTACTTAGTAGAAGGTTGGTTCTTATGCATTTTCAAGGTAAGCTACAAGTCGTGAGAAATTGGAATATAATTATGTTTGATATGACTTAAGGGCTATGATTTGTAAAATGTTTACTTATAAAGTTAAAGATTACATCAACGTGTTAAGCAATATCTCGAAAACGTTACAAAATATTGTTGTACAAAATATGTCACTTCGTTTTATCTAGTTAAGGAAATATAATTCCTGTTTCAAGTCATAAGATTGGGTATATTCAATTGCACTGGAATATTTTTGAAATCGATAAGTTCGTCGGTTTGTAATTATATTTCAACTTTTCGTGTGTATGATAATCCCCCACAGTATTTTTCTTTCCTTCTGAAATTCTTATGAGTGCATGACTTATTGTAAACATTTAAATGGTACTATCATTTAATTACCTTTAAGTCAACATAATTTATGTTTCAACTAAACGTCAGGCAATATAGACAACATAATATATTGGCATTTCTTATTCTTATGCGAATCCAAAATCGTATATATAAAATTTCATAGGTTTGCCATTCTTAGCTAATTTTTAATTCTTGCTTTTTAATGTTCAAAATAAGACTCCTCGCAACAAGAGTGAATATGAGATAAATGTTAACAATGTATTTCACTAAAAGCTATTGCGAAAATAAATAAAATCAATACCGTTGGGGTTTGCAATGGGTTCCTTAACAGGGAAGGATACCTCTACGTCAAAAACCGCACAAAATTTTCATTTTTAAATTATATCACAAGAATGGGCTTCGAAATCGAAACTCTGAATCAACAGCGCACTGTGGTTTAGTAAACCCTACACATTGAATGCGCTAAGTCGTGACTTAAATTATAATCAGTATGTTTTTTTTATAAATAATCAATTTAATTACTAATTATCGAATTATAATCAAAATACTACGCTGATGGTTATAATATTTTATTCAATCTGTAGGGCTTACCAAAGCAAAGTTCGCTGCTGATTTAGATTTTCGATTTCTTGTTGCAATCTTGAGATATAATTTAAAAATGAACATTTTCTGCGGTTTGTGCAATAATAAGAGAGAGACAGAAATAATGAGAATCAGAGGGTAGTAGCAAAGATTATTTGTAATCTTTGGAAGTAGTTATATTGTCCGTAACAATCACTGACTTGTTCTTATGTGTCCCTCTTCAGGGCCCTAATTCCAGAACAGTTCTAGGCGGTTGTAGCCGGTTGTAAAGTTGTGTCCCCTATTCTGTAACCCGGGCGCAAGTTGCAACCGGTTGCAATTGCGTACTGGAATGAGGGCCCATATGACTAACTATAGATAGAATATTTGAATAGTTTGTAAGAAATATCCGATGGATGAATTAGAAGGAAGTAATCACAGAATTCACCGTAATCACAGAATTCACCGTAATCACCGTAATCATGGAATTCACATTATGAGTTGACTGAACGATACCTCAAGGAAAACACTGTAGAATGGACGGTGGCCGGAATCGAACCGGTGACCTCCCGAATTAGAGAGCCGCGTGTTAGCGCTGAGTCACCCCTATAGGAGGTGTGAGGTAAGAAGCCAAGAAGTAGGCGAAGGACAGGTTACAAGAGAGAGCATGTCGTGCCATGAGGGCTGTGCCATGAGGGCTATGCCTTTCAAAGGAAACATATTTTCGATGAAGGAGGCTTGCCGAAGTATTACTAAATTTAGCCAGTAGCATTACAGTTAATTTTGTAAAAAAAAAAAAAAAAAAAAAAAAACTCGTATAAAATGTGTAAGTCAATGTTCGCGAATGTAAATATCGATTTAAACAAATTTAAAATGAAATAGAATCTCAGGACTTTGTCCTTTATAAACACCAACATTTTTGAACATTTATTTGAGGAATGTGTGCATTATACCAAAAATAAAAAATGGGCCGTTTTGACATTTTAACTTTTCCTACATAAGAAGGTGAAACATTTCCACTTTGGCAACATTTCAAAATCATCTATTTGTGAACTCTTTTAAAAATATTACTGACGTACTTTTACCAGTATGTTCTTAAATATCAAATAAGTAGCTTTGAGGAAATCGTGTGCGAGTCCAGTAATCTGTTTCATTAATCGTGTTGGCTATGATTATCTGGCATGAGCTAATTCTAAAGCAAGTCAGTCACAGCGTTGTCAAGTGAACACAAATCATGTAGTAGACTATATTATTGGAATCCCGATCAGTCATAGAAATCAATGTTCTCGTTTAACATACACATTTGTTACATCATCATTAAAATGTGTTTTATGATACGATTTTCATGTTGGCATCCGAAACATTTCTTTATATGTTTAATTTTTTTTTAAGGAAAATAAAATAGTTTTTGAGTTGCTTACAAAAAGGTTAAATGAAATTATAATCTTCTAATTGGGCTACGTTATTTGAAAATGTTTTATCATTGAATAAACTAGAACTTAGAAGGGAACCTTATATTTTTCATTTTAACTACGCTCTCCCAACCCTCTACAATCTACTCATAAAACTCGATGTTAGTCGTTGATATCACTGGCGGGGTTGAAATTGTTATTGCAATGATGTGAATTCAAATTTAAAGTGTCACGCGAATATGGTTCGAACGGAATTTTTAACTACGGTATCTTCACTAAATGTAAAACCCTTACTGAAGTGGCGGGTGGCGGTATTTAGTTTTCAACATAAAATTTAAAGTATATCAACTGAAATAATGTTTATAAAAACCGTGAAGTGTGAACAGCTTGAATAGTAATGGTTAGATTGTTCCATTTAAACCTATAATCACTGAATTATGCCAGTAGATATTTACATTCAACTGAATACTACAATACGGAATATTACATGACCATATGTAAAACTGAAAATGCATCTACATTCCATAAATATTATATCGACAAAATTGAAACTGTTAAACGTTTTGTATGAGCAAATCTTTGCTTATCCGGTACGCAAAATGATTTGCTAAATTGAGAACGGCAGGCTATAGGTACTATCACGTTTGTATGTGTAACTCCCATCTGCAATTGGAATCAACAGAACGACCGAACCGAATATTTCCTTTTTATGTACTAACTACAGTTAGAAACACTAAAACCACCGAAGGGACATTTTTTAAGGACTTCTTTGCAATATATGGTACGAGCCATTGTCGACTGATTTGTTCGAAATCCCGTTTCGTGAAGGTATTTTAAACAATTCAAATTTTCAAAAATTTCAAACAATTCAGTTTAAATTGCGAAAACGATATAAAGACAATTTCTGAAATTTGATCGATGTAACAAAGTCAAAATCTGGCTGTGAGAACTTTTTACAATGCATTAATTTTGTATTTGATTTCAATAAAGCACACATTGGTACATTTTATGAATGCGATTTGATCTTCCAACGTAATTTAGAACACATTTAAAAATATCAAACGATTTTTTTTTTGCTGCCTTGAGTGATTTTGAAACAAATTTTATTTCTGTATTTAGCTTCGCTGTAAGGATGGTGAAATACTACGATAAAGATAATTAAATACTGAATTCGATGCCACTTAAGGTGAGCAGTATCGTGCTTGTCATTTAGTACAAATTTATCACAAACATAAATTGTATAAAATTATGTGTTTTTTTGATAGTATGTTATCTTATCTTAGATGTTATCATAAGTTAGTGTTATGAATAAAAACACTAACACGTATAACACTAAGGATGTTGCATCAGTTTTTAAATACTTTAAGTTGAATGTGTGAATTTAATTGAAACTATTTCAAAATTGAATTATCACCTGTACCTTCTCATCTTGAAGCGAATCGATTAGCAAAATGTAAATGCGAAATAACAATTCTGTAATACACTTGCAAACCAGGGTTTGGACGTTAGTAATTTTACTAGTCACTCAAAAACTATGAACTGTATGTAGAAACTTGAAGATGTATATTTGTAAAATACGAGCGAGCTAAATGCCAGAGTTTAAAGTGGAATAAAATTTAGTATTTCCCTTTCTATTTGGTGTCAGTATTTTTAATGTGACCTCGAAGCTTTGACGCTAACTAAATTATAGCATGTTATAAGAAAGAAAATAAATATTAAAAGTTGTTCAAATCGAGATGAAGAAAAAAAATATAAGTAAGAAGCAGTTTAGTTTTTAAAGTATCAGAATGTTTTAAATAAATGAGTTTTATTAGGAAAGCTGAACTAAGTTATATATTTTTTGCTGACACTTATAAATGTTAACGAATTTCCCGAATGGCAAGGAATGTAATGACGTCACCTTAGAACAAATAGTTCGATCGTCTGCTAACGTCCTCTTCAAAAGATTGTGCAATGTTTATCGCTGATGGGAAAGAACCAACATTTTAAAATTATAGATTTATTAGTGGGGTTCGTGCACTATTTTTACTATCTCGGTTGAGCTTTCTTATCTCAACACTATATTTACTACATTTGATTAGAGATATTTCAAAATTATGTGTATTTTATTAAGTATTTTGTCAGCAACAATGTGTGATTAATATCCATAAAAAGTCATAATGGAATTTCTTAGCATTCTGTTTAACAGCAAGTCATTTTATTAGTTATATTATCTGCCAGTTAAATAATTTAGGAATTTCATTATTTTTATGAAAATAAAATTTCAAAAAGATAAATTCCGATTACAAATATTGGAGCTACGTGTTTTCCGTTTGTATTGTTTTCTGATCAGGGGTTGAATTCCATCGAATCCAATGTTTAACTAAACCCGAGTTGTCTTGTTAGCAATACTTGAGGACCTCATTCCACAGGTAAGTATATATCTAAAGAGTAAAATTATGCTTTAAAGTTTAAACCAATGGCCGCATTCTTGAAACAATTATCACTCAAGAATTTCGTAATAAACTTCAATTCAAATTTCAGTCGATGCAAAAGTCGGAAAGCACTGATTTCAAGATTTTGCACCAGAGAATTACTATACGGAAATGAGTTTAGTATTTCTGAAACTCAATATAATATGTAAGCCACTATTTGTAAATATTATTAAAATTTTGATTTTTGTATGTAAGATTATCGCATGCATTTAAATTATAATCGAATTATTCCGAAATATTATCGACTCGCACCTCAACAAAAACGTCAATATCGTTCCAACCATCCGATATTAAATCATGGCCTAGTTTTAAAAATTCAAGATGGCGGAAGCTACCTCATCAGTAGTTTTTCCCAAAGCAACTATATTGACAAATTTAATGTATCAGCGTTACTTCGAAGTTTGACCTTCAGTCTCTATAAGCAAAATCAAACGATGTAGGTAGATTCAGAGAATTCAATGGCTTAGTTCGATCATTATAATATGTGAACATCAATTAAAATGGAATGTTTACAAATGTGACAATATATTATTTAAATAATTGTCTAATTCCGTTTGATAAAATACTGAAAAACTTTTACTGGTTTGGTTTTTTAGGACCTAAATTAATTCGATTGTCAATAATGCGTGTTTTATACATGTAAAATATTTCCTTGATATCTTGTTTATATTGGGAATTAATTCTTCGGGCACAATTTAGTATGTATATATATTGCTAATGTCTGTGTTTATTTTATTTTCATTGAATGGGGAGTAGCAGCATAGTGAAGAGTGTCGCTAAGCAGGACTTAAAAGTTCGAAGTAAGAGAGGCACGCTGACCAGATAGATACCCTAAATTTAGCAAGTTGGAAACCTGAGCGTCTTTGCCAGTTTATTTGTTTTCTATGTCCACCATCTGTATTTGGCTAAAGACGAGGATTTAATGGCAATTTCAGAAGAAGCAAAGAATTCGGCTGAAGATACCTATTTATGCTCAAGAGGTTGAGTTTAGGTGTGTTAGCATTCCGAGAAGTGATTTAAAAATAGGTTGGGTTCATTGAAAATGTCACTCATATGGGAAGATGTTCCAAGTTATTAATATTTGTAATACGTCGTTAGCGTACGCTGAGACTAGGAGTAATCACAACTGAGCTTCGTTAACATTCCTAAATCACTAAAGTGACAACTGAGAAATGATTCACAAAGGTAGTTGATTATTTAACGAGGAAGCACTGTAAAAAGTAGGTCCCATACGCAGGCACGTCAATTATTGTGGGCGTGCCTGTCATGGCATGCATCAAGCACTATTGTCACTCCAATCATCAAGCAAATTCATTTCAAATGCTATAAAAAAATATTTTTGAAAAAATATTATTTGAATGTGGTATAAATATTCCTTCCATCGTCCCTTGGGATGAGATGGGAGTGGACCCTATTGCCACAGACAAACTTGGAATGCTGAAGGGGGAGAGAAGATTGTAACACTTAACGCGTAGTGGGTAAAGTGCCATTTGTCATATCGTACACCCACGTTTTTCACAATTTCGAATTTGAAAATCGAAGAGATTCGGGGCACCATTTTGTTCTTAATGTGGCGTGAAATGTTTCGCGATCGAAAACCGATTCACTGTTGTGCTGTTGTTGTTGTTGCCTATCTGAACTTGCTTGATGATTGGAGAGCAATGAGTAAGAGTAATCCAAGACGACTCGTCAATCTGAAAGGTGAACCTTGCAACACGGCGATAATATCCACACAAAGCATCTTCCGAGTAACTCGAAGCACAGTTAAAACACTCACTCACTCGAAGCACATTTACACTGGTGGCTAATCACGAACAGAGAGACGTACTTACAAAATAACAATTATGGATTCGTATTCAATGGCGTACACTAATCCGCATTGCACTTGACGTATCACTAACTCCCGTCACTGAACTTCACTTAGTCCGAGTTGTTTCTAGCGTATGAGCACTGACAGTTATGTACAAGACAGAGACGGCGACGACGGTGGGAATGGCAATCGCCGCTCAGCTACATCTACAACACGTCTTAAAGTGCGCTAGCTTTACCCTCCCTACCCGTGAGTCGCGACCACAGCCAGCACGCCACTAATCTGCATGGGTCACAAGGAGGGGCTAGGCGGACGCCCACTCAACGCCACTGACGCCCACACTCGCACTCACACTCTAACATTCATCTGCTGATAAGCGACTAGGGAATTATCAGATCTTTAGTAAATTAATAACCTTTTTTTATCGTTAAGATCATTTTTTTGTTTTTTACGAATTACCTTTTTAAATTGCAGAATACTTATGACGAGAAATAGTGATATAGGTACTTTTTATGTGAATAATATGTCAAATGATTACAAAAAATATGCATTCTAATGGATATTATGCACGAATGAAAATACTGGTAGAAAAGAGGGGAGTTATTTCAAAGAAATCCACGGATCGATAATTTTAAAAATATATTATAATTTTAATGAAAATATTTTTTTAATTTATTATTGTTTTGATTATTGTTAGTCTAGATTTAAATATATTGCACCAAGTAAATAATAACCATTGTTTTCGTGGCCTGGCCCCTCTGCGGCGTAAACCCCCTCCACCTCCTTAGCTCCCTCTTTACTCTCCATTCCCCCTCTCAACTGCTTACTTCCATGTGACAAACCATTCAATGTACCGTCTCGATAGTTCTCTCTACACGAGGAACGTAACGCATTCACACAGGGCAATCAATCAGTTAGTAGAACGGAACAAGCTTGCAATCTTAATTGATTATATTCACCCATAAGATTATTTTCATCACTACCGAATTAGTCAAAACGATACATTACTGTCATTTTATGTGATAATTATTACGAATTTAATGCCAAAAATAATTGGAATCAAAACTATTATCATAAACATCAAAATGTTATTATTGATGATGATAATACGATAAATAATTATATTTATAAAGATTATTATAAAACATTGTTTAATTCATGAAAATTACTATTATTTTAATTTTATAAATAGTAAATAATATATTTACGTTATTGTCGTTATTTCATGAACTATTTTAATTATTATATAGTTACTAGCATTGTTATGGCGTATAATATATACACGGACAAAAGTGATTTTGTTAAATAAAATTTCGTTACTCTCCACACCATGGTATTAGCTGGGAGATATGCCGAGAAAAGGTTATTGAATTGCGAGAGTGAGGATTATGGTTGGACATTAGTCATACTCATGTCTAAAGCATCTTCTTGGAAACACAACAGCACAGCACGTACCTTAGCGACATACACACAAACAAGAAACCCGTCGAACTTACCAATATTTTAATATTTTTTATCCATAGGGCGAGCGCGAAACCTCAATCTCGGTTGTTGTGGGAGAGTTGGGAATGTGGGCTACGAGTCCGCACCTAGCGGTTTACGAGGGAACCACGGGAATAGTGGAACCCTTAAAATAGCCCGTGTTGGCATCGACTATGTATGCAGGTTGTCTGGTATTCTGGTGCTCTCTCTCTCGCTCTCCGTGGTGCGGACCCCCGTATCCCCTCCCCGCGCTCCCGGCCACCCAACAGACGATGCCCGTTGGTGAGGGTAACTTTATCCTCGGAGAAGTCTCATAGCCTTGCGCCGCGCCATATATGTAACTCCCCTCCCGGACCAAGATACCCAGCGCAGCTTTCTTTAGTTTCCTAGCTGTGCCCGCACATTTCAAACGAAGCGCTCGCTACCGCTATCCCACTACATTACCCATGCATACCACTCATACAAAACATCATTGTTATAGAATTGATCCGACTCACCGTATTTTTAAACAAGGTTAATTATTTCATCGTGGTAATTAGTAGGATTTGATCCGGTGGGCGATGCCAGAGCGCATGTCTCGAGATCAGATCAGACAGATTCGCTCGCGGGATTTATTTACTTGCAGATCGACCAAGGTCGGGTTTCGTTTCATGTCGTTACGTTTAATTCGCACGTTAAGTAATTAGTCGCGAGCAGGTGGATATTATTCATACTCATGGGCGAACGAGTTCGGTTGGCGCATGCGCACCCGCCCGCAACACGAACTACGAACTACGATAGATAGATAGACCTTAGGCCAGTTCTCTTGAAGGGGGCCGTCCATAAATGATGTCACATAATTTGGAGGGAGGGGGGGGGGGTCTTCAACTTGTGACACTAAGTGACAGGGGGGGGGGGGAGGGGTCAGTCTTTCTGTGACATCCATGCATGCACTGCATATAATGCTATTTTTTAGTGCAGATTCTTTTTCAGTATTTTACATTTTCAAATAATCCCGCAATTTCACGCATTTCCAAAACTGGTTTTAAGCCACTAAAATGCGCCACTTGCTGAATTTTGCCATGGACGAATGACCTGTAACTAACAGCTGGTCAAATATAAAAAATAAAGAAAATACAAATATTTAATCTCGATGTGACTGATTTTTTCCCAGTTTTTGTTTAATGTTGGCATGTCGGGAGGGGGGGGGGGGGGCAGTAAATTATTTTGTTGTGACATCATTAAAGGGGGAGGGGCACAATTTTTGTGACTTACTGTGACAAGGAGGAAGGGGGGGGGGTCTAATTTGGTCAAAAATTGTGTGACATCATTTATGGACGGCCCCTAGTATATTTCGTGACGTTGTAAATAACGTGGTCGTCGCTCGAAAGGAGAAACGCGACGAGTTACATAAACGAACGAAGTCTTGTTTCTAATTTAGTGACACGTCGTCACTCACTCATGAGACTGACTATGTATTCCACAATAATACTCTACCACGTAGGAGAGCATTGTTTCGAGGGGAGTACTAGGTTTCGAAGAACACCACTAATAGACTAAGAATGCAGTTGGTCTTATTTTGGACCGATGTACTGATGTACTTTACGTCACGGATAACGATCTACGGACACGGATCACGGACGCGTCACGCATGATTCAACTTTGCGTCGTCGGGCGCCACTTCGGACAGTATGTGCGACGTAATATATATGATATGTGCATGGGTGCATATTTATTTATTAAATATTCCTATTGATATTTACAATACCGTTGGCATAAAAGAGAACAGCTCCAAATACAAAGAGTGAATGCCAACCCATACCAAAAGTAATTAAACACTAAATATAGCAATGAACATATAAAGTTATATAATAAAACCTGGAAAAGATAATGAAAATAAGTTAATCAAAACAATACGATAACCCAAAAGTAATGAAAAATGAAAATATAAAATACAAAACGAATACAAGAGTTACTAAGATATTATGAATTATAAAAAATATCATTATATAAGATAAAACTGTTAAAAAGGAAATACAAAAGAAGAAGAAGAAGGTATTTAGGTATACAAGAAGTAAAAAAAAGAAAAAGAAAAACGAAAATTTAGAAAACAACGTTACTTCAAATATTAAATAAGTTTGAAGTGTTAATGAAGAACGCTGTACGATATTGAATCTAAATATGGTTTCGTAAGCGATACAAACGGATCCAAAGTTTAAAATGTTATATAACCAAAGCTGTCTCATTTTATAATTACTGATAATTCACATAATAACTAAATAGTCAAGTTGTTTGTTAAAAGGTCTGTACTATTTAATTCATAACTAATTAATTCATAATCAAAATTGCAAACGATGCGGTTACGAGATTGACACTTTTTCAGTGACTTGAGATGTAACAAAATCACACCTAGCTGAATTTACACTTTTTCAAAGTTTATTCTATACCCACGTTAAGTTATTAATACGAAGTAAATTTCACATAGTTTCAAACATATAAACCCACTGCTAATCTGTTACTTGTTGGTGTGACTGTATTTATGCGTCGTGATAAGAGGGAATGAAAGGCACACACCTAAGCCTCATGTGGGATTCGTTTTAGTAGATTTGGTAAGCATTGCTTCACATCTAAGGTAAGCTTTTGTTTTTAATTATGATGGACCGTGTGTGATAAAATCTCTTACCCTCTACCATTTAACCCAAAGTACAACAAAAATACTAGTTTATTTATCAATAACAATTAACAACTAACAAGTAATTACCTATCAATTAAAAATTTTCCAGCTGGTATTACTAAGTCCCAATTCTCATTAATGCTCATGATATTTATTGGCGATATTTATTATGCCGCTTTTGTCGACATTTTCATTTCTAATGTATCATTCAAAAAAAATTAAATTATTTATCTATTTTATTACATTGTTAATTTATTGCTTTATCATCGATTATTTAATTTTTAATTTGACAATAACTGTTTTAAGAATAATTAATACCTCAACAACACCGCTATGCACGGATGTCTGCTCTATAGTTATTGTATTTGGTAGTAGTGTAGTTGGTCTATACTGACATTCTACACCTGTTCGCAGCAAGCTGGTGTATTATTCATAACTTGAACGCCCCTTTCTCCCAAGATATTCTAAGCCAGTTTCTTGGCTTCGTAGCCTATACCTTCAACATGTATTCTTTTCGGCAGACATTCCTTCCATCATACACTTTCCACTTCCCTTTTATATATTCCTTGACTTTCTATTTGTCTAGATAGTCCAATAGTTTCCTGTTCAAAATATATCTGGAGTCTAATTTTTAATGTAATTGACATTGCTTTTTTTAAATGCTACCCGCTCTTCTTCATCTCCATGTGTGTATTTGTGCAGCGTGTTATAAACTCATTTAGAAAAAGAGTAGGTATGAACTGTACTAAATAATTTGAAATAACACTTAAATTATTTAAATTACACTTAATGTGTGAGTTGTTAATGATCGTATGTAATTTTTAAATATCAAGAAAATTGGTTTAACGAAATTTGGAACAGTTGTTGTATATTGTGATATGAGATATATTATTGATACTCCCCTCATTTTATAAATACATTGCACATACAATGCATACATTATTTCCATACATTTTTTAGTGACAAGAAAATTGCACAAAGTAGGCAATTTAATACGAGAACAGTAGTTACAAAAATAAAAATTTCCCCTGTGTTTATTTATAGACAGATAAAAACTACATATTATCAAGAACCAAAAATAAGACTTCTCAATCTATAAATCAAACACTTGTTTTCGAACACATCTAATTCTGTTTTAACGGCTCTTTTCACGAACAAAACTTTTTGTCTTTGTTGCTGGCCGGCCGGCAGCCAAATTCCTGCCGTGAAAAGTTACGTGACTACCGAAATCGTGCCCTTGCCTATCTGTTCTGTCGGTCACACATTCAACGGGAGTCTCGCAGCTACAATAATATGTGCGGCAGGCGGCAGCTTTTCACACGATATATGGCAAATAAAACCAATTAGCAAAACGCACCTTTATTTTTGTTTTTGATTACACTACCTGAAAATATTAACTGATTTTATTTATTGAATATACCTATTCATATTTACAACACTAAATAGTGTTGTTGAACCAGGCCTATGCCTCATAGTCATAGGCCAGAATCCACAATCCATGCGACAGAATCCCTCATATTCTAGGGGGCGACGATTTTATCTGCGTTGCAGCTCAATATTTGTCATTTATTTGAAACTCGCGATCCGTTTAATCGAACTGTTATAAACATCTGATATTACAGCTAATATTTCATACGATATGAATATGAAACTAATATTAAAATCGGTGGGTTTTTGAAGTGAACTAGTGATAAGAACAAAGAGTATGAAACAACAGTATTATTGACAATAGAGGGTCTCATGAATTAAAACACATCATTTGAAGTTTAAAAAAGTGTGTTTCTTTATGTAAAAGACTATACTTTCATTTATAAAATCCATGTCGAAAATTTTTCACTTCAATAAGGCGGGAAAAACAGGGCATGACTTCAGTGTTCAATATCGATAATACACCAATCAATCACAATAAAGATTCTTAATTTAAAATGCTTTATTCATTATCTCTGCACTTAATTGGAGTATATTTGATAGATATATTGGTTATATGACAACAATACATTCAACACAGGTTAGCATGGCAACTATTGTTCTACCATGGACTTATACGCAGTTACTGTTACGATTCGATGATTTTACGAAGAATTCCACAGCCTGCTAGTAACACTTTCCTTCATAAAACTGAATAGTGATGTTACAGGTCGTTCAAAAATAAAGTAGAGGGAAAGGAAAAATGTTAAACTTTGTGGCTTTACAGAAACGTAACTATTTGCTTCATAAAATAAAAATATATGTGTATGGTGTTAATAGATAAAGGCTAATCTTGCAAAAGTATTTGCACTCAAATTGGAAACTTAGGATCTCCCCTAGTGTACTAGCGTCCTTACAAAACACATAACACAGTTATTCCTGTAACATAGGTGATAGAATCAGTCTTCAACTTGCAATGTGAAATTTTGAGTGCACCGAAGAGCATAGCGTTGAATTGCTTACATAACATCAAGGCCCAAGCTAAACTGCCATAGATATACCAGACATAACACAAATATATTTATTTAATCGCAGTCTTGCCAAAGTATAATTAAAATATTATGTAGAAGCCAGGAGTTGGATGAAAGTGTCCAGTTTAATTAACGTAATCTTGGAGACAATACACATTGGTAACAATTGGTTACAATAAACATTGAAACCAATTCCAAAAATAAAGTCCTAATTCATGTGATACTGAGTCATGGCAATCGGTGAAGCAAGTATTGAAGTAGTGAACGACAGTGAAATAAAATTGTCCCGTACCGACCGGTACTGTCGACTCAAACACAAATGAATACCTATAAACATAAACACTAAAATGAAAATGCAACAATGTGATATTATGCAGTAATTGACACATATTTATGTAAAATATCCAGTCAATTTACAACATCACACCTGCGTGTGGTAGCCTACATACAAGTCTGTTGTCGGTGATTGAAAGGAGAGGGGGGGGGCGGGGCCCCGTGCGTGACACTCAATAATTCTCGGCGCTGTAATTGGCACAGCTGTTTTTTTTACCGCCCCTTTCCGCGTCTACTCTTGTTCTTCAGGCGTTTTTTGTGTGTTTTTCCCTTCAATGTCGGACACAGATTTTAATGAAGATTGAGGATGTAAAACGATGCATTAGTCAGAAAGTAGAGATATATTAAATTACCCTTATTTCTCATTGATTCTTGTCATTATCCAACATAAGATTGCAGAGAAAACCAAGAATATTTTTGATAAAGAGTTTTACTTTGTTTGTACTCCAAAAGATGTCAAACTTTGTAAGTAGTGTAAAAATACCAAAATAGACATTAAAGTATTTAAAAATGACGATTTTTCCACAACGATTATCTATAAACAAGTTTGTACATGGGTTCAATGATGCTTTTTGGACATCATTTATTACGGTTCGCAAGTCTCTAGTCTATAACCACATGTGGAAGAGTCTTGAGGCCCTGAAGTTATAGGGGAATAGAAGAGAATATAGTCTCTCTCGAACACCAATGAAAGAACAACAATATGTGAACCCATACACAACTAATGCGATATGAGATATTGATTCATTTGCACGACTCTACAATTATTAATGGCCTAAATAAATTTGTTTCTTTAGGAGTCAAATCTAGTACAAATTTAACTTTACTCAAATTCTCATCTCTAACAAGCAAACTAAAAAAGATTCAATTGATGTCAGACAGGGTGACATATCTGGCACATACGACGCCTTATAGTCATCTAGAACTACAAATAACGATATTGTAAGAATTGTCGTTACAGTTGCTTGAATGCATTACTTTATTTTTTTATTATTATTATTATTTATTATCATTCATCTAATACAGGATATGTCCCAAATACATTGGATATAATAAAGATAATACCATTGGTCTATGCTCATAAATAAACACATACACACATAATACACAATATAAGCAAGGTTAATCAAATGAACCGTAGTCAACACAGGGCAGGCAGTTATTACGGACCGCCGATGTATTCGTAATTTTGTCTGCCTAGATAGATACCATTCTGTTACATTTCATACAAAGGTTTGAATGCCCTTTAATTCTCTGTAATTCCTAATTAAGTCCACTGCCAACAATTACAAACGCAACTCAGTTATTATTGAAATTATATAGTTAGTTTGGAGTGCAAGAGTCTACTGATTCACTCGCTGCTAATCCGACTGTCACATGAATAAAGATCACGATAAATCGTTCGGCTGTGGTCCGGCTGAACTAAACTAAAGTGGGTCCGTGGCTTAGTTGAGAACAAGAAAATCAGTCGATCTTTCGTCGAACTTGGCATTACACCGCCACTACCTGACTAGCACAAACATGCGACAAAATGCCCGAATTCATTACCAGAAGCCATAACGGAAGTTCAACCATGCGCAACATCTAGTCAAATAACAGGCGTTCACACAACAAACAAACGTTTACATTTGATTACTTTTTGACAGTTACGACCCAACAATTTCAAGGAAACTGGGGTCGCACTCGGGCTGTACAAACAACTTATTATAAATGCAGTGAAAAAAATGCCCTGCGGCGTTCTCAGCTTTGCCTCGGACAAAGTTTAGGCAATACTACGAGCTTTACAAGTCGCCTTTGATCGGCATTCTAGTCTTTTACTATTGAGAGTAAAGAATCCATGAAAGTTGGGAGTCAATGCACAAGTTAAATGTCTTCTAGACATTGAGGCAGTTCTCGAGGTTTTCAAATGTTTTCCTTTCAGCAGAGAATTCTATGCATTCGATTCCGAGGGACGATGGAACGTACAACAACTAACAAACTCAATGGTACGACTCTTGATTGGCAAATAGCTCTGCATTTAGACAAAGGCGCTTAGCACAAGATGTCTTACGTTGTCACTGCGCTTGCCACTGCTAGTAGTTGCATTTCGCACAGTTGCAACATTTAGTAACTTGTCAGCTTCTCTTACGTTGCCACTGCTTGCCACTGCTAGTAGTTGAATTTAACGTAGTTGTAACTTTTAGTGACTTAGTTTGTCTTACGTTGCCACTGCTTGCCACTGCTAGTAGTTGAATTTAACGTAGTTGCAACTTTTAGTGCCTTGCCAGCATATCTTTCATATATTTCCTTGTCAGCTTATCTGTCTTACGTTGCCACAGCTTGCTCGTTGCTACTGCCAGTAGTTGCATTTTAGCATAGTTGCAACTTTAAGCGACAAGAAGCAAGCTTTCTTTTACGTTGTCACTGCTTGCTAAGTTGCTACTGCTAGTAGTTGCATTTTAGCATAGTTGCAACTTTAAGCGACAAGAAGCAAGCTTTCTTTTACGTTGTCACTGCTTGCTAAGTTGCTACTGCTAGTAACTTTTAGCGACAAGAAGTAAGCTTTCTTTTACGTTGTCACTACTTGCTAAGTTGCTACTGCTAGTAACTTTTAGCGACAAGAAGCAAGCTTTCTTTTATGTTGTCACTGCTTGTAACAGCTCCTTTAACACAGTTGCCACTATTAGTGACTGTCTGATACCATGTCTTGTTGTCTTACATTGCCACTGCTAGAAGCAGCACCTTGAAACCGTATAGCCACTATTATAGTACTGTAAGCTTGTTGCAATGGCTAGAAGCTCAGTGTGAAGATCATCATCAATGCAAGCTAACACCATTCAACAAAGTGAATATGGTAGAATAGCTACCAACCGTGAAGGGAAGTGCTCTAGTGATACGGTTATGAGAGCATATTTTCTATTCTGTAAACTAGAGAACTCATGTTCAACACACAAAAGGTATTTTTGTTGGATCTAGCAGTGTCCGTTAAAATATGGCAGTCAATAATTAGTACAATTAATTAGAACCGGTTTGTTTTGTTTGTTTTAATGACAGCTGAGAAAAGATCAACTCTGCGCAACTCGCGCAGATCGTATTTAGGCGATTTGCCATTATTTTGTTTTGATTTCGCTGAAACTTGTTCACGGTCGATGATGTTTTGTGACGGCTCAAGGCTTTTTTGTATTGTCCGCACACGACAGACAAATTGTCATTCTCTTTTAACCATGGTTCTATAAAGCTTTATTATTTTAAAACACTTCAAAATGTATTAAATTAGCAGAACAGATAATGTAAATATTTCAAATTTAGGATTGGAAACCTATTACACGATCAATATACACCACGAATACACAGGCAGCCAATAATATTTGTTTGCCTTCAATTTAAAATCATATCAATCAAATGAGAAATCGTTCTAGTAATTTAACTAAAATTATGGTTTTAGGATTAATTTAATTCTTACACTCAAAAACTTTGAAGATTATTCTTTTTTCTGCTGGGAGACTCTTTCTTACAGTAACACATTGTGTTCAAACCTAAAGCACGTTAATTTAATAATTCAATTTTATTTTCCATCATACTTGTGAAACATACTTGTACTGTTGTACAAATACTGTTTAAGCCCCAGCTCGAACGATTTCGTTGGATGTATTCTGTCTGTTCTGGCTGTGAGTGTGGGCGAGCAGTTTCGAGCGCTTTCTGGCGCCAACGATGGCCTCAACAATCCGAGTGACAACTTATTCCTGGCACTAGATGGAGGTTTCAGAGCTGGTGGACAGCATTGTTTTTCATGGCAACAAGAAATGGTTTCTCATGGGTTTATGCAATATTCCCTTTCGATGTCTCTAGACATTCCAATTTCTTCTCTACCTGTCAACACAACTGACAAGAAATTAATGAGCAGCCGCACAATCACTTAAATTCTTTCAAGTGAGATAATATGCCAATATGTACATGGGCTAGATTTAAAGGACAAACTCTGCACGTACGAAGATTGATGGATATGTAAGATTTGCCGTTGTTTTTATTTGTCAAATTTTTGTTTTGCTTCTCATATTGTTCGAGATGTTTTTTAAAACATATAGCCCATTGACAGCGTGACAAACAGAAATACTACCCTGACCTAGTGCTAATTTGTGTTCAAATTAAGAACACACGGCTTTGTTGTATACTACTAAGTCTGTATGGTAATTTATTGGCATGGTTACTGGACTTTAGATGGGTAGGTGCCCTATTTCATAAATTGCATTAGTGATGGAAGTATTTTCTTTTTATTAACTACACTTTATTTTATTTTTGAAATGATTTTGAAATTAGTATAAGAGTATTGTATTGTAACTCATTTCGAATTGGTTAGTACAGTTTGTATAACATCATTGACGACAATACTTAACAAGCTACAACAAGTTTACAAGCTTGACAACGCTAAATTGATTGGCATGGAAATGATCGCATTGCATTGTATCCAGATGTTCTAATAACCCTTCTCTTCGCCATTGGTCTTCGTCCTCTAACCAAGCAAACTCCACACTCGCCGCGACCCCGCCAAGAAATACACAGTCGCAATATCCATTCAAGTTGGGGATTGAGAAATAATAAGAGTCGCGTACAAATTTAGCACGTTGTTTCAAAACTGTTTCAATAATACAGGAAGCCGAACTCCAGCGCCCACACGTATAAAACGGCGTACTACTTGAGCGCATGTACACTATACCAAATAGCAATGCAGCTTGCTTTGCTTCCAGAATCCTCAATCTCTTCCTAAATGTATAACCACAGATATAACGGATATAACGTTATTTATACTCCCAAGATATCACAGAAATTGGTAGATCTAGGGAGGCTAATCCTGAAAGTTGTCTCATGGTAACAATACTCACTTTAAATGATATCTACGTAGTTTTCACTTGCTATTGGCTGATTGTTGTGGCGAAAAACACCCAGTCAGCCAATAGCAAGCGATAACCACATATAGTCACTTAAATTGAGTATTGTCACTGTGACAACTTTTAGGAATAGCCCCCCAAGGAAATGAGCGTTTTTGTTGTAACTTTTAGGAATAGCAACCTAGGAAATGAGCATTTTTGTTGTTTCTCTCTTCATACATTTCTCCTCAGATTGCTAATTACTGTAATATGGGAGACAAGAGAACTCGAGGTCTCGTCGCGTACGGAGATAAGGGATTGAATCTAGACAGAGCCACACAAACCCAAATGGTCCAAAACATACAAACATTGTACCTAACATAATGTTCATTTAACTTCGTCTCAATGCCGTCACATGATTTTCTGGTGCCAAAACCAATTAAGTATAATAATTAAAAATATAAAAGTAGGACAGTTACGAAAAGTCAGAGAACGTATTGAAGTAGGCCACACGAAATGTGGAGGCGTTTGGCAAGGAGGTTTCTTAATTTATGAACGGTAACTCGTCACAAAACTGCAGAAGTAGAGTTACATCGTTTCATGTAACATTTGCATGACACATTTAAAAATAGAGGAAGATATTGGGTGTTTTTATTAAATACCCACTTAAAGTTGGAGAAAATGAGCAACTCGAGTGGGAGGTGATTTTGTTTCGGCTATAGTTAATGAGTTTGGTAAAATGGTTTCCGCAGACTTCTATTCATTGAAATGTTAATAGACCTTTGCCTCATAGAGCTGAGCTCAGAGCAGATTTATGGTGACTGCCCAGCTTAGGTAAGCCTATGAAACGTAGCCAAATATTCTTGAAATGCAAACAGTCTAGCATGAGACATAAACCAGCTGAGGCATTGTCTTTTAGAATGTATATATTTAATGTAAATGTAAGTGAAAGCTTGTTGAAGCGCGCCAGACATTACAGGAAATGAGATACTGCTTGCACACACAACTACAACCACAACCTACACGCATACAAACACACGCATCCTTACAGAACACTCAAATAATACGAGATAAACACAAATTCGTCGAATACTTCAAATAATGGATGTGAATAGAAGTTAGTGAGGTTGAACTTCTGATTTCACTAAATAAAGTTAACAACAATTATTTAATTAATGATAAAACAATTGTTCTACCACATACATATTGAACACAACATTGTATGTTGAATATATACAAATTAACAGCACAAAAACTTAACAGCACAAAAACTTAACAGCACAAAAACTTAACAGCATTTCCCGGAAATTCAACATTATAAAATGGTTTAAATTTCTTATTTGCCATTATTCAAATCCCGTTTTTAATGTACTACTATTGGCAACAGTGTGTGTTTTAATAACACGCGTTAAATTTCCTTGCCAAGACCCTGTCTGATTGAAAGAGTCCACCTGCTTCTCTCGAAGCTAGCGAGGTCTTTGTCTCGCCTTCTTTAAGTTATGTTAGGCGCGCAAAGCAAATATTTATGCCAAACCATTATTTCGAAATTCTTAGATCTGACCTGCGATTGCTGGGGACGTTATCTTGTTCAAAATAGAAGCGTGATAAAAAGAATTCTCATCAAATATTTTCTAAAAATATTAGTGTACGTTCATTGACATACATTCGACACAAGGAAGGGGCGCCCGAGAAACCTGAACTAATTAGTAAAGATATGTTCAGGGTGCGTCCCAATGCTCTTTTTTCACGCTAGTCGACTATAGCTTCGCTGACTAATTTGACGGAAGTGTCGTCACAAGCAGGTGACCAAAGCTGTTAGTATGCTAGTGGCTAGTGGGTAAGTTAGTCAGTAGTGGGTAGTTGGTGAAACTGTACACTAGAATACCGACTAACAATGGCAGACGAAGTGCCACTCGAGTTATTAACATTTTGTTAATCAGAATTTGATAGCAGATAACAAAAAACATGTTTAATTGATAATCCATCAACAATTTTGATATGTTCTTTTGAAATGACATTAATCTGGAATTTACACCTTTGATGTGTACAACATAACCTGTATAGTTAGTTCACTTGGATAGGTAGTGTCCAAAGCTCGTGTATGGCTGGTGGGTAGCAGACCACCTAGAAGGCTAAATCACATTGGGACGCACCCTCAACGTTTCTGCCAAACTTGCGATTATGGTAAAACCATGCTAATAATAATAACGATACTTTGTGGGAATCTCTGTCTTGGGTTAACAGTAAAAACTTGTTTTCAGTTCTGTGACCACCCACCTTCAGAACCCCCGATTTCTCTCTGATAAAACTGGTACAAAATACTTAAAATAGTAACAAAATAAACCAAAACATATAATCTTTTCGAGAATTTAGTGATCATTCTTACAAATGGGTCTTTCATCCAATAAATATTTCCGTCTTCTAAATGTTCTTCTTTAGGCACAATAATTGTGAAAGATGTTTTGCAACAACACATGCCAAAAGTTAAATGAGAGCATTTAAAAGACGGTAATATTCATTGTGGTACTGAGAAACTTTCACCTGAAAGAGTGGATGACATGTTTTGCATTACTTTTTCTCTATGTTCAAGCATTTTTATTATCTTTAAGCATTTTTAAGCGACAGAAGTCGGGGGTTTCGCATAGTAGGTGGACAAACAGCCTTTTAATGTGACTGGGTATTTCGGGTATTTTGGGGGGGGGATATTCCAAATTTTAATATTGTGGAAGTTATCTGGATGTGGTTCATAGAGAACTCAATCCCAGCATTCTCCTCCTTAGGACTGGGAGGAGTCGAACATTTTGTCATCCCGAATCGCGTGGCCACTAAACGATTGGCACTTCACAGATTTACATAGAAACGAACTGATTATATTTAATAACCTACTAACGGTGGCAGGATTAATTTTAGACCTTAAATCAGTCAAATTGACAGATATTTGACAGGGGGATTGTTTACACGAGACAGTCAAAGGAGGAAACCGTCAACAAGACACAGTTAGCCTCGAAGGTCAAACAGTTCCATTCAAAGGTGTCGGTTTTATACCTCATCAAAGGTGGAACGTTTCAGATTTTCGTATACACAAATGTACAAAAGACAAAAATATTTAATTTCACTAATCAACTGGTCATAAACGAAACAGTCAAGTTAAGCAACATCGGGCTTCAAGACGAGAGAGGGTGGTTACCAGAGCAGATTGGGGGGAATTCGTTTTTCTCGTCAACTGCTTGGCAGTCCAGGCTAGTGGAGGAACCCGAACCTATATGACTTTTCAAAGTTACACCAACTTTTAGGATGAGGCGTAAAGCAGATGGACCATCTGCTCGTTACCTCGATACTTTTCGACAGGAGTAAACTACGTGTCGGTACAACATTTCCCCAATTGGAAAACTTTATATTACAATCTCAATTAGTATTATTATCCTTTATTCAATACATTTCAGACACATATATGTGTGCCCGGTATCCTTCAATCACGCATCACTAACTATACTGCAACACTGTATGACTACTCTCGATATTATAGTTTCACAATGGATCTTTGATACGATTATTTTACTACCCCCAAAGTAACTATATAATCTCTTACCATCCTCAGATCCTTATCTCCTGTCCCTTGCATGCCTTCCACGCTGTTTCAACGGTAATCAACATATTCCTGGCGTTCTTTCACACATTCGCAAAGGTAGTCTTCCGCTTAGTAGAGTGTACAAGCCTCATTAAGTCACGCCCGCGGTGTTAGGAATTTCCAGGTATCCAGCCAAGAGACGCAAATCCTTAATGCACCTGTTTCAAGGAGATGTTAGAGCCTATAGAAATGTATAGAAGCATGAGACTTCTTACGTTGGGTAACATTAGTATTAAAATAAGTAACGGCCTTAATTTTGATTTAATATTATTAGCTGAATCGCTGAGAAAGGGGTCTTACGATCAGGAGGGCTATTGCTGAAAGTTGTCACGGTCAATACTTACTTTAAGTGGTATCTACGTGGTTATCACTTGCTATTGGCTGATTGAGTGTTTTCCACGCGGTCCGCCAGAGCAATCAGCCAATAGCAAGTAAAAACCAAGTAGATATCACTTAAAGTGAGTATTGTCAACTTTTCAACTTTCAGGAATAGCCCCCCAGGTAACTGAGACGCCTCCAGTGTGATCGGAACTCGCTCGGTCTCAGGAACCACTTAGAAGGCGAACCCGGTTACAGGAATGTTGAAGTACGCGAAAGCAAACACAGACACCTAAAGTTTGTTTTTATTTCATCTAAATATTAGCGTTAAACATGAATGGATGAGTTTTGCCCGTCTTCTTATATTTTTTGCTGATTACTTTTTCTGCGTTCTCGTTTATATTTACAAGCTTTTAAATAAAATATTATTTATTTATCTTGTGAAGGTAAAACGTGGAACCAAAGTAGTACTTTTAGGTTTGGTCTGTGTCGAGCAGCTAAGTTACGCTTCCAGTTTCTACTGGCATGGCGCATTTTCTTGTAAACAGATTTATTCTATACTGACGGAATGTTTTGCCATTTTTTTCAATCCGAATAAATTATCATTTTGATTTTTAATAAACATCCGTTAAACCACTAAGCCCGAAGTCCATGTTCGCAACGAACTGACAAGAAGAATCTTCGAGCCTTCCATTACAACTTGAACTCTATGTATTTTGGGCTGCCACAAGGTGGGAAAAAAAAAATTTAAAACAAATTTAAAGAAAAATGCAAGACAAAATTTTCGATTTTTTAAATTTTTCAATTTTTCAAAACTTAAAATGCAACTCACTGCAGGACTGTTGATGTCGGCTGCTCAGCAGAGAGTCGAATGCAACGTGTTTTATATCCCACATTCCCCAACGTGTGACTAATATCAAAACTAAAATAAGTAAGTGTGTCAGTGTGGTTGTCTTCACAATGTGATTCCTATAGATTGTTCAGTGGACACGGGCTGGTGCAATCAATGATGCAACTAGCCAACACATGCATGCTACGTCTATTTCAGTCCGCATGATGCATGCACGAATCTATACTTAAATATATTATTTGTATTGCAAAAATGCAATTGCGTCAGTGTTGTCAGTTGTGTACAGTAAATTGTTCGCGCTATGTTTTAAGACGTAATTATAACACTCTCATGCTCAAGACGCTGTTTGGTAATCTTACTCGACGCGATTCTGCGTCGTTGTTGCTGCGCAAACCGATGGACGGGAATAAATCTTCTTGAAAGTAATATTGAATTAGTTTTTGTTGTGAAAATGTCGGCCTAGATTGCGAAAAGTTATCATACACATGTTGGAAGTTGTCCAGACTGACAACTGCCGAGTGTCGCGTGAGAAGCGTTGGCAACTTTTAGAAAATGTCAATGAAAATTTTCACATTTTGAAAAGTTCGTATTATCATAAAATTTTATGTTCGAACGTACATTAAAAAAATGTGTTCAAAATTTTATGTACACTTACTGGTAATGTGCCGGTATTTAAAAGCGACAGACTCAGACAGTTGTGCTATCATTACTAAAATACTTATTGTATAATTAATGAAGAAGTTATTTAAATACATTTTGTTTTGATTTTTCTGGCAGGCAACACCACAATTTTTTACAATTCACACAACACAATCACAATTTTTGAATGAGGACATTTTATGAACAACAAAGCTAACAATTTCTATGACACCATACCATAAACACTAAATGACCAATCATAATAATATTTGTAACAAATATTTGATAATTTTCTGGAAAAGCTGTATAAAACTAAAAATTAATTAAATGGTAACTCTTCTTATGAGAGTGAGTAACGCTATATGTGTTTTCCACGTTATTTTAGATATGTCTATTATTGTTACATTTTTGTAAGACAAGCCATATAAAAAATTAATATGAATTTATCTTGCATGTCTAGGCCCAACAATGTAACGAGTTTTAAATTAACGATAAAAATAAATAATAATTATCAAAATAATAATAATAATAATAATAATAATAATAATAATAATAATAATAATAATAATAATAATAATAATAATAAAAATAATAATAATAATAATAATAATAATAATAATAATAATAACAATACTAATAATAATATTAAATATATATACAATTATAGTTTATTTAGAATCTACATAATATACTAAATAACGGGTCACGAGTATTTCTTTCAAGTCTTTCAAAACTGTGTTCTTGTATGTTGGTGGGGCTGGGTGGTGAGAGGAGGGGGGTGGGGTGAGGTCGAAATACATCTATTGACTCTCCTAGCTAATTATTTTGTAACTTTGTCCCTATTCTAAGCATCAATTCTAAGGTCGATGATTCTATGACTATCTATAGTAGCTGGAATGCACTTGACACTTGCACTGTGTAACGATTGTCGTACCTTAGTCGTTACACCTGTGTGCTCAAACATAGATCAAACAATGAGAGAATCAAATGAATTCCTGGCCGGCCGTGCATTTTGGAACAGCCTGAAAGTGAGTAGTAGGCTGCTGCGTGTTGCAAGGCAAGGCGCGAAGGTGGGGAACTATCTATTCAACTCACTGGTATGATGCATGGATCTATATCTGTCCACTGAAAGACAAACAACACATTTCTAACTGGGGGTTGTATTTTTAGACTACCTGCCAACACGTTCTGTCATCAAGGACATGATAAATAAGTATTGCTGGTGATAGTGACTGTTTAACTACCTGCCAACTTTCAGGTAGAAGTGGACTGACTAGTCGAGTGTTTCTGAGAATTAGTGATCCAAGTATTATTATAGGACAAGTGTTAATCGAGCTCAGGATGAGAGTGACCACAACTCCCATTCACAGTGTCGATTATAACCAGTGGCCTATCCAAGGGGGGGGGGGGGGGCTGGAGCCCCCTTCCACCCCGAAATCCCAGCTTCAATAATTATACTCTGCAAATCATCTAAATTTACTCAAAAAATGAAATACATTGACTTATTTATTTCTCTATTTGCTAAGTCAGGAAACACTCCCGCAGGTAAAATTGTATCAGTTGTAATAATATATAAATTTGTGTATGTAATTGTATGTATGTGTAATGTACCCCGCCCAGCAAAGCACCTCAACTTCATCTTAAAATATTAAAATTTAAAACCACCTCAAAAATTCCGATTTTTCGAAAAATTATCTGCAGCACTACTGTGGGAGGCATCGTCATTGCATAAAACGATAATAAACGTATAGAGAGCTCAAGCCGAAATATCATCGTCATCGTCAAATTTGAGTCAACAAAAATGTAAATGATTTTATTCAAAATTGATATAAATTGAACGTATTTTTTTGTTATATAAACTTAAAAAGTAAATTGAATCAAGCATATCGCTTGCATACAAAGTGAAGTCCATATTACAACAATAGGCCTAGGAGTTAAAATGGAAAAGTATGGAACGTAACAATGATCAGTAGGCAGTGCACAGTCGGTCTACAATGATGCAATGAGTGCTACTATTAGATTCTCTCTGCACGAGTTGGTAATATAGACAGATAACGTAAATGTGGACACTCTCCTTTACCAAGTTCCGTGTTTCTTGTTTTCTCGCATTGTAATGGAGATAGAATAATATTGGACTCAAGCCCCAAGTAACCAAAACGCGAGGACTCGAATCACGCATTATCCAGCAAAGCACGTCGCTAGTAGTAGTTACCATTCATTATTCATTAGTAATGTTCATTAGTACAGTTCATTAGTAATGACCATTCATCCGATATATCATGTCTCGAATCATGAATGACACAATGCGTATACATATGTGTAACTCGATATAACAAACAACATCACGAATCCCGCTAAATCCGCCGCAATAAAATGAGGGAGAAACAACAAGGTTTAGGTTTTAGTGCAAGCCTGTTTAGTCATCAATAACTTAGCCAGATTCCATGTAATAGCCAGCAATTAAAATGTCTTGGAAGGGAATAGATCTAGGCTCCACGACTATGAATAGAATCTTGTTTTTCACGGATGTTTTTTGCAAATAGGATAAAATGCTGTAGTTCAACAAAATTAACATCCCACTTTCTAAAACCCAAAATAAGTATAGTCACAAAAGTTTTAACGATTGTGCGAAATAGATCAAAGGTAAAGCTAGGTTTGATGGCGATGGTAATAGATGATAAATTAAGCACTTCTTCTAGCGATCTACAATGCACACGATCCCATAAATTATAACGCTTGGCGTGTAATGAAATAACTACCCTGAATACCTGTGTGAAACAAAAAAGCGGCAACTGATGGAGTTGGGTTATGTAAACATTACAGCTATACTATTAACGCACTATCATTTGTTATTCCTTCCTCTTAGAAAACACCCAGCATTATGAGCTAAAGCAAATACTATAGCTATAAAATATTTACATTTTGATTTGCACTTAATTCAATATAAACAAATACTACTCCATGAATGGAAATGGCTGCCTTTAAAGTGTTCAATACTGAGCTAAAACAATATTGTCACTTATTCGGTAACACATTCCATTAGTAAACAAAAAAATGCAAAACATACGTACAAAGATACAATTGAACCGACGAAAAGCAAAAGAATAATTAAATTAAGCTTGACGATGAAATGAGAGAAGTGCTTGTTCGAGCGGGTAAGCTATAGAAACGGTAAATGATGTGGTAGAGAAGGATTGTTTTATTGAGAGTGCGTTGCGTTGCATTGCACAAGTAATGGCTCTCAATATAAACCGAGTCGGTTCGGTTGCCAGATTTCGACTATTTACAAACTAAGAATAAGCCCATATCGCTTACATGTTTTACGTTATAACAAGCCAATTACTAAAAATGTGATATGTTTATTTTAATTTACAATAATTTAAAATAAATATTAAGAGTGTATACAATTTTTTTTAACTAACGTTTTTTGCAGAACAAATGAAGATGGTATGGTTTGGATACCCTACAGAAGAATGATACACAGAAAAAAACAGAGTTGGGTGAGCAGATTGTGCTGGCCCTGAAAGAAGAGATGCGGAAAGTATGAAGGAATGAGGATAGTGTATGATCTGGTGTGCGCGTTGAGGAAGGAGATGTATGAAGGATTGAATATAGTGTATGAGTTGAGGAAGAAGGTCTGTTCGTACCTGAATAACGACGTAAGTGTGTGAAGTGTATGACTTAGTGTATTTCTCTGCCACAGTGGGAACTCTGAATATAGATACATCATTAGTATCTATATCTTAACTAAACTTACAGAAAGCAGGTATTTTTTCAGTGTGTTATTTATAATTCTATTTATGTAGGGATCAGGGATTTAGCACAAGCTTTCAATTTGGCAGGGGTCCCAAAATATTTAACTAGTAATTGTCCACCTATGTTAACAACAAAACAGCCGAAGAGAAGAATACTGAATGAAGATGTCACCATCAATATTCAAGAAAAAGAAGAATGAATAAAAGAATAAAATCAGGAGAGATAGTCAAAACACAATCTTGGCCAATTGCTGGGCTTCCACAGAACAACCTATAGTCGTGGATTCTTGCTTGGTACGATAGAAAAACTATTTAAATCAGTCTTAAAATATGGTAAAATAACATAGACAGCTAGGTAATTTATTACCAGCGTCTGGCAGGTAGTGTGGGTAGTATAGCTTATTTGGCAGTCTTGGGTAGATTACTTTAAAATCAATAACATTAGTTTTCCACTTTTGACATTGTTATAGTAATCCATTTTGCGCTTATAAAGATGTTATTGTGTTATGCTTTAAATAAATTTTACAGCTGACGAAACATGTTATAATTTAATATTTTAATGTATGCAGTGTACTAACAAAGTGTTTTGGAAGATGCGGAATGTACTATTTAGTATATAGTATGAATAATCAGGTAATAAAAGAACTACTTAAACAAAAAATCTTATACTAAGAAACTATGTCAAAGACAAAAAAGTTAACGATCTATCGAATATAACCTCAACAGACATCCCCAGCTGTGAATAAACAAAATAATGAGAATGTGTCTCTTCTCTTGAAACGAAACATCTGTTTGTGTGTGTCTTTGTTTGCTTGTCAAACAGCCCGAAGGTCACGCCAATGTACAACGAAAGTTTTGTATGTAGGCCTACGGCATACAAAATGCTATACGGGTAACGTGTTGAAATTCACTTGTTATATAATGCATAATCTTTTGAAAGGGACATTTACAAAACTATGAATGTTTGTTGTAGAACAGTCGACCTGTTTTTATGTAAATTTAAACTGCAATACAAATTTAAAAATCATTTTTACTTAACTGTTTTCACGTTATGTATAGCAAAAGGCTTTGCAACAAAAAAAGTCCACAAGGAGTTTTTTAAATGCCAATATTATCCCTTATCAGTAAGAAAATGAGCATGCACATTATAAACGGCCCGTGACGCATCTACTTTGTTTGGCATGTTAACAGACTAGTGTAATATATTGCCTATGAAACGAGGGAAAACTGCCACCAGTAGCAGCACGGACCATCCGTATAACGTTCTACTAGTTTAAACTTTCCATTATCACAGGATGCCAACATTTAAAAATCTCAGAGGACAAATAAGAAATAAAATACATAAAATTACGACTTGGTTTGAATAAATGCCAAAAGAAAAGTAAAAGATAGTTACTAATGAAGCAGTTAGGAGTTCTTGACACATTTTTGGTAACACCGTTAGGAATTTGCAAAAACAATCTCATTACATAAGAATACGAAAATAACGCTCTTCCTAAACCTACCACGTATCAGCTAAATTTATACTTCTATATAGAACATTTAGTCTGATACATGCAATCGGCATTCTCTACTCTAGACATTCATCAATCATGCCTGCACTGTCCGCAACGTTCCATATTGCTATACAAACAGGGCAAGAGGCTGACAATACATGAAGGTATGTGGAACAGTTGAGTCGTGTGGTTAAATTACGTAACATGTATTTACATACATGAAATAGCAGTATGGGAATGTATAATATGGTCTACTTTGCAATAAAATCACCCACCACCCCAATACCAGGATGTGGTGTAACAAGTTTTGCCCAGGCAGATAGCTTCCCACTTTTGAAGGTACGTTTTCCACCTTTTTGGTTTAAATATAAAAATATTAAATATGTGTATAGTTGCATTTCAAAATAAAAATAGAAAAATGTTAACACATGAATGATTATTTCCACTACAGTAGGCTATAGAAATAAACAAAAAAGCAAGAAAAAAAATTAAAGTGAAAAGTAAAGCAGTATTATGCTCAAAAACATCAGGTAGAACTTATACAAAATCACGAAATTTCGGGAGTAACGAACCGGCAATCTCGACTGAAGTTTTTTCTGGGATTTTCCTCAGTCACAATTTGAATCCTGGGATTGAGCCCTATAATACCTAGATGGTGTCCCCCCCCCCCCCCCCCCCCCGTACATGAGAGATTCCTACGAAACAAGACGAACGCAAACTTCCTGCAAGCCAAGGAAGGATACCTCTACGTCAAAAACCGCACAAAATTTTAATTTTTAAATGATATCACAAGAATGGGCTTCGAAATCGAAAATCTGAATCAACAGCGCACTGTGATTTAGTAAGCTCTACATACTGAATGCTCTAAGTTCTGTCTTATATTGTAATCAGTATGTTTTTTATATATAATTAATTTTATTCATAATTATCGAATTAATAATCAAAATAACTACGCTAATGGTTATATTTCATTCAGTCTGTATAGGGCTTACCAAAACACAGTGCGCTGTCGATTTAGATTTTCGATTTCTTGTTGCAATCGAGAGATAAAATTAAATAACGTTTTTGTTTTTTTTCTTCATGTTCTTTCTTATTTACATTCTTTTATTTTTATTATTCAATATGTTTAATTTCCACTTCATTTGATTTTATTTCATTCCTCAATTATTTTTTCTTGTTCTTGATTTTTATTTTATATAGTTAAGTAGTTAGTTTTGTTTTTGTTGTTATTGTTATTTATGATTTCATTATTATTAATTGTTTGCATAGCCTAGTTTTATTTAAGGTCCTCCTTTGTAAATCAGTTTTTATAACTGAATGATAGACATTAAATAAATAAAAAAATAAATAAATAAATGAAAATTTTCTGCGGTTTTTGTTGGAGTGAGGTTGACGCCTCATTAATCAAACCTTATGTTACGTAGGCCAATATCCGCTTCCTCATATTATGTAGGCAGCGACCCTACGGAGGGGAGACAACTCTCGTCGCACTCGCCTGCCTGGCTGGAGGAAAAGATGCCAGAAACATCAAAGTGGCTGTCAAAAATCGTTTCGCAAATCCCTTGTTAAAAGATTATTACAACGCTAGATTCAACGACCGCCGTAGTCATCACAGCTACAGTTCATTCACCAGGCTATGAGTCACGTCATTTACAACCTGCAATATCCCACCTCAGAGTAGTTAAAAGTGTGTTTTGTTTTTATTATTATTCTACTAGATTAGGATCAACTTTCTTTTAACACAAATGTATTTCTTCATTTCGAACGGAATTTGATTTAAAAGCAAGTTTAAAATTTCGCTCGTATTTATGGCGGAAAACGGGTCATGACGGCATCAGAGCGATAACCAAAATAACTCTTCTTTGCAGATTATCTTACCCAAAGATGCATACGTGAAATCAAATGTATGTATAGTAAATAATAATAATTAATAATTACTATTAAAAAGAAATATTTTCCATTTTGGAAAACACTTTAGATTGTTGTTCACTTTCTGGGATCATTAGTAACAACTAATCATTTGTTGTAGAAAGAAGGCAACAGTGGTGGAGTAATTTTCATTGTTCATCTTCATCACTGGCGAGAACTCATTCATTTCATAAAGAGAGCTTTTACGGCATACTACGTCACAAGCAGTTTGAAAATAAAAGTAGACCTATATGAAACAGAAATTCGAAAACTTTGAACTAGATTTATTAATTACTCTTAATATACTCTTAAAGTACGTTTCTGGTTTATTTATATTGGCAACTCATACACATAACCGATTAGATATCGAGGTCGTGTATTCATTGTCAGCGTCGTGATCGGCATCGGGATCGGAATCGTGATTGTACAACCATTATGACATTACGATTATTTGTGAACCACGCCATAAGAACCATTTAAATTAACGTTTTCATTATTTCCGGACTGCGATTGCGATCCCGATACCGACAATTATGGGTATAGGGCCTTATCGTCTACCTACGACAAACTTACCGTAAAACGGAGATCGCCATTTCCATCTGTATCCTTTTCCATCTTCTTGTTGTCAAATTGTCGAATAGTCTTCGCCATTGTCCTCCGCCCTAAAGCAATATGGACATATTGGTAAGATAACTTATACACATTAATCATGGAAATAGTTATGAAATTGTACTAACACATAATTTTACTCTATTCAGTGTTTAGTAAGATAGACTCTTCTTCTGGACTCAGGGTATTATAGGGTACAGAGTACCACTGCCTGTCGTACGAGGCCAAAACGAGCAGAAGATCTATAATCTCGTTTTAAGTACATATTTAAGCAATAATAATATTAACACGCAATACATATGAGCGAAGGATACCTCTACGTTAAAAACCGCAGAAAATGAAAGAACGAAATAAAAACCACAGTCATCTTTCAGTCTGTAGGGCTTACCAAACCACAGCGCTATGATAACTCAGATTTTTGATTTTGTGTTTCTATCTTGAGATACAATTAAAAATGAAAATTGTCTGCGGTTTCTGACGTAGAGGTATCATTCGCTGTTAATATATGTTCTCACTTCGATATGTTGCATCATTGTATATACAAAGTAGAATCCATGATGGAAAGCGCTGTGCATGACACAAGACAGTTCACTCCACATAATGTCTTTCTGAAGGCAGCCCACAGTTTAACTAACTTCTCTAAGTTAGGTTAGGCCCACTCGGCAAGCAAATACCGCATGTCACAATCAACCGCTGTTTCTTGCCTTCTAGACTGCAAACATATGGTTTTTGTGAGTTGTTTCTTTTTTACACAAGAAGAAACTGGTGCTGTTGTGTGACTCATTTTGTGATGTGTGTTTATTGAAGCTTCTAATGCACACAAGATCCAGGGTTCGATTTCTAGTTCGGGCTGGGTTTTTGTTTTATTCTGAAATTTAATTAAACCTATTTGTATAGTAAAGGGCCTAGAAGTGCACATGCATAAATGGTGACTTGGGACCCGCCGTAGACCATTATCATTAGCCTAAGGTCTGCTTGATCTCCGACTAGCAGAGGCTCGTCGAACTCGAAGTTAGGTCGTCGCAGTCCGTTCAATGATGTTAAATATCATATGTTATTCAAATGGGAGAAACCTTACAGAAAACAAATGAAGTGCTTTGTCAAAATAACTTATGACTTTAAATGACAGAATCGCACTATTTTACGACAGTTAAATCATTTCATTCATCTCGATCAAAATGTCTCATTTACGTGTGTTTTAGTTTACATAATCTACAACGTATATTTATTTATAAAGGTGTTTTTGTAGTGGGACGCCACACAATTGTGATTTTGTTCCCTTGCGACGACCTAACTTGGGAGTTCGCGAGCCTCCGCTAGGCGGAGATCAAGTAGACGTTGCCGTTAACCAATTTGTAGCCACCAATAATAATTTAAATGTTGCAAATGTGAAGCCTTTCAATTATTTGTATGTCTATTTGAAACTTCTTTGTTGAAGATCTAGCTAGAAAGAGTTTTTCTGGCGTTTGCGTAAACTTCTATCTCTTCGAATGGGCGCCACTGCTCCAGGCAGGACAGAAAGCAATAAATAAAACGACAGCACCCCCCCCCCCCCCCCCCCCCCCCTAGTAGAGCGACGTGATGGCAAGGATTTGTTGAAACAGACGCGGGAAAGAAGACAAGAATCCTAACTTAATTACTTTATCCTCAAAAAAGAAAGTTAAAACATCGTAATGTTGCTAAGGTGGAACGAAACTAGTATACTGGTTGCAAATGTAGTGGAAACATTGCTTGAGATAAACAGACAGCGGTTATGGCTCATATCATGGGTTGATAAAGCGAAACGCTTCTCTGAATGAACATCGCGACACAAAATACACGTTTTATAGCTACAGTGTACTCACTCAATTATTTTAACAGGGTAACTGTGTATGCTGTGCAAAATTGAAAACATAACGGAAGAAAATATTTACATAGCCGCCGTCCTTCAATGCTCTATCATCATTTGTCAATACTCGCATGTCAATATAGGCTATAGCAATTGGTAATATTATTGTTACATATTATTGTACTTTCGATGCTACTGTTTTAAAGTTTTTGTTTGATTTTTTAATAAACATTATTGAAAAAAATAACATTTTGACATAACCGTATAATCTACTGATTTCAATAATCCACATCCGACAGTCTAAACGACTTGAATGGATGTTTTCATATTCGTAGGTGCCAACGCTACCGAAATCTTTGGATGCTGTTGAATTGCTGCCAAGAATGGGAGTTTTCATATGTTACGTATGTCTCCCACCATGAGGATATGGCGGTTGTCACACTTCTATGACTCATGTCAGGCGTGAGAGCTATTTGGGTGTCAATGAGGGCCCGGGCTACTCCACGGTCCACACATGACCCGCATTCTTCACTCTGCCATGACGATATGGCGGTTGTCACACTACTATGACTCATGTCAGGCGTGAGAGCTATTTGGGTGTCAATAAGGGCCCGGGCTACTCCACACATGACCCGCATTCTTCACTCTGCCATGAGGATATGGCGGTTGTCACACTACTATGACTCATGTCAGGCGTGAGAGCTATTTGGGTGTCAATGAGGGCCCGGGCTACTCCACGGTCCACACATGACCCGCATTCTTCACTCTGCCATGAGGATATGGCGACCACTAGAACTATAAACAATTTACCAACAATAATTTTGTCGTTTATGTATAATTTCAGGAATCTTCAGTAACTATATATCTCGGGGTTCAAGTCATGGAAGCAACTCTCATAACACTTCTCAACTCACTATACTTCACGACTTCTACATTTCCTCTCCTACCCAACAGAACACTGTTTTATTTTCCATTGCCACAAACTCTCTTCAAACAACATTTTAATTATCACTGATTCTAAGTAGTTAATTTGGTCGGCCAGTTACTTCACGGCAACAAATGTGTCGCATCACCTAAAAGTCAGAGGTCAGGTCAGTAGTGTTGTGAAACACGTTATCACTTTAGACATAGGTCTACTTCTCGGCAGGATAGGGTCCATCCCACCAATAGTTAGTGCCTAGCATAGGCGTGCGTATACGGCCCAGGCCGGACCTAATGTGTCAACATTGGCGGTCGGGCCCCGCTGGACTCCAATTCCTTTAGACCCGGCCTGGGCCAAGAGCACTTTTACTTTAAACTTAACTTTAAATTAATCTTTTAATTAAAATGCACTGTCAGTAGCGCGTTTTTACGCAAAAACACACTTCACCCGGGGCTGCGCAAATAATTTATAATTTATCTTTTATTGAAATTAAACGAAACATAGCTCTATAGGGGCCACAAGATCCTATGGCAGCGGAAAGCGTCGCGTCTTAAAATCGCTTTTTAGGCCATAAAAGTTAGTGCATCAACCGAAGGATTTTTCGCCTACGGCGAAATTGTCTCCGGCGGCTGGGGCTTCGCCCCAGACCCCAGCTGTACCACGCCACCCTGTGCCGGGTCTAATGTTAGACGCTGCGCACGTCTATGGTGCCTAGTGACCTGGTAATAACATCGATTATGACTGAACGTCGAGCAAGAACTACACGCTCACGAGGAAAAGTGGAGTAGGGAAGGGAAGAGGGAAGAGGGAGACGCATAAATACGTCGTGTCTACATACAACTTCCGGAAGCAAGTGGCGATATGAAATAGAAGCGAGTGGGCCGGCTGGCCTAGCGTCCACACTCCACTTACCCACGCACCACGTTGAGTGTGGGGTTTGTGCATACATGATAAACTAACAAGCCACATGTGACACTCAAACGACGAGGACGGTACAGACAGGAGCTTAGAGCAGCTGCTGTAAGTACAGAAGCAGACATAGGCAATCGTTCCTACAAGAAGAAAATTGAAACGCGTTAAGCGGGGTTTACACAAATGACTAGTGATTATTGACTAACCTCCGTGACTAAGCCACAGGCTTCTTTCGTTGGCTGGGAGGGAGAATACTGCGCTCTGATTGGCTGTGACTAAGGTTTGTCTTGACTTGCCTAAGGAATTGAACATATTTCAATTCCTTGGTCAAGTCAATACAAACCTTAGTCACAGCCAATCAGTGCGCAGTATTGCCAATGAAAGAAGCCTGTGAAGGCTAAACACGATGTAAACGGCCCATTAAACCACAATGAACCAACCCTCAAAAGTGAAAACAAGAAATGAGTTGGATCCATATTCTTGTAGTCAAAGGTCTAATTTAAGTTATGCAATAAAGAACTAAGACTCAAAGTGCATTTCTCCTCCATCTGAACCAACCATCAACACCGTAGTAGCTCTTGTTGTGCAAACAACAAGGAACCAACCCACATATTCTTGTATGCCATTGTTCCTTCCTTCCATAATTACAAATACAACACAGAACTAAGACACATCTCATAACAAATATGTTTTTAACCCTGTCTTTAACAAAAAGCACCATGACTACATGCCAGCATCAACACTCTATCATAGTTGTCCATGATAATGTCACACATAATAGCGATTTGTAAGAGAACCTGAGTATATTCATTTAATTTAATTCCTTCCAATTAATCTCAATTACATATATTTTAAGTGTATATAAACAAACCTGCGTGACATACCACAGATTTTGAGGTAATTACGTAAAGTTTCAGGGGCTGTCAATCGGAAATTACGTAATTTCAAACAAAGTATCGATTTGTGAGAGAACCTGAGTATATTCATTCAATTTGATTCCAACCAATTAATCAAAATTGCATTTGTTTTAAGTATATATACACAAACCTGCGTGACATAACACTGATTTTGAGATAATTACGGAAGTTTGACTAGCTGTCATTATAAATTTCGTAATGTCACACATAGCAGCGATTTGTAAGAGAACCTAAGTGTATTCAATAAATTTGATTCTTTATAATTAATCTCAATCAAATCTGCTTTAAAAATATATAAACAAACTTGTGTTACATACCACAGATTTTGAGAAAATTACGGAAGTTTGACAGGCTGTCATAATAAATTACGTAATGTCACACATAGTAGCGATTTGTAAGAGAACATAAGTACATTCATTTAATTTGATTCCTTTTAATTAATCTCAAATACATTTGCTTTAAGTATATATAAACAAACCTGCGTGACATGCCACAGATTTTGAGAAAATTACGGAAGTTTGACGAGCTGCCATTATAAATTACGTAATGTCACACATAGTAGCGATTTGTAAGAGAACATAAGTATATTTATTTGATTTGATTCCTTTTAATTTATCTCAATTACATCTGCTTTATGTATATATAAACAAACCTGCGTGACATACCACTGATTTTGAGATAATTACGGAAGTTTGACGAGCTGCTATTATAAATTACGTAATGTTACACATAGTAGCGATTTGTAAGAGAACCTGAGTATATTTATTTGATTTGATTCCTTTTAATTTATCTCAATTACATCTGCTTTAAGTATATCTAAACAAACCTGCGTGACATTCCACAGATTTTGAGATAATTACGGAAGTTTAACGGGCTGTCATTATAAATTACGTTGTCACACATAGCGATTTGTAAGAGAACCTGATTATATTCATTTAATTTGATTCCTTCCAATTGATCTCAATTACGTTTGTTTTAAGTATATATAAACAAACCTGCGTGACATACTACAGATTTTGAGATAATTACGGAAGTTTGACGGGCTGTCATTATAAATTACGTTATGTCACACATAGTAGCGATTTGTAAAAGAACAGGCGTATATTCATTTAATTTGATCATTTCCAATTAATCTCAATTACATCTTTTTTACGTATATATAAACAAACCTGCGTGACATAGCACAGATTTTGAGATAATTATGGAAGTTTGCCGGACTGTCATTCGACAATTACGTAATGTCACACAGAGTAGCGACCTGTAAGAGAACCTGAGTATATTCATTTTATTTGATGGCTTTTAATTAATCTTAAATACATCTCCTTTAAGTATATATAAACAAACCTGCGTGACATACTACAGATTTTGAGATAATTATGGATGTTTGACGGGCTGTCATTATAAATTACGTGTCATACATAGTAGCGATTTGTAATAGAACCTGAGTATCTTCATTGAATTGCGTTCGCTCCACCTATTTGGAGATAATTGCGTTTGTTTATCTTAGAAACGACATATCGAAGGCTATGCATTTACACACGTAAAGTCTTGATTTGTTAAAAGACGTCGGTATAAACTTAGAGGCTATTTACTCAGTTCATGCTTCGTGAGGGTAGGTTCCTTGAGTTGTTTAACTCCGTCCAAATGTGAAACCGCGGATAGAAGTGGGTCAGCGGTAACAAGCTAATCTCCAGTCCGGAGGTTCGGTACCAGTTACCGGCCATCCTGACTGGAGGGTTTCCTCTAGTTTTATTTCTTTAGTCACAACAGCCACAAGACGAATGCTGGGATTGAGTCCTCCTCACAGCAAACAAATCCGATAAAGATATTATTCTATGAATTGATTTGTTCCAAACATAATGAATTACGCAAATATATTTTGATGTTATCTGTAGCTGGATAATATTTAGCTGCTATATCTATCCACAATTTAGATTTTAAAAGTTATTTCGAATATACAAATAGGTGACCATAACCTTAAATTCTTATACGCTTTTTAAGCTCTAAATTCAGCATACTCGATTGAGGATAAACAGTTGAGATGGGGGTGATTTAGGTATAACTTACTATTATTTCGACTGGCCATATAACACGTGAGTGGACACATTATAATGAAAAATCGTAATAGAACAGTAAATGCACGTCTTATGCGGTATTCGAGCCCAGATCCCTTATATATATATTTCCTTGTATTCGAACCGAGCATGTCCAAACCTGTCCAGGGGATCCGTGTGAGCCAACAAAGAAACACATGTTCTTGTTTCATAACTTGTCACTATGGTAATCAACGTTCTCTAAATGGTGACTAAGAACAAAATTCAATGAATGTTTTCATTTCATTAGTTTCTGTCTTCGGAGACAATTTAAGAATGTTCTAAAGAGTTTTGAGATTAACTTTATGTTTCCTGCGAATGTTTACGTTGACCTGACATAATGTATTAGTCAGATGCCAACCGACTACTTTGCACAAGTTTTGTTTCAGATGTATATAAAAGCCCGAAGGCGTTGAACTCGGCTCCGTTTCCGCATCATTGCCAATAAAAGATGATCAAGATGCCAATATTCGAGACTCAACACATATTATCAAGAATAAGAAGAATCCTTCACGTTCGTTCGTTGTATCACATACGAAACATCTATCCATTTGTATACGTTTGTATTATAATCCGACTTTGAAACACTAGTTACCGATGGTTAGAGCAGATTGGAGGGTTCGAAAGCTTGTATAACAGCTTTGTTCTTCTCGTCAACAGTCCAGGTTAGTGGAGGAACCTACACGACTGGTCAAAGTTACACCGTCCTTTCGGATGGGACGTAAAGCCGATGGTCCCCTTGGTATTTTTCGACAGGAGTAGGCTACGTGCCGGTACCAGGCTTCCCCTCCTCCCTTCCTCATCATCATTTATCAATCATCACTCATCAGCAGTGTTGTGACTTATCTAGATAAAATTATCTAGATAACGTATCTAGATAATATCTGTTATCTATAATCTTTATCTAGCTAATTTTTTGGTGTTATCTTTATCTTTTATCTAGATAAAAATACAGATTATCTTAGGCCTATCTAAAATTTTTAGCTTTTAGATAAAAAAAATAGATAAAATGTTTCACCATAATAATATAGATACAAAATAATAATAAAATATACCATTTTTCAAAATGAAAAATACTTCTACTGGTTTTTCCCTTTTTTTAAAATGGCGGCAATTTGTTATTAAATTTTTGTTATTAAAATCCATCCACATTATGATAGATATGGAAAAAAATAAGTAAATATTGCTTTTTGAAACATGTCAATAACTTAATAATATCATTATTATCTTTTATCTTTTCAAAATTATCTAGATAATTATTTTCATCTTTTATCTATTATGTAGATAATTTTTTTACACTTTATCTTTTATCTTATCTAGATAATTTTTTGGGGAATTATCTTTATCTTTATCTAGATAAAAAAATAAATTATCAAGTCACAACATTGCTCATCAGGCTAAAGTGGGCATTGTGCCATACACTGGTCTTAATTACAATAAAGTAAAGTAAAGTATAATCTGAACCGTTGTACTACTTAGTGCTCTTTAAATAAGTACGCTTACTAATCAAACAACAAGTGTTCGTTCAGAGTCCAAGAGAACAAGAGAACAACTGAAATGTATGTCAAACTTATTGGCCACGGGTTCTTCTCTTGCTTCCGTAAGTCGTGGCGTGTAGCTGTAGTGGGGGGTTAATGATCCAATTGCGCTATTTTCAACGATTTTAAATAAGCAAGGGACGGTGTACATTTCGGAGCTATTCATACATTCACACATTCCGTCACGGGGCACAACCGCACACGCACATACACGCACCCGCAAGAACACATAAAAATCCGTGATTCGAGCCTAATTCTTACAACTCGGCGCAAAACATGACTATAGTGTATATTTGTTTTATATGTTTGTATTTTTAGTTTTAACTGTGTATAAAATCACACAAGCGGAATTTTATATTCTGTTGTGCGTTTTAAATAAATAATAATAATAATCATAATAATAAAAATAATTATTATAGTAATAGTAATAATAATAATAATAATAATAATAATAATAATAATAATAATAATAATAAAAATAATGAAAAAAATAATAGTAATAATAATAATAATAATAATAATAATAATAATAATAATAATAATAATAATAATAATAATAATAATAATATTATTAATAATAATAATAATAATAATAATAATAATAATAATAATAATAATAATAATAATAATAATAACACAGCGAACTACTAGCATGTATGTATGTTCTTAAGCAACCTTACATCAAAGACAAGTGATTCGTGCCAACAAGCGGACCCCAATTTTAAATAGCGATGACTGGCTGGCCACGAATCACTGGTCATGACAAACGCATCAGTAATGACTAATGTTGCTTACGTACAACACACTGTACATACAATCCATAGAAAAACCTCGATTCAAGCTTTATCTTAATCTTATATGACGTCATAATGAAAAGAAATAACAAATATATCAACCTAACAAAAAATAATATTATGTTTTGCGGGTTTGAAAATAAAAACCCTAGATGAATAACGAACATAAAATAACTTCTAGAATGAAGCAAATTTAACATTATAACATTAGATTAATAGGAGCAATATAAGATGTTTCGTATGGGCCAACTATAATTCAATGCATACATTTGTGTATCCATCACTGTCTTGTACACACCCGGAAAAAGGACGAACACAGTTACAATAAGACTTATTTGTGACAGGAATTAAACGAGATGCCTTCATTTGCGCACTTCCCCCCCCCCACCCCCACCCCCCGCACACGCACACGCACACGCACACGCACACGACACACAAAAGCAGTTTATATTCTGTATTCTGTAAGTTTGTTTGATTTATTATGTAACAAAACATATGGAACTATGGCTGTTATAATATGTCACTATTTCACAAATATACTTAATTATGAGTGCGTAAAATGTCACTAGTTTGTACAACTCACTAGATAAGTTTATACGAAACATGTTACTATATATTTGTGTGTGAATCGCTGGTTCCGTGGGTTTTTTCCTGCTTTCAATACATACGGTATAGAATTCGATTTTCGGATTGAGCTGGGTTTTTAAAGTTTTGGAATTTACTCATTTCTAAAGATAAAATATCAAAAAAGTATGTATTAGTTACGTGACAGGGTGGGTAGACTCTGAATACTAATGAATGTATTTATTATTTAGCATGGATACTTTTATCAAGGAATTTTAGAAATATTACAAATATTACAAGCATGGCCCGACACCTTAAATTTGATATTCAAAACTAATATTTATAGCTCTTCGTCTATTTTTTTTTCTGCGAAGCAAACGTGTTGATACTATAAAAAGGTATATTTAGAAATATCTACGACTTTTACCTAGAAATTGTGAAGGCGAGCAACAGAATATTTACATCGGCGAAAATGAAGTAAGTACACATTAAATTTCTCAGTTCTGAGGGTTTAAACTTTTTTGACAGTGTATCTTTGCTTAGTTTATACCTCGCAAGTGTTTCAATATGAAGTAGATGATGTGTTACGTTTGAAGATATGTTCCTGAATATTTTCGCATCACTTAGTGGATTTAAAACTATAAATCAGAAACTAAACTAGTTTGAATATATTATTAGAAGAAGTTGGCACTCGTGAGCAAAGTAAGGCGTAGAAGTGTTATAATCCATCTCGCTCCTCTGGAAGATTCTGGGCAACGTTGCTTTATGAGCGAGCGAAGCGAGTGGGACAGATATCCAATCAAAGCGTACTTCCCTCACATTGGTTTCGTCATGGACTAATGATGTGGATGATATTTTTGTCTGATTTACAAAAATAATTACTATAAATTAAGAGCTCATGTTTTAGAAATATCTGTGTAGCCTCCATCTTGAAAGGAAGTAATTTTTTTGTAAAGTGGATTAGTAATGTTATGAAAACAAAAAGGTTTTCCCAACTTGCAAGTTTCTTTGTTTGGACAATTGTAAGATTGTATCGTGATGATACATATTTCAACCTTCTCTGTTATTTCTCAGTAAGACTCATAACCCACAGAAAGGTTGAGATTTGGACGGAGAGTTGGTCGGAGATAAGTCACAGGAAGAGTAGTAGTAGGACATAGAACAGTCGGAGAGTATTTGAATGGAGAGTATTAGAAGGAAGAGTATTTGGTCGGAGAGTACTTGAAAAGAGTACTTGAAGGGAGAGTATTTGATCAGAGAGTTGTTGGTCTGAGAGTAGTTGAAGAGAGTATTTGAAGGGAGAGTACTTGAATGGAGAGTATTTGATCGGAGAGTTGTTCCTCTAAGAGTAGTTGAAGAGAGTATTTGAAGGGAGAGTACTTGAATGGAGAGTATTGATCGGAGAGTTGTTGTTCTAAGAGTAGTTGAAGAGATTATTTGAAGGGAGAGTACTTGAAGGTAGAGTATTTGATCGGAGAGTTGTTGATCGGAGAGTTGTTGGTCTGAGAGTAGTTGAAGGGAGAGTATTTGAAGGGAGAGTACTTGAATGGAGAGTATTTGATCGGGGAGTTGTTGGTCTGAGAGTAGTTGAAGAGAGTATTTGAAGGGAGAGTACTTGAAGGTAGAGTATTTGATCGGAGAGTTGTTGGTCTGAGAGTAGTTGAAGAGAAAGTATTTGAACAGAGAGTACTTGAATGGAGAGTATTTGATCGGAGAGTTGTTGGTCTGAGAGTAGTGGAAGAGAGTATTTAGAGGGAGAGTACTTGAATGGAGAGTATTTGATCGGAGAGTTGTTGGTCTGAGAGTAGTGGAAGAGAGTATTTAGAGGGAGAGTACTTGAATGGAGAGTATTTTATCGGAGAGTGTTTGGTCGGTCGGTTGGATTTTAAAAAACTGCAATTTAGGACACCAAAAATAATCAAATCATTTTAACATTTCGCGATTAGTATTCAATCGACATTATTTGGCTGTTGATGAAACAGTTTCTTAACAATATATGTATCAATATAAACCTACATTTATGAATCAAATACTGCAAACATTGGCAAGTATTTGTTCTTCCTTAGCAATTAAGTGTATTTTTATTGGTATATTTATCATTTTCTATCAAAGAAAAAATTCCAGGAGCCTGTATTGCATAGCAAACGTCCACTATTTGGTCCCAACTCGAATTCAGGCGATCCGATGCAAGATTTTACAACCCATTATACGCCGCTGTACACAAGGTGTGATTAAAAATAGCCACGGCTCTTCATTTTGCAGCATTGGGAGAGTACTGAACTATAAAAATTCTGCATTTGAACCACCTGCTATGATGGTTGACTTTACATCCAACTAAGTATATATATATTTTCAGTCGTATGTTCACAAGCAATATAACATGTGTGCATTTCAGTTTATGAAGCAAAGTCTGTTGTGAACGACTATAAAAATAAAACGTTATTATAAAGGTGACCCACCGAATGTTCTCATTAAAGAAAAAATGAAGACATATTAATAGTTTCGCAAACAAGTTGAGAGATCATGGTTTTGCAAAAAAAATTAAAGAACACTTCACTTACTCCAGACATAAAATGTACTGATTTGTTAACCAGCTAAAACGTTACAAATCCAAAGCAACTCTGTTTAATGTTTTAATATCATCATTAATTATACTGCTCGTCTTGCTTTACTACAAACATTTCATCAAATCACTTGCCCAGTATAATGTGGAAGGAGTCATGTCGGGTTCTTATTTCAAAGTAGCATTTCACGTTAAAGTATGTGAGCCGACAGACAACGTGCAAGCCGCGAAACTGGCGTATTAGACTCGTCCAATTTGTTCCCTCGGTCAACACTTCACGTGATTCGCTTCACGTGAGCTCAAAGGCGTTTAAGGTTATGGACCAGTGAGTATTATTCACGAGTAGTGTCAAAACCTTGTTACACTCACTAGAATGTTGGTCATTCCATAAGCCAACCAAAAATATCTGCACATGATTTTATAAGAAATATTAAATGTGTAATTATACTTAAAACTGTACTCGGCACCTCCACCAAACACGATCACTATCACTATCACTATCACTATCACTATCACTATAACTATCATTATCACTATCACTATCACTGTCACTGTTACTGTCACTGTCACTATCACTATCACTATAACTATCATTATCACTATCACTATCACTATCACTATCATTATCACTATCACTGTCACTGTCACTATCACTATCATTATCACTATCACTATCACTATTACTTACACTATCACTATCACTATCACTATCACTATCACTATCACTATCACTATCACTACCACTATCACTGTCACTATCACTATCACGATCACTATCACTATCCCTATCATTATCATTATCAATATCACCATCACTATCACGATCACGATCAATATCACTATCACTATCACTATCAGTATCATTATCAATATCACTATCACTATCACGATCAATATCACTGCCTAAAAATTAGATTCATCACTTAGTTGGAAACGAACTCATTACTTTAAATTGGAATGGATGTTAATATTATGTGTGTATTATGTCAGACAGAAAATATTCAGTTGCCACTTGTCACGTGTGCGTGTGCGTGTGCGTGTGCGTGTACACCTAGAATAGGGACAATTACTCTGGACTCAAAATACTTACGTATTGTGCATGCTTGTTAAAATAGAGGTGATGTCATATTTGGTAACGTATCAAAAGAAAACGACCAGCATGAAGCTGCCTGGCAAATGAAGGACAATTTGTCTTCCGTTTGTATTTGTTTATATACATTGGTTTGTTAGACATTAGACTTCTAGAGCCAAATCTACTTTCTGAAATAATTTGCCACTCTTTCAACGCGTATAGTGGCAATAAAAGTTAAAACGCGGTGTTCAATGAAAAAGTCACCTAATATATTATGTAATTTGAAATGGGTCATATTTGACTTTCAGAATCAAATTTCCTCACCTTATCTTCCACCAATCAAAGACGATGATTCGCTGGGAAAATTCGACATGTTCTTTGCTAAGACGAGATTAATTTAACTCGTGTGATGATGTTTTGTAGGTTATAAAACCCTTAGTTTTTCATTTTTTTGTTTACTTAGTTTTTACTTAGTAAGACTCTTGTCATTCATTGTTTCTTGTCAAATGAAAAGATAAATAATAGCAATATTTTGATAACTGGCCATGCAGCTCACTTCAGCATACTGTAAGTTTGTAAAAGCTCTTAAACAGTCTGTTGACGAGAGCTGATAGTTCTAGAAATATTGCTGTTCTTCAAAGTGACAAGGAACGGTGAATATAGTCATAGGAAATTATTGAAACAATATTAGTAATAATTAAATGTACTTACATAATGATGAAGGGCAAAATACAATGCTATGCAAGAATATATTTAATGCTACTTATTCTACTATCTACCTACAATTAGTTTTTAATTGCGAGCATAACGAGCGTTTCCATTCTACTCTTATGACGCTGGTTCTGTTTTACTTACTTACTTACTTACTTACTTACTTACTTACTTACTTACTTACTTACTTACTTACTTACTTACTTACTTACTTACTTACTTACTTACTTACTCACTTACTTACTTACTTACTTATTTACTTATACCTACTTACTTACTTACTTACTTACTTACAGATAATATTCACAAGTCACAATACTTTCTATAATATTTAGTGTTGGTTGCATAATTCCTGACATTTCGAATTTCAAAAACTTCAGTCTACCCTCGCAGAATTGGTGGAACAATTAGTAGTCACTACTGTGTCTTGTTCTCTTGCATTCATATCGATATAGTTTGAAGAATGTTGCACACTAGGCCCAATAGAAGTAGTGCTTTATTTCCAATATATAGTACAACAATTTTTACATATTGTAAAGTAATTACCCTTGGGCTAGTAGTCTAGGCCAACATGTTAATAGGGTTTGTGTATTTGAAACTGTAATGATTTTATTAATTTCACTATAAAAATAGGCATGTGTATAATTTGATAAATAACGTTGATTTTAATTTTTTTACGTTTAGTATTATATGTCTGAATAAACTAATTAAAACTAATATGTTTGAGTTGTATATGAAGGATATTCATGCGCTCGTGATTCGCGGCTCAAAGAGGAACTTGTTTGCGTTTGATCTACGTCACTGCTTGGGAAGAAACGACAAATACGTAATTTAATTAAATAGTTACTTAACTACCAGGAAATGAAAAAGCAGGCGTTGAACGTCATAAAATATGCCACCAATATAGCACATACTTAACGAATTGAGGATGTTTAAGCTAAGCACGTACGTAACCGACACAAAGTAAATGCGAGATATGTCTTATTTTCGTCTTCTTGAAAATTAATAAGGCCATCCATCAGAACCATTAGCTTAAATAGAGAGGGTTGTCAAGGTTCCTGGCAAATTCTTGGCGAGAAAGGTTAATTAGTGTTGCCGTTCGATCACCAGTACGCTAACGGCAAGATAACCAACTATGTCCACTTATAGCAGAACAATCAACGACTATCTGGGTTTCAATGAGTTTCCACTATACAAAAACATACTTCTATCTTGAAACGCAGTAAGTGTGCAATTACTTTTCAAGTTCTTTCACTTGCTTGAACGCCAATTAAAGAGAACTTAAAATGATACATAAACGTAAAACTAGAGCGGTCATTATGTACTAGTGTAAAAATACATTAGATCTTTGCCAAGATTATGAATGCCCCATATACTCCATGAAATCGAAGTCTCTCCAAGTTAGATGTAGCACTTGTTTCCAACAAACAAGCTATGATATTACCGGGCCCGACATTCAGGACAGAAATAGATGGCTAATTCGAGAGCGCGTTACTATACAAAAATAACCAACCTACCAACAGAGATAGATTTTGATGCAGCAATTCAGTTGAAACTGTGCTTATATAATGTCACTCGCATATAGTAGTGTCAGTTTCTCATTTCTCACGAATAAGGAGGTTCTTCTTGATTCACTCGCGACCTCAACACTCACGTGTTCATTATCTGATTAATGAGGGCCTCCCATTGGCTGGCGGAGAAGTCTTTATGAGACGCGTCGGATATCTGCCACGTCAATCAAAAAAGGTGTTCGATGATTTCAGCGTATGTGCTGTTTAGATTCTTGCAAATGTATTAACAATCTGGATGTTTTACGGATAGGGTTTTAAGCACATTGACAAAAAAACTTATGTTCAGAGAAGAGAGTTCGGCTGAAAAATACACAAGGCAAGGGCGTTAAAAGTTTCCGCGCTCTCCACCAGGATCGCAAGTGAGAAGAAACTGTTTGCTCTGTCCATACATCCCATGAAACTGTTTGCTCTGTCCATACATCCCATGGTGTTATCGAAAAAAACTCACAAACTGTACAGTTATAACATGGCCTCGAATTACTCTAGGTGCAATTAATTGAAAACATTTGTGTAAAATATCAGCGCCAGATCTGCCGAAAGAAGCCATTTTATGTCATGATTTTAAAACAGTTTCCGTCACGAATTGAATGTACAGTTTGATTTTAATCAGATACCGTTGTAGAGGTATAATACTTTTGATACCCACGTGACATCATGGACATTGTTGGCGGTCATACTCCCGTACAATAGGTATCGCAGTTCAACACATAGCGGCCATCATCCCGCACACTAAGTCATTGTTGGCGGCCATACTCCCGTACATTAGGTATCGCAGTTCAACACATAGCGGCCATCATCCCGTACACTAAGTCATTGTTGGCGGCCATGCTCCCGTACATAAGGTATCGCAGTTCAACACATAGCGGCCATCATCCCGTACACTAAGTCATTGTTGGCGGCCATGCTCCCGCACATAGCGGCCATCACCCCACACTAAGTCATTGTTGGCGGCCATGCTCCCGTACATTAGGTATCGCAGTTCAACATAGCGGCCATCATCCCGTCCACTAAGTCATTGTTGGCGGCCATGCTCCCGTACATTAGGTATCGCAGTTCAACATAGCGGCCATCATCCCACACACTAAGTCATTGTTGGCGACCATGCTCCCGTACATTAGGTATCGCAGTTCAACATAGCGGCCATCATCCCACACACTAAGTCATTGTTGGCGGCCATACTCCCGTACATTAGGTATCGCAGTTCAACATAGCGGCCATCATCCTACACACTAAGTCATTGTTGGCGGCCATGCTCCCGTACATTAGGTATCGCAGTTCAACACATAGCGGCCATCATCCCGCACACTAAGTCATTGTTGGCGGCCATGCTCCCGTACATTAGGTATCGCAGTTCAACACATAGCGGCCATCATCCCGTACACTATGTCATTGTTGGCGGCCATGCTCCCGTACATTAGGTATCGCAGTTCAACACATAGCGGCCATCATCCCACACTAAGTCATTGTTGGCGGCCATGCTCCCGTACATTAGGTATCGCAGTTCAACACATAACGGCCATCATCCCGCACACTAAGTCATTGTTGGCGGCCATGCTCCCGTACATTAGGTATCGCAGTTCAACACATAGCGGCCATCATCCCGTACACTATGTCATTGTTGGCGGCCATGCTCCCGTACATTAGGTATCGCAGTTCAACACATAGCGGCCATCATCCCGTACACTAAGTCATTGTTGGCGGCCATGCTCCCGTACATTAGGTATCGCAGTTCAACACATAACGGCCATCATCCCGCACACTAAGTCATTGTTGGCGGCCATGCTCCCGTACATTAGGTATCGCAGTTCAACACAGCGGCCATCATCCCGTACACTAAGTCATTGTTGGCGGCCATGCTCCCGTACATTAGGTATCGCAGTTCAACACATAGCGGCCATCATCCCGTACACTATGTCATTTTTGGCGGCCATGCTCCCGTATACATTAGGTATCGCAGTTCAACACAGCGGCCATCATCCCGCACACTAAGTCATTGTTGGCGGCCATACTCCGTACATTAGGTATCGCAGTTCAACACATAGCGGCCATCATCCCGTACACTATGTCATTTTTGGCGGCCATGCTCCCGTATACATTAGGTATCGCAGTTCAACACATAGCGGCCATCATCCCGTACACTATGTCATTTTTGGCGGCCATGCTCCCGTATACATTAGGTATCGCAGTTCAACACACAGCGGCCATCATCCCGTACACTAAGTCATTGTTGGCGGCCATGCTCCCGTACATAAGGTATCGCAGTTCAACACATTCATCCCGTACACTAAGTCATTGTTGGCGGCCATGCTCCCGTACATTAGGTATCGCAGTTCAACACATAGCGGCCATCATCCCACACACTGAGTCATTGTTGGCGGCCATGCTCCCGTACATTAGGTATCGCAGTTCAACACATAGCGGCCATCATCCCGCACACTAAGTCATTGTTGGCGGCCATGCTCCCGTACATAAGGTATCGCAGTTCAACACATAGCGGCCATCATCCCGTACACTAAGTCATTGTTGGCGGCCATGCTCCCGTACATAAGGTATCGCAGTTCAACACATAGCGGCCATCATCCCGTACACTAAGTCATTGTTGGCGGCCATGCTCCCGTACATAAGGTATCGCAGTTCAACACATAGCGGCCATCATCCCGTACACTAAGTCATTGTTGGCGGCCATGCTCCCGTACATAAGGTATCGCAGTTCAACACATAGCGGCCATCATCCCGTACACTAAGTCATTGTTGGCGGCCATGCTCCCGTACATAAGGTATCGCAGTTCAACACATAGCGGCCATCATCCCGTACACTAAGTCATTGTTGGCGGCCATGCTCCCGTACATAAGGTATCGCAGTTCAACACATAGCGGCCATCATCCCGTACACTAAGTCATTGTTGGCGGCCATGCTCCCGTACATAAGGTATCGCAGTTCAACACATAGCGGCCATCATCCCGTACACTATGTCATTGTTGGCGGCCATACTCCCGTACATTAGGTATCGCAGTTCAACACATAGCGGCCATCATCCCGTACACTAAGTCATTGTTGGCGGCCATGCTCCCGTACATTAGGTATCGCAGGTCAACACATAGCGGCCATCATCCCGTACACTAAGTCATTGTTGGCGGCCATGCTCCCGTACATTAGGTATCGCAGTTCAACATATATCGGCCATCATCCCGTACACTAAGTCATTGTTGGCGGCCATCTCCCGTACATTAGGTATCGCAGTTCAACACATAGCGGCCATCATCCCGTACACTAAGTCATTGTTGGCGGCCATGCTCCCGTACATTAGGTATCGCAGTTCAACACATAGCGGCCATCATCCCACACACTGTCATTGTTGGAGGCCATACTCCCGTACATTAGGTATCGCAGTTCAACACAGCGGCCATTATCCCGCACACTAAGTCATTGTTGGCGGCCATGCTCCCGTACATTAGGTATCGCAGTTCAACACACAGCGGCCATCATCCCACACACTGTCATTGTTGGCGGCCATGCTCCCGTACATTAGGTATCGCAGTTCAACACATAGCGGCCATCATCCCGTCCACTAAGTCATTGTGGGCGGCCATGCTCCCGTACATTAGGTATCGCAGTTCAACACATAGCAGCCATCATCCCGTCCACTAAGTCATTGTTGGCGGCCATGCTCCCGTACATTAGGTATCGCAGTTCAACACATAGCGGCCATCATCCCGCACACTAAGTCATTGTTGGCGGCCATGCTCCCGTACATAAGGTATCGCAGTTCAACACATTCATCCCGTACACTAAGTCATTGTTGGCGGCCATGCTCCCGTACATTAGGTATCGCAGTTCAACACATAGCGGCCATCATCCCGCACACTAAGTCATTGTTGGCGGCCATACTCCCGTACATTAGGTATCGCAGTTCAACACAGCGGCCATCATCCCGTACACTAAGTCATTGTTGGCGGCCATGCTCCCGTACATAAGGTATCGCAGTTCAACACATTCATCCCGTACACTAAGTCATTGTTGGCGGCCATGCTCCCGTACATTAGGTATCGCAGTTCAACACATAGCGGCCATCATCCCGTACACTAAGTCATTGTTGGCGGCCATGCTCCCGTACATTAGGTATCGCAGGTCAACACATAGCGGCCATCATCCCGTACACTAAGTCATTGTTGGCGGCCATGCTCCCGTACATTAGGTATCGCAGTTCAACATATATCGGCCATCATCCCGTACACTAAGTCATTGTTGGCGGCCATCTCCCGTACATTAGGTATCGCAGTTCAACACATAGCGGCCATCATCCCGTACACTAAGTCATTGTTGGCGGCCATGCTCCCGTACATTAGGTATCGCAGTTCAACACATAGCGGCCATCATCCCACACACTGTCATTGTTGGAGGCCATACTCCCGTACATTAGGTATCGCAGTTCAACACAGCGGCCATTATCCCGCACACTAAGTCATTGTTGGCGGCCATGCTCCCGTACATTAGGTATCGCAGTTCAACACACAGCGGCCATCATCCCACACACTGTCATTGTTGGCGGCCATGCTCCCGTACATTAGGTATCGCAGTTCAACACATAGCGGCCATCATCCCGTCCACTAAGTCATTGTGGGCGGCCATGCTCCCGTACATTAGGTATCGCAGTTCAACACATAGCAGCCATCATCCCGTCCACTAAGTCATTGTTGGCGGCCATGCTCCCGTACATTAGGTATCGCAGTTCAACACATAGCGGCCATCATCCCGTACACTAAGTCATTGTTGGCGGCCATGCTCCCGTACATTAGGTATCGCAGTTCAACACATAGCGGCCATCATCCCGTACACTAAGTCATTGTTGGCGGCCATGCTCCCGTACATAAGGTATCGCAGTTCAACACATAGCGGCCATCATCCCACACACTGAGTCATTGTTGGCGGCCATGCTCCCGTACATTAGGTATCGCAGTTCAACACATAGCGGCCATCATCCCGTACACTAAGTCATTGTTGGCGGCCATGCTCCCGTACATTAGGTATCGCAGTTCAACACATAGCGGCCATCATCCCGTACACTAAGTCATTGTTGGCGGCCATGCTCCCGTACATAAGGTATCGCAGTTCAACACATAGCGGCCATCATCCCACACTAAGTCAACTCGATTACTGTAGTAGGCTTACAATGAATGAATGCCAATCCTTACCACTTAAAAGCAATTTATACGCGTTTATTAGTTCCGTTTTCTCGTGGTATTAGTGTGCATACCTAATTTGGCTTCTTGCTTTGATAATATGCGGCTTTCAAAGATGGCGATTGGACCTTTTAAAGCACGAATCACAATAGCATACAATCATATTATTAATTTTCATGCGAAATTTTAAATAAAATGAAATGATCCACATCGTCGAAGACTGCTACTGTTTCGCGTGATTATATAGGCTACTCAACAGAAGTGTTAATTCTTGGTCGCCTCACGTCAGGTGTATTCAAGGCATGGTGTACAGTTATCTCAGCAAATGCTTGTTTCATACATTAAATTTAATTCAACTGAAACAATCGCAATTAGCTTATTAGTGTTACGGCATCATATTGTGGTTAGATTCAATGGATTTGTTAAAAATCGTGTTTTAACTGTGATTAAAATGAATCGATGTAATAAGTCAGATCATTAGAGACCCACCAATGTCGAACACCAGAATATGTATACAGGAATAATTTTATTTCACAAAATGAGCACGAAAGTTGAGCGATTTGAAAACATAACATGCAAAACTTGAATCATCGCCGTCCGCCATGACCAACGAAATTGGTATAAATTGGTGAATAACAACAAAAGTCTAAGTCCTGTTTATTTAATAAAGAAATGCACTAGAAATCGGAAACCGTTATTATAATACAATTTTTATTTTTAATTTGGCCTTTGTGAACCAATGATATGCTGTGAGTGATTTAATCTTAATTTCATAAAAAAAAAGAAAAAAGGTGAAATAGTCCTAATGTATATAAGATAAGAATAAGATCATAGTCAAAGTGTTCCCATAAGGCCTTCATGTCGTGAATCAGCATAAATGCTCGTAACAATACATGAAATATGAATAAACCGCTAAAATACAGCTTTTACTCAAGAAAACCGACATTTGCCAATTAAGAAAACAAATCCCTTAACTTAAGCATTTGCACAGACATTGTACTGAAAATGTATGTCATCGAATGCAAAGACATAAAGGATCCTATAACCAGTCCTCTACTATCAATATCAGCAGCTATCTGAACTGTTCCTCGATCACTTCTAACGGTTTCTATTGGGCATTGGAGGCATCATGCCAAGTTGACTCCATTCCAATCGAAAGAGGGCATAGATTGAGCCCCTATTTCAGCTTTAAGAGGTGGCCAGCATGCCTGCAATTGCATACAACTGCAGATGCCATCGGCGGAGGCGTCACTATCGTCAAAGGGACATAAACATTCACTAACAAATGAACCATCCTACTCGCAATGACTCTAAGGTGTATATTTAAAGCAATGTGATGCCCCAAATAACATCCGTTCTACTGATGCCGGTTGCCAAAGGCTACCAGTTGAAAGCTAAAAATACTTCTGTAAGAATGGAAGGAAAACGTTTTCGCCGTGTTAAATGTGGCAGTGGCTGCTGAAGCATGACTTATATTTAAACAGTCACTACCTATGAAGAAATACAGAGAAAGAATGATTCATCTCACAGGCATATCTTGAACGCCAATCTAGTTCTGTGTCTACTCGTTTTCAGGACCACGTTTTAGGGTAACTGAATATTGTAAGACGAACTACCTTTATTCATGTCCCCTCAGTTTATCCGTAATAAGACATGTATGCATCTTATTCAAAACACGTCATTAGAAAAAGTTTGTATTGCATATCAAAAATTACAAAATCAGTTTCCGACTATGTATAAGTTTGCTATTCTGATACAAGGCAAATACCGCTTGTATTTTAACCCATACGACTAAGTATGGTTATCCAGCGAGAGTACCAGTAGGCAAGTGGAGTAGTCACCTGTTTTACCGACGTATCTACGAACATGTCCAAGAGAGTTCCGCGCGTCGCCACGAGCGCTAGTGGACGTACACGCCCGCTCTCTAGCGAGAACAATACGACGCTGATGAGTCAAGTACTGCGCACAATTGCGCATGCTCGTTAGGAGGAGGTGTGGCCGACGACAGTTCGATGTTTTGTTATCGTCAAGAAGCATGAAGAGGTGGTAAGAACACAAACAGCGGTAACACTGTCAAATTCAAGTGCAACTTCATTGGGAACAAACGAAAAGCAACGAGATATCAGCTGAAGGTAAGTTGGCTGATATTCTGTGTTCATCTATGCTTGGTTTTGATGAGATGTCTTTTGTATGCACGGATATGAAACACATAGTGTTACTTCTGTACTCTTGCGATCGATACCACAGTAATCAATGGCACGGGATGTTCCCATTTGGAGTTTCAGGTTCCCCTCTGGAGGATTGTGCAAAAAATATTATTTCGTACATAATTCTCTCTAGGGAGTAATCTCCTTACAAAGTGCTTTTTTACAAACATTGTCGTCAATTGTTGAATTAAACGTCACAGTGTAAGAAATGGTAAATAAAAAAATCAGTTGTTCGGAAGTCTTTTTTAATCCGATTCTGTATACATGGCATATTCATTAATAGCGTTTTATTAACATGATTTACATATCTAAACTTACCTTTTCTTTGTAAGTGGTATGTTAAGTTAAATGTTAGCTATTAACTGGTGTACAGTCAAACGTAAAACTTCCACTTGTAAATGTCAACACATACAGTGTATGGGCTACGTGCTACCACACTTCTGGCAAGCAATTGGCCCACGTGCGAATCTGTAATTTAACAGAAGGCGCCAATTTATACTGTTCTGGTTTTGAAGGTAGGATTCACACTATACCAACGTATTAGATTAAGATTATTTATCGTTTGACTTAAAGATTATTTTTATTCTTTCTTGTTTTGTATTCTAATTAAATGACTGAGAAGCAAGTACACTTTTAAAGTATTATAGCTAAATTATTGATTGTCTATGCGAACACGATCACTAAAAATAAATATTGTAACTAATAATGAATAAATAAATTATTAAACCAATTTACCTTGGTTAATAATTTCTATAGTTAGATTCACAATTGCCTACTTTTAATAGTGTTTTTGCCCAACTACACAGAACGGTTTTTTATTCATACAAGAGACAAACTATTAACATTATGACAACAAGTTCAAGACAACATTCCAAAACAGTCACAGTCTTCGGGCATCACTGGGATACATACAAAATAAAATTGTATGCTTGTCTTGGATGGTTACGAAACTTACATTATACATGTACGTAATACTTCGAAATATTTTGATTGTATCTGTCATTTTTCCTTACGTGTACTACACTGATTTATTGATAATCTAAAATGGTTGACTTTAACTGATCATTTGAAAAATGTCATTGTTTCGTAATTTTTAATTTGTATATTTATCATTTTTTGATGGGAGGTCGGAATCGAACCGGCGACCCACCAATTAGAGTTGCACATGTTACCGCTGGGCCATCTCTACGATCTTGGATGGTAGTGTTGATTTTAGTAAATTACCTTTGAATAACACATTTTGTAACACAGTTTGAAAACACTTTACTTGGCAAAGTTAATCTAAAACGAAGGCTGAACTATCTTTGAAAAATTGAAAGAATGTCATATGCCAACAATAACAAGACACGAAGTATGCGTCACATGACCTTCATTTATTATCTACAATTGTTATTTGTTCATCCCATTGTATATTTTTTTAAGTTATGCGGTTTATATTGTAGGGATTTATCTTCTGTTTCGTTGCCTTGAGGACGAAAAAAATTTAAAAACATCATTAATTTAAAAAGTTCTAAAATAATAAAATAGAATTATTGAAATTATATGATAAAATGCCTTAATTACGCAGTTATATCCATACTATGTTTTAATGTTCCAATAATACATCAAACTTGACTAAAACGTAATTTTTTATAACTCTAACTTTCCATTCAAAGTTGATTGAATTTAGTTTTGGGAACACCGAAACTATATTCGATATTCGTTCACTCACTTGGATTGCATTTATTGTTCTGACGTCGTGTCTCTAGTCTACTGTTGAGTGTTGACTGCTGTTGATTGCTTTTAAAATTAGCGCCTAATTCTCTAGATCGGTGGTATATTATGACGACTCTCGAAAGTATGAGACAGACCTTGTCATTCATGCTCAGCCCTGACACATTGGGCCGACGACTCAGAAACTCAGACAACTTCATTCGTCGCAGACCAAAACTAGAATGTATGGATTAGTGTTCCTAAAGCCCTACTGATTTTTTTCGGGCCGCATACCACGTTACAATAATTCGGTGTTTCTTTAAAAACATTTAAATGTTTCAGATTATTTCAATGCGAATTAAAAAAAAAAAAAAAAATTGTCCATTATTATATTAATATATTTTTGCAGTATGTTGAAGTTTCTAAAACGATTTTAGTCTAAAATGTGTTTTAGATTATAGATCGTAAAGTATCGGAAATGTGTTTTAGGTTATAGATCGTAAAGTATCGCCTATAAAAATATCGATGTTCGGTAGTAGGGCCTACTTGAATAATACCTTTTTAGTTTTTCGTTTTGGTAGAGAGAGACCACAGTTGAAAGTCAGCTAATTATTGTATTTACTTATTTCTATTTTTATAACATTAAGATTTCGACAAATGAGTTATTTTTAAATAAATATTGATATATTATATATATATAACTAGGTATGTTAATTCAAGAACGTACTATTCTAAAATACATACTACTAATTTTTTTGTTAAAAATAACATTTTTGTACTACTTAACCCAATAATTGGCGCTGCAATTAAATTTAGACGAGCATAGCATAACCTCGTACTAATCTGGGCAGGTACTTGTTAATTGTTACTGAAGCCCAGACATTATTATTTACAGAACAAAACCGTGACAATGTCATTGTTGTACAAAACACACAGGAGAACAAGCGATGGGTTGTTTTTATCCAACAAACCCCTCCATGCGACAGTGTAAAAGTAAAAGGAAAACAGCCTTGGAGACGAACAAACACCATCAACTTCAACCTTATCATTTTGGCTCAACACTGTTGTACAGTCTAGGAATACAAATAATGTCCCTACCTCCATCACTGCCATTGAAAGCAGCTAAAAATAAGCAGACATGTCTGAGTAAACAATTAGATGAGAAGTGGCAACGTTGGGTGAACAATTGTACATTATGATGCCCGTCTACAGATGTCACTCAGCCCTTGTAGAGCATTGTGTGGATGAGGCCCTGAGACCTCGACTGATACAAGATTGAATAGAAACTATACGAGAGAACAAATTAATGTATGTTAACAGTGTTTGCATGCCGCTGTTCTGAAAACAAATATGAGCTTATTAATCTGAAGGGTGTTTTAACATTTCGACATCGAATGCCCTCATTTTGACTAATTTAATTAAGTTTAAATTAAAAATTTAAATTAGGCAAATTAAGTTTTGCAGTTTTTTCAACATAGTGCCGATTCATCATCTATATTTATGCCACGGCTATAATTGAGGCACATAGGCCTACTAGAATTTGTCACCGTTGTGTATATTAAACAAGTTTTTAGACACAAATATGGAAATGTGATTAGTGATTGTGTGATTACCATCAACGTCGAAAATATTTGGGTTTTGTAACATCGCTAAAGCCAGGATTCGAACTTGGATCTTAGCAACCATGGTTTACCAGATTACAATGGATTATCATGCAGATAACTGAAATAAGATGGCTTAGTTTGGGTTGGGCTTGGGTGTTTCATTTATTCACATTGGAAGAATAATTCTTATTCTACGGTATTGTAGCGTGAACGTACGTGCGCAAGAGCTAAGGCCATCGGTTGAATGGCTGAAGGTCACCCGCAATGATGCTTCACATTGAACATTAGAAAAATTATGTCGTTTTATTATTTTCTAACAAATATCCTTGGCACAAGTTTTTCTTAGAAGTGTAAACGTAGTGTTGAAGTGTTGTTAAGTAAACATGTTGTAAGATCCTTGACGGATCAAATGCAGAAGACTCTATTGTTGGACATGAACCACATTATTATACGTATGCCCCGCACTCTAATTCATGTACAGGAAAAAGCCGAACAAATTATTTTTGTCTATATTATCATGGTAGGCCTAATCCGTACCTTAATCTAGATTTTTGTAAATAGATTCTCAATGTTAAGAAAGGTCCAATCTTTATAATTTGTTTTGTTAATATATTTTTAAATGTACGTATTTTTATCCCCTATTTAGGTGGGCCACAAAACAAATAACAACGACACATTTTCTGCCAGGATGTTAGATATGGATAAGCTAGAGTTGAAGCTAACAATAGTTCGTACAAGGGAACGATTAGTGGAAGAATATCATTGCGTCACTGTCCTATACGACTCGCAGAAACAGTTTTTCTCGTAGTTTAATCATTGAGTGAGTAATTTAGTTTAATCGCTATGATAAAGAATTTGTGTTGCTCAGATACTTTCTCAACTAACATTTCAGTACTTCAGCTGCAATTCTTCTGTTATACACAAAATAAGTAACCATGTAGCTGCCTGTACCTATGTACCCCTCTTCACATGACTAAATAGATACATGTGTTTGAATAGTTGGGATTTGGGATGGAATATCCTGTGGGGCTATTTTATACTAGACTTAATCCCAACCATAGGAAACCTTAGAAAAAACTTTTACTCAAGATTAGCGGTGGCCGGAATCGAACCGGCGACCTCCCGAGTTAAGTCTCACGTGTTACCACTTAGCCACCTCTATCGGTGCACACACGATACACACATCATGTAGAAAGTGAAATTCTATTCAAGCACCTGTGTATTCTGAATGCACGCGCAAGCAGTGGCGTATCCAGGATTTTGAAAAGGGGGGGGTTTTAACTCATATTATAGAGAGTGGAACCAAAAATAAACGGGGGATCCGGGGGGTTTTCCTCCGGGAAAATTTTCTCGTCAAGGTCATTTTGGTGCAAATCTGTGCGTTTTACAGCGGCCAACTGAACTAAAATTACTAATTTTCTGGCAACGATTTTCTCAATCAGAAACGAAAAAAAAGCTTCAAAGAACAACAATTGAACTGGTGTTAATACACAGAAATAGAATTATAGAGCGATGTGTGTTTTTTTAACAAAAACTTATGTCTTTGGTTTTTAATACAAAAATACTGTATATTTATATCTCCATTTTTTTTTAAATTCAATGCAATTTCCACTTTTCCTTTGCGAAAGGGGGGGGTTTTGTCCCCCCCCTCCCCCCCCCCCCCCTTGGATACGCCACTGCGCGCAAGTTATCTTCCCTCCTAGACAACTTTTTATTGGAGTTAATTGAGCTTGTAAAGCGATCACGCTCCGCGGTCATGCTCTACGATCAAGTTGTTGACCAGTCATGCAGCCTCCACAGCTGCAGCGGCAGCGGCCATTGCCTTAATGAGATAATCTGCATGTTGGCTACAATGACATTGGTATTTACTCCGTTACATCCGTGGGATGTTACGCAATCGTTTGCCGGGGAGGGGAGGGGTAGACTCTGCGGTCGTCACAGCTATCAGCCCATAAACTGTCTCCCCCACCCCCCTTCCCCCCACCGCGCCGTTTACTTCTCCCCCTTTTGCCCCCTCACCTTCCCGAACCAAAGGTACTAAGCGTAAATTAGAATAACAATGCATGGAGGTACTCTTTGAAATGTGACGGGAATTCCAACCAATTTGTTTCTATACTTAGTTCCTTTTTTTCTTTCATCGCCTTGTTGGTTTATTATAAGTAGACAGTGTTAAAAGGTGTTCGTACAACGAGCTCTCACACACGATAGACAGCTACAATTAGGCATGTGCGCATAGCCTATACCCATACCCCATTGGTAGTCAATTGTTGCTACCTAATTGTTTTGGGCGTTTAGTAGGAAATACAGTATTATTATTAACACTTCGAATATCAAGTGTAGGCTTTTTTTAATTAATTTACTTTCACATTATGAATCCATGGATTGGCTTTAAACAATTCCAATATTTTCTCTATTCGGTCTTTCTATGTCTAGATATCCGCAAAGAACGTATACCATGGATTTACTCTGTTGCAAAATTTCTTTATTTCCGTTTGCCCTTCAGATCATAATACTTCCGTCCTCCGTTCCACAAAGTACATCCCGGCATCATTACTTTTCCACATCTCATTTCTTTATTTGCTATAAACGCGTACATCCATCTATTAACCTACATTTTGTAGCAGGATAAGGAGTTATTATTGGCTCGCGGTAAGCCACGAGTAACACAACTAGGAAATGGCTTTCTATAATGTTTCGTGTTTTCTTTTATATTAAAAATTAAGTCGGAAATCTTTAATAATTGCTAGAAATTGATCTTCTTTGAAAATACAACAGAAAATAATATTTATATTCATTAGAAATTTTACAGGCACGTAGATTTCGTATCGCCTTGTTGTGTTGGTTATTATTATTGTTGTTATTTTGTTGGTTGGAAAACATATTGATCAACTCACAACATGGGTGTTTAAACTTGAGCTGTAAAACTCGTAAACACAGATTGATTGACCTTAACCAGCATATCGTGATTATATTTTTCCTACCACATGTTTTCCAATCTAACGTTTTAAATATAGTAGTAGGTAAACACTCCAAGAGTTAATTCTTAACCTTCAATGAAGATAACAATTTATCACAGATAAAGAACTGTGGCCTTGCAGAAAACAAAGCCCACGTTTTATTCAAACTATTTCTATTATCGACCAGAGTTATTGATTATAAACGCGTCAACATCGGCCTATAACTGCTAGACAATATAATTAACACATTGTGAAAAAAAAAAATCCTAAAAATAATAATAATAATAATAATAATAATAATAATAATAATAATAATAATCATAATTTTCATTTCATTTCATTGCATTTATTTCATTGACACAAAATACATATAATAATAATAATAATAACAATAATAAAAATAATAATAATAATAATAATAATAATTAGAGCTGGACCGATTCCGATTCCGATTCTTGAGAATCGCCGATTCTTCATAGAATCGGCAAAACCGCCGATTCCGATTCTTGATTCAATGTTTTCAGATCACCGATTCTTTCAAATTTCGCGCCCAAGAAAATAAATTCCAGAAATGGTCGATAATCGAAAGTCGATATTGTCGTGCGTGTGCACCAATCACGAGTCTACTTCACTAAATCGATAGATCGATAGTTGTGGTCGAGACTTGAGGTACCAAAGAACTTGAACGGAAAGAAAAAAATAATCCGTCGCGAGTCTAGAAGTTCGTAGGAGCTAGGAATTTCGCGGCTAGGCCTATAATTTATCTTCCATTTGAAATTGTTTGAAACACTTTGGAAATGTGGAGGTGTTTTCGCGACAGTGATACCCCTTCAACCAGTTCAAAATGTGTTCTAGCCAAGTGTACGTCTCGTGTATTTCGTGTTTGCCCCGCGAAGAATTGTGTAATCAAAGAAAATGTTCGTGTGCGCCATGTGCTCTTGAAACAAAGTCCGTTGTGCCGAGACCTTGGGCCTAGGCCTACTTGCCTAGCCCCCCCCCCCCCCCCCCCCCCCCAGCAGCTCTGCAAGTGTTCTACTTCCATTCCTTCCTTGCAGTGCTAAACGAATCGAACGTAAAACCCATCGTGTACGAAATTGAGTCTTTACTAATTTAGTTGAAAGCCGCAATTGATAGGCCTAGGCCTAGGCGTAACCTCCCTAACCTCAAAATCATGACGCCGGACTGCAACAACAACCAACACGACTGTGAGCTCGATGGTAGCTGGTAGATTGGTAGCTAGTAAACCAACCCATTCTTAGGCTCAAACATTTGTAGGCACAAGTTGTGCCTACAAATGTTTGTTTTCAACATATCAATGGCTGCGACATAGGCCTAGATTTAAATTTTTACACTGAACTTTGCTTCTAGCCAATTGTAAAAGAAAAATAAAACATAAATATGACAATAGGCCCTATTGATCACTGAAATATAGGCTAAAGGTATAAGTAGGCCTAATTGTATTACCATAGTTATTTACAATTTTTTTTTTTAGAAAAAGGTAAAAAAAGGTTAAAAATAATCGGCATCGGTGAGAATCGGTGTGTAGAATCGGCAAATAACTAGAATCGGAATCGGAATCGGCATCGGCAAAAAAGTGGAATCGGTCCAGCTCTAATAATAATAATAATAATAATAATAATGATAATAATAATAATAAAAGTAATAATAATAATAATAATAATAATAATAATAATAATAATAATAATAATAATAATAATAATAATAATAATAATAATAATGATAAAAATAATAATAAATAATAATAATATCACCTAACGTCATCTAAAATCGTCGTCAGTAATGCGTGAAACATCACGGTATGTTAGCAGACCCCCCCCCCCTCCCCCCCAAATTTTATGAGCTGCATGTTTGACTATTTCATGCCGAACGTGTTTTATGACCACCCACGCAATGCTCTACCCGCTGCGAGTCGCCTGTGGCTGGGTTTAGTCAGCACACGCTCGTCTCATTCCATTACTGTGGCGCCAAGCCCAATATCAGTAGAAATAACAAAGTTGCAGTTTTTTTTTTTGTTTTTTGTTTCGTAAAACAGGACCTGTGCTACTCAAATTTGTAAACTATAAATTCAATTTATTTTCGTCATGCTTTCATCATTACGTTCGTTGTTTATCCGTTAGCTTATCTCTGAACTGCTATCTTATCTGAGTGATATTATGTGCAATGCCGCCTGAAGGGTTTCATTATTATTGATTTGTTTTATTGTTGGTTGCAGGATCCATACTGAAGTAAATGCTGAGATTGTTAGCCGAGAATCTGACGGTAGTCTGAAAGTCACAGCAAGATGAATAAGCTTTGCCGGCAAGTGAGCATTGAAAGTCCTGGACCAATTATCAAGGACTGCGTGTTCAGCTTCGATGTTCCAGTACCCGATGTCCCGCCCAAGGGTGGCAGAATAAGGGTGAGTACTAAGAAAGTATATTTACATTGTTTATAGTTATATTCAAAAGCCAAAGTTTTTCATTGTATATATAACCATTATGTGTTTGTATTATTTTTATGTTAAAATGTTGAGGGTCAATATCTCAGAGAATTTTATACACAATGTATGTAATTTGTTGTATTTCTTATTATTAAAATAAATTGTTCTTCCATTCAGAAAAAACCAACGTCGTTGACGGGCAAACCTACGTATAGTCAGGTTCGTTTGATTTGATTACACAAACCTACACTTTACACTATAGTGTAGTAGGGTAAAACTTAAAATAAGGCCATCTATTTTCCAATGTAAGTGTTAGTGTTAAGTGTGGAGCTTTCTACGCGGTCCGCCACAGCAATCAGCCAATAGCAAGTGATAACCACGTAGATATCCACTATTGCCATCCCGTGACAACTTCTTTCAGGAATAGCCCCCCCCCCCCCTGAATACTGAAAATGAATAATGATTTTACTGCAAACTGGAAATTGCATAACTGTTATCGAGCTTGTCACAAACGTCATATAATTGGAGAAACAAACGGAAGGAAAGTACCTTTTATTCTGATAGAACTTAAGTTTCATCGTAGATGCGTTTTCTTGACATTTTTAGTTCATGCAGTCTTTATGCCAAACACAGCTCTTTATTAACATTGTATTGATGAATAGTTTTCAGAATGGAAGCCTTTCTATTATTCGATTCCGGTTCGGGATAACAAATATACATATATCTTTGGAGGTGCATAATAAATACATGGTTTAAAATTACCGACCGCAAATCCGTTCTTGTATAACTGGAAGGGCAGAAAATAAATAGAAATTCATGTATATACTCAAAACTTCTTTGTTTTTATCTTGGGTAACGATTTCAAAGTCACACTGTGATAAGCTATCGCTAACACTAATGTACCAGAAGTGATTGAACTACGATAACGGTACTTGTGAGCCAAAACAAAGATGATGGGATTAGATACATGTTGCCAAAGTGTTCCTGAAGTTACTACCGCATCAATTATAGTCATAGCAACAACATTGACTTTCTTCTTTCACTTCTTATCTGTCGAGTGTTAACATTGTCATGAGTCGTGATCGTGACAAACAAGTTTTTACAGTCTCTTCAGACCATTTCCTACAACACTATAATAATGAGTATTATTTGTATCCCGTTCTGTCTCCCTCTAAAAAGGAAGCAGAAACAATGTACTGTAGTATTTTTTGTCCCGTTTTACAAATAATACATCTTTCTTCACGCATATTTACCTCACTCGTATAGGTAGAAAGTATAGGTAGTATAGTTGTTCCAAGACTACCTTACGGATGCTTCCGTCACAGGCGAGGGGCTCGTAGCCAACCAGAGATCGGTATTTGAGCGGGCTTGTCTCGGGCGGTTCGCTGGTTGGTTACGAGTGCCTCGCCTATGACAATAGCACATGTTAAGTATTCTTGGGTCAAGTAGGCCTTTAGTACGCAATGCAACTATAGTTAATTAAATAACGTGATATTATGCTAAAAACCAATTGATTCCCGTGCAATTATAAGCCACATAATTTATGTCATTCATATCGTATGAATTATGTTATTAAAATTTGGATGCACTCAAACATCTTGTCCGGTAAGGTTCACAGAATTTACTCTTCAGCTGTGAAACGATCATAAATATTGAATATTATGGTGGTTCTAATAGGAGATCGGTGTAGGCCTGAATCTGAATTCGCATGTTTAGCAACGATTAAATAGTCGCATATTGATTTTATGAACGCGGAGATTATGCTCTACTAATAGATTATCTGTAAGCGGCTCACGACAACTACTAGTGATGCGATGACTGTGAAGGCTGATGCCCCTATGGACCTGACCAATTCCACCATATTTAGAGGGGGGGGGGGGGGGGGGGGGTTGATTGATTATTAATTTAAACAGTTGCCGTATGCGAAATGCGTTGATTCATATTGAGTCGAACAGAATACACAATATATAACTGAATATAACAATCCAAGAAGGGTCACGTCACTATAATGTCCTTGTCCTCCAGGTTGTCTGCGCAGATCACGTCACTAATGTCCTTGTCCTTCAGGTCGTCTGCGCGGGAGCGTGCTACCGTCTGCGCAGATCACGTCACTAATGTCCTTGTCCTCCAGGTTGTCTGCGCAGATCACGTCACTAATGTCCTTGTCCTCCAGGTCGTCTGCGCGGGAGCGTGCTACCGTCTGCGCAGATCACGTCACTAATGTCCTTGTCCTCCAGGTTGTCTGCGCAGATCACGTCACTAATGTCCTTGTCCTCCAGGTTGTCTGCGCAGATCACGTCACTAATGTCCTTGTCCTCCAGGTCGTCTGCGCGGGAGCGTGCTACCGTCTGCGCAGATCACGTCACTATAATGTCCTTGTCCTCCAGGTTGTCTGCGCAGATCACGTCACTAATGTCCTTGTCCTCCAGGTTGTCTGCGCAGATCACGTCACTAATGTCCTTGTCCTCCAGGTTGTCTGCGCGGGAGCGTGCTACCGTCTGCGCAGATCACGTCACTAATGTCCTGGTCCTCCAGGTCGTCTGCGCGGGAGCGTGCTACCGTCTGCGCAGATCACGTCACTAATGTCCTTGTCCTCCAGGTCGTCTGCGCGGGAGCGTGCTACCGTCTGCGCAGATCACGTCACTAATGTCCTTGTCCTCCAGGTCGTCTGCGCGGGAGCGTGCTACCGTCTGCGCAGATCACGTCACTAATGTCCTTGTCCTCCAGGTCGTCTGCGCGGGAGCGTGCTACCGTCTGCGCAGATCACGTCACTAATGTCCTTGTCCTCCAGGTTGTCTGCGCAGATCACGTCACTAATGTCCTTGTCCTCCAGGTTGTCTGCGCAGATCACGTCACTAATGTCCTTGTCCTCCAGGTCGTCTGCGCGGGAGCGTGCTACCGTCTGCGCAGATCACGTCACTAATGTCCTTGTCCTCCAGGTTGTCTGCGCAGATCACGTCACTAATGTCCTTGTCCTCCAGGTCGTCTGCCCAGATCACGTCACTAATGTCCTTGTCCTCCAGGTCGTCTGCGCGGGAGCGTGCTACCGTCTGCGCAGATCACGTCACTAATGTCCTTGTCCTCCAGGTCGTCTGCGCGGGAGCGTGCTACCGTCTGCGCAGATCACGTCACTAATGTCCTTGTCCTCCAGGTCGTCTGCGCAGATCACGTCACTAATGTCCTTGTCCTCCAGGTCGTCTGCGCAGATCACGTCACTAATGTCCTTGTCCTCCAGGTTGTCTGCGCAGATCACGTCACTAATGTCCTTGTCCTCCAGGTCGTCTGCGCAGATCACGTCACTAATGTCCTGGTCCTCCAGGTTGTCTGCGCGGGAGCGTGCTACCGTCTGCGCAGATCACGTCACTAATGTCCTTGTCCTCCAGGTCGTCTGCGCAGATCACGTCACTAATGTCCTGGTCCTCCAGGTTGTCTGCGCGGGAGCGTGCTACCGTCTGCGCAGATCACGTCACTAATGTCCTTGTCCTCCAGGTTGTCTGCGCAGATCACGTCACTAATGTCCTGGTCCTCCAGGTTGTCTGCGCGGGAGCGTGCTACCGTCTGCGCAGATCACGTCACTAATGTCCTTGTCCTCCAGGTTGTCTGCGCAGATCACGTCACTAATGTCCTTGTCCTCCAGGTCGTCTGCGCGGGAGCGTGCTACCGTCTGCGCAGATCACGTCGCTAATGTCCTTGTCCTCCAGGTTGTCTGCGCAGATCACGTCACTAATGTCCTTGTCCTCCAGGTTGTCTGCGCGGGAGCGTGCTACCGTCTGCGCAGATCACGTCGCTTATGTCCTTGTCCTCCAGGTTGTCTGCGCAGATCACGTCACTAATGTCCTGGTCCTCCAGGTCGTCTGCGCGGGAGCGTGCTACCGTCTGCGCAGATCACGTCACTAATGTCCTTGTCCTCCAGGTCGTCTGCGCGGGAGCGTGCTACCGTCTGCGCAGATCACGTCACTAATGTCCTTGTCCTCCAGGTTGTCTGCGCGGGAGCGTGCTACCGTCTGCGCAGATCACGTCACTAATGTCCTTGTCCTCCAGGTTGTCTGCGCAGATCACGTCGCTAATGTCCTTGTCCGCCAGGTCGTCTGCGCGGGAGCGTGCTACCGTCTGCGCAGATCACGTCACTAATGTCCTTGTCCTCCAGGTCGTCTGCGCAGATCACGTCACTAATGTCCTGGTCCTCCAGGTCGTCTGCGCGGGAGCGTGCTACCGTCTGCGCAGATCACGTCACTAATGTCCTTGTCCTCCAGGTCGTCTGCGCAGATCACGTCACTAATGTCCTTGTCCTCCAGGTTGTCTGCGCGGGAGCGTGCTACCGTCTGCGCAGATCACGTCACTAATGTCCTTGTCCTCCAGGTCGTCTGCGCAGATCACGTCACTAATGTCCTTGTCCTCCAGGTTGTCTGCGCGGGAGCGTGCTACCGTCTGCGCAGATCACGTCACTAATGTCCTGGTCCTCCAGGTTGTCTGCGCAGATCACGTCACTAATGTCCTTGTCCTCCAGGTCGTCTGCGCGGGAGCGTGCTACCGTCTGCGCAGATCACGTCACTAATGTCCTTGTCCTCCAGGTTGTCTGCGCGGGAGCGTGCTACCGTCTGCGCAGATCGCCCTCTATATCCAGCACGTCGAGCACGTCAAGCGACATGTCCCTGGAGACGGCCTACCCACCACAAAGCCCCGCGTACCTCGGAGGGGTGCGCGACGGCGCCCTTTTCCCAGGGTACGAGGTAGCGGGCATCGTTGAGTCTGTCGGCCAGGAGGTGGAGGATAATCCGGATGACCTTGCGGTGGGGGATCGCGTTGTTCTTTACCCATACGAAGGAGTACCCCACGGGTGAGTCAGGCGGGCATACCTCATACTGTCATACAGGATAACATTATGTATCTGTGCCAGCATGGTGGTATAACCGTCCAGTGTGTAAACGGTATAACATGCCCTCAGCATACCCCCAACACCCAACAAGCATATGTTAACGCGGAAGGGAATGCTTGTTTATATGAGGATGAGGGTACGAGTGACACGTTTTCAGGCATACGATTCAAAGAGAAATTGCATTTTGCTTTTTTATGTTTTATTTATTTTGAAAACCTTATGTTTAGATATAATTATAATTTAACCATAATTAATTAAAAATACTAAATGCCAACAATGAAGGCATCACTTATTATAATCTTTGAAATAGCTTAAATGTAAAGAGAATATAGATTACTTCGTAGTCTCTAGAAAGGGAAGGAGGAGGGGGGGGGGGAGAAGGGATGAATAAACTCATTTAAAACCTGTTTGCGTCAGATTATCGCTACTTGCCATTAATCAAATATAACCGGTATACGCATGGAGGCTGACTCTGAAATACATGTTCATGTACGTAACACGATAATGGGCGTCTCCTGCCGCGCGTAACTGTAGCGTAGATAGCCCAATGGAACAGAGACACCCGGAGTATCGCATTGTGATTAGGCCCTGGTCTGGCAAACCATGAATCCTACGGTCCATGTTCGAAGCCTGGCTTGGGTATGAATATGATGTCATGCGCCGTTATTTTATCTTCGCGATCGATCGAACTCTCAATTATCATCATTGCCAAAATATGATACTTTTAAGCCCAAATATCATTATTATCTCCAACTCGGAACAACACTACCTAAAACTTGTCGTAGGCTTTCGCGGCCGGAGTCATTATTAAAACTTGGCTGTCGGGTTTCGCCGCGTTCATTGACAAAAAAGTCTTGACGTTTCGGGGCGATTGCACGGTCCATCTTCAGAAGATAAAATATTGTAGAAGAGTATACACACACGGTTTGTTATAGGTTTGTTCTGTGTGTGTACTTTTCTAGAATATTTTATCTTCTGAAGATGGACCGTGCAATCGGCCCGAAACGTCAAGACTTGACTTGACTCAAGAATCAATGAACGTGGCGAAACCCGGCAGCCAAGTTTTAATAAGAAGCTACCTATTTTACAAATTGAAAATACTTAACGTGCTATACCTGGAGCAGATTTCATTTTCTTAAATATTCATAAAATTATAGAGAGTGGAACTAAAAGAATGTCCAATTACGTCGTCCAAAGATTATTTCAACAGGTACATTCTCATACCTTGCAATTGTAGAGTAACTAGGGAGGTGGGTGGGGAGTATAGGTTACACGTTACACCCCATCCCTCCCGAAGCTAATAGTTTTTATAAATACCGCCCGCACAGTAGATATTGGTTGTGCTGCTAAGTAACATCCTGTAGTAATGGGTAGCATAAAGTAAAATCCTTTGATTCGTGCCTTTTGAGTCTAGAAATCACGAAATAACCATAGCTGTGGAAATAATTTGGGTGGGGCTCCGCTCCTGACCCCCCTTCCCTCATATTCACGCTCATCGCTCTCCCTTCAAATTGCTAGTCGCACCCCCACCGAAATTATCGCTGCTTACTCCACTCCACTGGTCCACACGTGGTTTTCTTCTAATTAACATTCCTATCTTCCTAACACTCATACTTGTCTGTAATTCATACTTCTTACGCCCCATTCCTACATGCTATGTCCAAGCGAGTGTCTCCAAGCTACGTTTATGGCACTCGTTATGTTTGTTTGTTAGTTTTTCTGTCTCGCGATAGCCGCGAACGAAGAGTCCGATCAAGTTGAAATTTGAACTATCCACAAGCTTCTATGTGGGTTGAAATTGAAAGTCGTTAGTTTTGAGGCAAAATCGTTCGAAAAGTTACAAAGTTACACCACAGTTACTGGAAAATATTTTTATAGTAAGATAGCCATATCATAGTAGATTTTCGTCCGGTCACGAAGAAACCAATTTCTACGCAATCCAATATTGTATTAGAGGTACAAATTACACTTACATTGCTTTAAATAAAGTGGGTAACCATGGCAATTCCAATTGCAATTGGCATTCCAATTGGCAACGTAAGATCAAAAACTGCCTCTAGATGGATGTGTAGGCTATTAAATCCAATGTCCACTAAATCGCCACTAGGAGCGCGCGAGTTCGACGAGACCCCGCCAGGGTATTTTTAGGCCGTTGGATTAAACCTACATTGAAGTTCACCGAATCTCCGCTAGAGGGATAGAGGTCCTTGGGCCCCACGCATAGACATATCCTAACTCTATGGCCCCACGACAACAACAACGGCGGTAACTTTGAACTTTTGGACAGAGTGGAGTGGACTTATCAATGCGTCACACAGAGCGTTTTCCTAGTTATCATATCACGTACTTGTGAGATGCTTCCGTACATGTCACAGCTGACTCTCCGATAAGAGCATCGTGTGTTGCATAGGCGTGAGCAGGGGGGGGGGGGCAGTTGCCCCCCCCCCCCCCCATTAACCGCTTCTTTATTATAGCAGAATGATATTTTCGATTGGAAAATCATATTAAGTAGCGTCTTGTTTACATAGATTACAAGATTTTGGCTTTGTGGCTGACCACTTCCATCAGTTTTTAACAATAATATCACTGATAACATTAACCCATCCAACAGACAACATGTACTCCTAATATGCTCAAAAACACGACAACGACAACAACGCAACAAAAACACATGTTTAAAAAAAACCACATCCCCCCATTGGCGCCGCCAGGAAGTACTTTGGTCGGGAATTTATTGTGCCACCCATTGACCAACCTCATCGCACGCCTATGGCCTGTGTTGTGCGTATGTCTGGTGTATTATATTCACGATGACTCAGCGGCAGGAATAAGGTAACAGGGAGTATTATGCCGGTAGCTGTCAAGTGTAGCTGTTATTTGTACACTTCATTTGAGTGGAATGTAGGAGCGTACGTACACAGTACATACGGGTCCGGGCACAAAGGAAGCTGTTTGATACCTACCTGATGCAAAATCACATGACAAATATATAGCTAAATAGATTTTTAAAAACAAATATCCAAAACGATAACACATTATTTCAGTTTACCCACTTCTACCTTAATCCCAGGAAAACATGTAAGCCCTAGACCTGATAGATACTAAATCTCGAAACACATTTTCTGGGCTCGAAAGTGCAAATACATTTTTTCACCAACGACGAATTGGCCTTTGGCGGGGCATTGCCAAAAAACCTTGTCTTGTTTCCCTCTGCATTTACCATCAATTTCCAATTTCCAAATTCCCGTATTTTTTATATTTTATTTTAGTGGTTTAAATAAACTAGAATTTGGCACAACATGGCAATGCACACCCATCGAACACGTTTTGTCTAAACCCGAAAAAAAACAAAAAACTAAAAAGGCTGATAAACCCCAATAAACTCTACTAGGGGGGGGGGGGCTTTTAGAAATAATACCGTTTTTTTTTCAACCCTGACAACCACAGAGATCACTAAATAATTATATGGCCGATTTCCGTGGCCACGAAAAAGAAGAACATAGGCCTATTACAGCAGTAATTTTCGAGCCCTTGGATAGGCTTGCGCCTGTACTCAGGATCTTCTATGCTGTATATGATGTTGTGGATAAGCTTGTCTTATCGTTTTATGACCTACGTCTTTGGGTTTGTAGTAAAATCCAAGGTTACACTGGGCCCAGCAAAGTCAAGAACCACATATCGTTTATAGGTTATGGTAGGCTCTAGCATGTGGTCGAGTGCCCTCACGGCTACGCCTACGCAATGTTTTGTTTTTCTCACAACGAGTATCAATTGAAAGTATTCTTATAAAGATAAACTTACCTCCACACTGCCATAAATAATATCCATCGATCAGTAATAAAAGAATGCGGCTGACGAATGACCTTCTACTGACACATCACTGCACTCACTGCACCTGCACTATTGCACCGCCTTGAGAACAGGTTCCGCCCTTTAGAGTAGGGGTAGAGTGAGTTTGGCCATGCCGCCACTACAGCGCCATGTGTGTCCATCATCTCGCAGCTGCGAGTCACGTGATGAGTGGCAGAATAGTCAGCTGGCAATGGATTATCACGGAATAAACGAACAACTAGGAACCCGTTCATTCTAATTTGTCAGTTTTCATAGTCTAGGACCAATATAGGCCTACATAATATAGCATTTCATGTATTCCTCTTACCTGTGAAAAGTTATTTTTCCACCTTTAACAAATCGTTCAGAACATCCAAAAGCACAACAAGACTTTACCATTGCTTTTATTTTCGATACACAAACATAATTCCTTACCTAATAAAGCATCTACGGCGCGCTTTCTGCCACTCATCACGTGACTTCCAGCGATCAGATGTTGGACACGCTTTTCGTGCCATCATACTCCCTCTACCCATATCTATACTCAAAGGTTCCGCCCCTTTCTTGTTGGAAGAGGGAAGCGCGAAGACACGAACTGTATGAACTCCCCAGTTGCTTTCACCTACGTTATCTGTGCTTTCACCTTACCCCCTTTCACCCTATTAGCCATTATAAAGACAATCGCAATTTCTGTTGAGTTATTGGCTCTTTAATCAATGCTATTAGCAAAGATCTTTGCTATTAGGCACCAACGCGTTCAATTTCAAATATTGCAATCACTATGGTTATCATTAGGGACACCAATTAATTGTTAATTGGCTTTCCCAATGTCAAGCGTAATTGTTGCAATATTTGAAAATTTGTTTAATCCTGTTTTTAGTTCTTACAAAACCACGTCCACATCCTCCTCATTTGTCACTTATTCAATATTATGTCGCGTTCTCAAAATATATATTTTTAATAAGTGAACAGGGTAGGGGTCTCATCATGGACAAGTCCATGGATAAGTCCATGGATAAGTCCATGGTTTCAGTAATAAAATCGCAAATTTAACGTGATTTAGTGTTGAGAACGCAGAACGCTACACAATATTGGAAATGTGGCTACTAACCAGTAACCAGCATTTTACTTTCGTAATAACTAAGCTCTGGATTGGATCACACATTTTTGGTATCGGGATCGTTATCGCAATCCGGAAATCGCGATACAAATAACAATACTTATCGGATCGCGTTGAAATTACATATTCGTGAAGGATTTACTACAATTTAAATTACTTGTTTTTTATTTTATGTTATATTTACGTACTTTATATGCAATGGTGCATATAGCGTGTATCGTATAGCCAGTAAAGCTAATAAAATTGTGAAATTCCAAGGAGTGGCAAGTGCCCCCCCCCCCCCCCCCCCCTCCCCCCCCCGCCCATGCTATTATGTAAATCAAATCGACGATATCCAGACATCTACTGTGTACATACATTCCTAATCCTATAGCAAGATTAATAGAAACAAACTTCTAAAGAACATTACGAAATATAAAACCAGTTTTTGATGCATGATATTATCTTGCTGAAATTGTCTACGTTGAATGAATTGAATTTGTTTTGAATTTATTTTGAATTTGTTTTGCGACATCAGCTATTATAAAATCCATGATAATCGATAATCCACCTTATATCCATATGATCAGATAATACAATATAAGCCAAGTCATAATGGATACGTGATAATATCATTTTTCAATCATAATCCATAATTTTATTCTAATTAGACCTTTCAAGTTTAAACCTGCATATGGAAAACTTAGTTTTACCAAACACATACTTAGCCAGTCTATATGCCTAAATAAACAGCTCTAAAAAAACAAATATCTTTCGAAACAAATAAGAAATTATACACACGTGAATATAGATAACGAAATCGATAATATCAATTGGCATTGTCCATTATTAAGTTTTCTCACACCTACGCCTTGTCTATTAATAATGTATATTCGTGACTCATAACCAACTAGGCCACTACCAACATAACATATTATATAATCAAGTTTGGTAAAGAATAAAGATCAAGCAAGCACGGTGGGCTAGTAGTTGGCCTTGAAGCCCGGGCCAAGATACCTGTCACTATCATGCACTGCAGTGGACGACCACCGTAGTAGGGCCTACACTACGCACTCTGCATTACTGATGCGCAGCAGATCCGAGCTTTTGTTGACACTTAAACACCGGCTTCTTGCATTAGAATGGTTTGATTTATTGATTCTGTATTGCCACACGAGATACCACTAGTTCAAACAAACAACTAATTGATGAATGATGATGATGAAGAAAAGAAGCGAGGAAGGGAAACCTCGTAGCCTCCTGTCGAAAATCAAATGAGAAAGACCGTCGGCTTTACGTCCCATCCGAAATGACGGTGTAGCTTTGACCAGTGATGTATGTAGGTATGAGCTGCCGACCAGTTGACGAGATGATGATGATTGTCGAACCCTCTAATCTATAACTAGTGTTTCGGGGTCGGGTGGTCACTGGTCACTCTTTCTCCTCCAGACCTAGTCCGATGTTGTTTTGTTTATGGCCAGTCTTCTCTACAGAACATTTTCATATTTTGTCCACGGAACCGGCTAATTGCAACAGCTGTTAAATGTAATTAAAACTTATTTCTAGAGGTTTTTTAAATTGCTCGCATTGAAGAACAATTAATAATGTAATAACCGAGGGATTTAGTGCTCCCCCAATAACCTTGGAACTTTCGTGGGATGTCAGGCAGCTGGACAATTGACATTGGCGCAGTTTTACATTGGAGCATGCAGTTTATCGCTGGGTCAGTTTACCGGGGGACAGATTACAGGGTCCCAAATCGATCTTAGGACAAGACATTATAGATGTGAATGTTCTGACACTCTGACATAAAATCGTGAATCAATGTACTTCCAGATTACCAGTGAACTACGTTTGAAGCACAAATATTTGCCGCCAAGCTACTCAAAAAGAAAGAGGTGTATAATACATATATATTTGACATTCAACCTTACATGAGTAGTTGGTCTTCTTGATAGCAAAAGTGTACCACGCTTGCATTGCTAATTAATGTAAAATTGACTAGTTGTCATTTCTATTCTCTCAAACGAGTTTTTTTTTTAATGTTTTCCCTCATTCTTTTACTCTATGTTATTCTGCTATATCACCACAATTACGTCATGAAATAATGTTAAGTTGAAAGTAAAGAGATCTATCTGTGTCTCAGGAATTTCTGTAAACAAAATCTTGTACTTTGTGTTTCTTGTATTTTCCTAATAAAACTGATTTGTTTATTTACATATGAGTGACTGACCTGGTAATAGTTCACTTTTGAGTTTTATATTTTATACGTGATCTGCAGAGGTACTCTTAACAGTGCAAGTGAAAGAAGATTTAGAGTACCCCGAGCAATTATTTTATTACCTTTAGGCCAATTACTTCGAAACATTGTAATCATGAGTGTTTTCAAATTGGTAAAACTGCAAGAACATGAAAATTTGCCGAAATATAATAATTGTTGTTTGTTGATAGGTATGCAGAGTTTATCACCGTTCCCGATCTCCGCTACCTAGTGAAAGTTCCCGACTCCGTTCCCCTTAGTGTCGCTGCGATGCTTCCCACTGGTGCTGTGCTTGCTATGAACACAGTGGAATCTGCCCACCAATATGTGCAGGACATCATACGGGAGCGTGGACCAACAGGTAAATGTCCTGGCGTTCACACCCTTATATGTTGGTATCACCAGACTGACCACCAAAAAATGATTACTCTTGGCTTAAAACTCGCAATCCATGTATGTATGGATCTGTGTGGATTGATGCTTTAAAAATACCTGTGAGTGTATTTAATTGTGTTTTGGCTCGTTTAGCAATAAACTATAGCAAATATAAGTTAGCACCATCCACATCAATATTAGCAATTTTACAGATCCTAAATTCAGAGTGAAATCTTGTTGTATCAATATGATAAATTACATAAACATTAAACATTACATTACATTACATTACATAATTTGCAGTCTTGTGTGGAAAGAACAGTGTAAATATGTATATTAGAAAGTGCATACACAGGTGCTTGAGCTCTCTTGTAAATTTACTTGTACCAAAATGAAAAACTAGTCTAATTCTACTCATATCCAATACTAGCCTACTGTACGTAACTCATAATAATAATAGGTAATTTCAGTTAACAACTAACTAGCACAAATACTGCAGATGCAAACACACATGTGATCTTAGTAATCCTCATCGGCCACGTTGGAACTGTTTGTACTGGCAACACTACATTGTGGCTTGTCTGGTAGTCTATATAAGGTTAGATGGCAGGTGTTCTCGGTAATTATACACCACACAACCACAGTTCAATTGACGTTGTAAGGTTATAGTCACTAATAGAATTGCTGAGTTTAAAACGTATCGTAATTGATCTTACGGTCCACCAAAAAATCACTCGTCCACCAAAAGACGAGGGATTTCCCAATCTTATTCGCCTGCGCAACAATACATTCGCCTCGGGTGACCGTTAAATTCGAGCCCTGCATGCAAATATTCGTTTTCTGGATATATCAATAAAATATACACTAATGTCAGTGTGCAAGGGTTAGCTATAAGATGGCTTAATTGTAAGATGCATTTTGAAAGTTAAATAATTCCATGTAAATATTTTGCAAGATTATAATGGTGTACGTATTCAAATAAAATATCTATCTAAATTGTGCACTGCTCCTTAGGAAAATGTAAGATCCTGATTGTTGGAACGGGTGGTTTGGCTCTCTGGACAATGCGTATCGCAGCCCACCAGTACAGTTCCTCCAAAGACCAAGTCTCCATTACCGTTGCATCTCTCAAGGACGAGGGCTTCCTCTTAGCGAAGGAATACAAAAAGTAAGCTTCTTAATCAGTGCATGACTAGCATAATTAGCTCATTTTAAATGAAAAAACATGTTTTTATCTATTCAAAAATGATTTCCTTCTGAAAAGGAAATAAATTAGATGAATTTGATTTAAATAAAACAGTGTGGGTTATGGTTTTGTCAACATTAATTTCCTATTTTTTAAAGAGTAAAGTGAAAGAGTCCTTATTATCAAGTTTGGTTATAAGAACTGTATAATATGGGCTGAAATTGAATTCCAACTCTGTATATAGGGTATTCTCATGTGAAATATATATTGCACTCGATCATAATTGCAACACTGTACTGTAGATCCCCCAAGAAGTGTGGAGTACAAGGATCCCATCATGGCAACAGAATCTAAATCTAATATAGAGGTATACTTTTTAGAATCATAAATAAGGATTGTTTATTTCCTAAGGAAATATTTATTGTTGTCTCTCTTGAAAAAAATTACATTTTAGTAGATATAGCACTGAATGAACATTGAATGGATGCAAACTCTTCACAATGGTATAACAAGTATATGGAAGGCTATACATAATGGCAAAATTTTGATTTACTTGTTTCTTGTGTACTTGTTTTAAATAGAGCAAAGAGAAAATTTTGTAATAAGCAGTGATCGAGCTGTCATATTCCCAAAATAGGTTCAAAACAGACTCTAGAGAATGTACCTTATTAATTATATGTTCTTGCAATAGTGTATTTCATTCTATTTATTTATTCAATATTTCACATACAGCGTATTCTGCCATTTGGCGTGAAATAATAAACATAACAATTAAAACACAGAAACAAGCACAAAGAACACAAATTACACATGTGTTTGTCAATACTACGTAAAATAAGTACAATAACAAAAACAAACAAAGTACAAAAAATGCCAGTGAAAGAGACAATGCGCACAATGAAGTTTAAAACAGGTAAAAGAGTGTTAAAACACAGGTATTCGTAGTTTTGACTAACTCAGGATCTTAGATTTAGCAAGATTATAACTTGGCTCTCACATTTAATACAAGGTAATCTAACCACCGTTGTCTGTTCATCTATCTAGAGTTACCGTTGTCCAGTGGAATGAAGATGTGTATGAGAAGCAACTCATTGAACGTACAAAAGATGCCTGCGAGGGTCCTGTTGATATCGTTATTGACTTTGGAACCACTTCAAGAAGTCTCCATCGATCCCTTCAGTGCCTAAATGATGTACGTTTCTATGAGAAATGGTATACGTTAGAATAAATGTTGACGCCATTAGCTGTAGCACCTGAAAATATGGCTGTAGCTGTGTTTAACTCCAGTTTGAGGCAAAATTCATTACAAGACTTTAGATGGAGTGAATTACATATTATATAAAACAAATTTTAAAAAGTTTTTCACAAGAATACACTGGATTCTACTTTTTAATGGTCAGTGCAATAATCACTAAAGGTTTCCCTCAAACTCCTTGAACAAGTGTATTTCTACATATTGTATAGGCACTGTATACTGTATACTATTTTGTAATTACAGTTTAACTCATCCTTCATTTTGAATTTGACCAAATAGTTATTTTCGTAGTTAACGATATCAATTTCATGCATTGTTGACTTGTGGTAAACCATCCTTAACTTGTCATAGTTGGAAGAAGTTTTAGAATTATTAATTAACTACTACAGTTCATTTATCATACAAAATACTAATAGCCTGAATCTATAAGGCCGGTTGCACATCAAACCGACGCGACTGCCATTGGATCTGGTGTGTGGTAGCTCGATTTCGTTACCACAACTCTGATCATGAGAGTGTGCACACCATAACGAGGCAAAGGTTGACATAAAAGTGCAAGTGTGCGGGATATGTGGTGGGGGGCACCCGACCCAACAAAGACGCTATATACATCGTCGTGAGGCGACGATGTTTTCAAACGACTGGAGAAACGTCGGATCGGGTCAGTGTGAACAGCCACATTCATTTATATGCGCACGATCCTAGTCGCACGATTTGCGTCGTCCCGAATTTGGTCGGGTCGGTTTGGTGTGCAACCGGCCTTAGGGACTAAGTTCCGAATGCATAGTTCACACTCAAGCCTTCCTCAACTCAGCCTCTCCTCAGCCTCCCCTAGCCACCAATCACAGAGCCGTCCACACGGAAATGCCGTTCCGTGATTGGTGGTTGGGCGAGGCTGAGGAGAGGCAGAGTTGAGGAAAGCTTGAGTGTGGACTATGCATTCGGGCCTATGTCAACTATGATTCAATTTGAAAACTATTTTTATAGATGTCCAAAAATGTTTACTTTTTACTGTTTTTATTATTTCCCTTTATAGACAATTTAGAGATAGATATACAGTGTATACAGTGTAATATTGTAAGCTTGAAAAAGCTATAAGTAAATACTTAACATATGAAACCTTCCTAGTTCCTATGTTAATATCGCATGGATGTTTGTACAGTTATTCATTCACCATTAATTCATGTCTCAAGTAGTATTCTGTATTATTATACATAAAACAAGAAAGAAGTTATTATTTTCACTTGACCCTTCTCTCTGGATAATATGGTTGTATAATCTAGCCTATGTTTTACGAATTTGAGATATAAAGTCTCATTTATCAAAAATAACATTTTATGCTGTGATACTGTTTTCATTTGCTTTAGGGTGGAGTCGTTTTCATCAACTCAGAAGTGGCAGAGAAATTGATGCCCAAATTCAGCCGTAAAGCTGCTGAACGACAGCAAAAACTGAAGGCTGTAAAATTGGGATCCATCGCTCAGCTAAAGCTTTTAGTCAAACTCGTAGCAGATGGAGAGGTAAATGATATGAGAGGGACGTAGTTTATTTTCCAATACCTGCGTTAAAGTGGTACATAACACAATTTACATCTGAGAATATCTTTAACCAACGTATAAGCTGGGTTGTAATGTCAGAATTGGGCTGAATGGAAATCAAAGATAAGATAACCAATACTTATTACTTTTTATTTTAGCAATCATCAGTCGTTACTACATTGATTAATAATCGATAATCGTTTGAGACTATATATTTATTTCACTCAAAGCAGGGCAATGGCAACGACAATGGCAAATTAATAGATGATTAAAACCAGTCTGTGATTGTTTTCTTCCAGATCGAGCCACCCCCACATTCCATTTTCCCGGCAGAAGAAGCAGGTGAAGTCGTCAAAAAACTAAGCCAGTCCGAAATCAAAGGCAGAGCCATTTTACGGTTTCACTCTATAGAGTAGTACGAACGGTCTCATGAATGTCTTCGCTCTTAGCCCTATCCTATCATTGCCAACCAACAATAATAGTTTGGAAGACATGAACTAAAATAAGAAAAGTGAGACATTTTTATGTGTTAGAATGCCAGCAAATAACTGGTAGTTGTTGGGATCTCTTTGTCAAAATAATAATATCATATAATTTGATGTTCAAAGTTATGGCTAGCAAAAATGAAAAGAAAGCAATTTGTAGGAATTATCATGGATATACTACAGTACAGTACCTTTATGATTACAATTACATATTAAAGCAATCCATACAGATTATTTTTAAGGAAGATCTATTTTCAATGCAAAATGTTACAGTAATATAAAATGTGTTATTGTCAAGTATTATAAGCATTTAAATGTGGCAAAACTATTATATTTAAAACATGTTAAACGTTTGTTCGACTATTCTAGGTAGGTAGGTCTTAACTTCTTTTTCTTTACATAGTGGAATTAATTTAAAAAAAAAAGATTTTGAAAATGTGACTGGTATTATGTTAAGTTTGTACAATTTTTACAAAACATTACATATAGTACTGTTTAGTCTTCAAAGTACTGTCTACATCATTAATTTTAATGAAAATAACATTTATTTCTGTGACTGCCACTGATGTAATGATTTAGTATTTATTTTAAAATGCATTCCACGAGCATGCTTAATTTAAAACTGGTACTGACATAAATGTATGTATTAAATAATGTAACAGTTCGTTCAATAAAATAAATACAATTAGTGTACCTTAAACAAGTCAACTTCTTTAAAAACAAAGTTTCCTTCAAGGTTGTTGTCAGCACATTCTTCTAATTATTATATATTTTTTCAGTTGTAATATAAGTCACAACAGATAGATCAAAATGCCCTATCATACCATTAGGTCTACCCAATAGAAGTTGTCGCAAATTGAATGCTGCCATTATGTTGGCAAAGTCAGTTATCATACAACACAATTTAATCTTGAAATTATGCTGTATTGATATCGAGTATGGATGCTCACGTTTAATATAATGCCACTGCTGTAATGATGTTAAGTTCTACTTATTTGGGAATAGAATATGCTAAATGGCTTACATTGTCATGAGGTTACTCCTTACACATAAGCTCAAGTGTTCCAGAATTCATCGGATTACTACTATCCTCACTCGGCCAACAGTAATCCAGGTGTTCCAATATTCCAGAATCAATCCCATGCTAATCCCACTCTCATCCAACTCAACCTTTTTTAATCGAGATTTCTAAGACTACAATACTTGTCAGTACTACTAGGAAAACGCTCCACGCTGACAGATGAACGATTTTAACAAAATTGGGTATTTTTTTCAGTAATTAATTATTTTTAGGTTGGCATCTTGACGGATTTGGCTGATTATGTTAACAGCATCGAGTTTAATGGTCACGGGTGTTGACCGAAAATTTCAGCCAAATCCGTCAAGCCGTTTGACCTGTGCGCGACGAACAAATTTCGCGCACATACGAACAGACAAAGCGCCGATCGAGTTGTATGGAGAGATTCGCTATCGCTCATCTAATTAATTACACTATTTGTGGTGCAAGTTAAATTGATTCACTTTTAACTGCTGATGGTTATACGTTTGATTGCTCTTACCAATACAGTATTATAATTGAAGAGGTATTCCCCACTCAGGGAATGACGGTGCATGAAACAGGAAATAAAGTACTACGTACACAGTTAATTTCATACAAAGATGTTTATTATGATTTATTCAGTTGCCATGAATCATACATAACATTATGTGTAAAAAGTCTAAATATATGGACAAAACATTAATAATGAAGAAATGCTGTTCCAGCTTAAAGTACAACTTAGACGAGCCTTGTTAATTTGGGCCAATAGTGTCCAGACATAACCCGAAATAACGGAAATTGAACAGATCACGTGATTTTATCGTCGTGTGTGTGTAGTAGAAAGGATTCCATAAGTAAAAAGATTTCAAGAAAGTCTCCTTTTGTTACCCATCACTAGAGATGCAAGAAAATGGTTTTATTTTTCTTCACTTTTCGTTTGAGAAATTGAGAATTATGGTGTTTTGTGGTGTTATTGTTTTTTTAATCGAAAATCATGTTTTTACATAAAATTATTGATAAAAACTAGAAAAGGTTACATTTTCTAAACTATTATATATGAATGGCCCTAAACGTATATACATAGTGATGGGCGTCAAAGATTAGATTAGACTGCAGAGAAGTAAGTGGTGATGATGCGGACTGCTTATTTTCGCTTTTTATCTCGTAATTCTTGTGACGATTTGAACGGAAGGGAATACAAAATTACGAATTACTGTTAATAATGGTGTTATTTTGCTAGAAAGTGGCAATTATGGTGTTATATTGCGATTAAACTCATTATTCGTTTTATAAGCATTTTATGGTGTTATTTCGCGATTTGTATCTAAATCCCAGTGACGCATAACGTAAAGAAATGTTGAAACCAGCACTCTAGAGTGTTTTGTTGCACTTTTCGTTTTATCGCGCATTGCGAAAAACTTGCATCTCTACCCATCACATATGATAAGATGAACTGGTAGCAAATAAAAATAGTCGAAAGGACCATCTATCATAACGAAAGCAACAAAGATAAGTCGCCAACATGGAACCGAATTACAAATGCACTAGGGATTAGTACTTCAGTAAACTTTACACTCCCGTCTGCAAAGGCGAAATTATTCTTTGAAATTATTCCGTTAATAAAATTGGCGTTTTAATGACGTATATGCATCCTTGTTTCCTATACCAGATCGTTTGCTGATGCCTAGGGAAAAATATTCTTTAACATAGTTGATCAACGTGAATATTTCACTGTAAAATTGCCGTTTTGCGGTAATCTAATGTTTGTACGCCTGCGCTTCTTGTCGTGGACGATTTGTCATCTAGGATGGAAATATTCTTTAATTTTGTTGTTCAACATGAATAAAACTCACGTTAGTTGCTATTTTAAGATAATACGTTTGAACGTGATGTAAAATGCAGACGGTAGGATGAGGTTTAACAGTCTGCCACCTAGAGGGAGGCGGAGATGTTTGGGACGGACGTAAAAGACATCGAAGTGCGCCAGAATGGTAAGTAACCTGTATTTTAATTCCAGTTGAGACTGGCCCGATTTAACCAGAAACTGAAACTACCAGGGGCCAAATCAGCAAGGCTCGACTATATTTAAAAAAGTTATATTTCTTAAATATATAAGAAATATACAAAAAGTTAGGCCAACTTGATTGAAAACTTCTACAACCAAACCTTAACTTTTAGCTTAACTTAAAGGGTGAGGAACATTCAACGGAAATCATTTAAGATGTAAAATAAATGTGTGTATGTTTTAGCATTCAAATATATCTTTTGCATATAGTGTCAGTATGGGTACAATACACTCAAAATATTTCCAAAAATGAGACGTCTGATTTCTACGAATCCAAATTAATTTCTAAATAAACGAATGTTTTTCCCTTCAATGTGTGTTGGTATAATGAAAAACATTTTAATCTGTTGTATACACAGTTCAACTGGCACTACTGTTTTTAGGTACCAAAAGCTTTCACACATAGCCTCAAATCGTTTGATGTGGCCAATGTTTTGTTTTGTTCTATAGTTAAAAGTATACACATACCATGCAAAAATTAATAAGCGTATTAAGTTTACTAACTGACCCTGTAAGTACAATGATAAGTAATGATAATGCATTATGATTATGTATTAATGACTGTACACTCGTCTGAATCTATTTTTATGTGTACGAAAGAGAAATGTTTCATACACATAAAGAGATTCCGACGATTGTACAGTCTCTATTAGGCACATTACTAGTCTCCATTGTAGGCCTATTATGGTTTTAAACTGGTATTTCTTTGGTATGGAAACCACAATTCAAACACTGAAGTGGTATTATTTGATTGATGCAATGCAAAACATACATGTCACAGGATTACATTTATATTGAAATGAAAATACAACACATGGAAAAATGAGAATGAATAGTTTGTTATTATGTTTTGACGTTGCTATGATATCTCTAAAATCATCGATCCTATACACTGGTATCATATTGATAGACTAAAAATAAGTTCCACGGTAAAAAACCCCATGCCCGAACCGGGATCCAAACCCCGGCTTAGGAAGCAAAAATACACCCACTACACCAAGGAGCCACACGAAACGCAGTAAGATATGGGCCCTGTCAATCAATATCAATTAAAAATAAAAAAAAAAAAGCCATCTTGGCACAAGAAAGGAAAATAAAAACCATACAGGCATACATGGATCAGTCTTGTTAAAGCGTCTCAGCTCTATTATCGTCTACCCCTTCACTACTCTCTCTGCTTGCTGAAGGGACAATGAGGCAGTGTTTATCTTGCTCCCATCAAGTAGTAACATTACCTACTACACCCAAGTGGGAGATAGCATGTTGGCCTATTAGAGAAGTCACTCATAAGCATACCGTATGTATAACCTCACTCACAGTCTAAAGAGAATACTAACTCAGGCTCCAACATCACTGGTTATGATCACATTTGAAACAAACTGCCAATGCGCCACTACTTAATTTTAGTAATATTTATTACATGGCACCAGCTGTTACAGTATAGTAAAAGAAATTACAGTCAAACTTCATTATGACGTTTTTGAGTGAATGTCATAAACATGAACACAAAAATTTAGAACACTAAAACAAATTACCCAGAAAAATTTAGTATTATTTAAATTTAAAAGGTTTCTTCTTTAGCTTTAAAATTAACACTGTACGTACTTACACAATATGGTGGGACCACTAACAAACTGACCTCCCAAGCGTGAAAATGTGGTACCGTACTACAGGAACGTCCTAACCAAGTTTGACTGTAGTTCACTCATAAATCATAATACTACAATACATAAAGTACACAGCTGTTTCTTGCAGCACTGTTTACCATTTCGAATAACTAGTGTCTGCAACAAATATGCAATTGTGGACTATAATTGTGAAAATACTAAGCACCGTGTGAATGTTGAGTCTTCTGACTTTACTTCAAGTGGTATTACACATTTAAAATACCTAGTATGGATTCAGTCTCACAGTTATCTTTTTTTAAACTATTATAAGCGCAGAAAAGTGATGGTATATACTAGTAATATCATCTACCTATCTCAAAGTAATAACATTAAAGCACATTAAAAAATGCATTGGCATCCATTATTAACCCTGTTCAATTTCATGAACTCCAAGGCCATCTGCTCGCACAATGCATTCAACAGTGTTCAATAAATGCAATACATCACGCTTTGTACACGACCATCAGGTGTAATATCACAGAGTTTACAAGAGACAAAGAAAAATAGCAATAGTAATACTTTTTGATTCTATCACATTATAATTTTAAAAATAGCATTTTATCACTCTCATCACAAAACCTAGATTAAGCCCATTATTCAAGATGCCGACGTTAGAGGTAACAGTTTGACATCGACTTAATTTTTGTATTTTAATGGCCAGGTAGTAAAATGTCAGGTTTGTCATCTCTACTCTGCACCCTAGTAAATAAATATTAGTGCTACATAGTCACCAGAATTGAAGCAAATCACAATATGTAGGAAAGTCCCTTTCTTATGTTGGTATCAACATGTACTTGTCAAAGTCAGCAACAAAACTATTTCTTGATCCTATAATGGAGACTTTTATACATTTATTATGTTTAAAAGCTACAACCCACATGCATGACATGCAAACTGCAAATATATCAGTTAATGTTAAACAAAAGCCAATTTGTTCAGAAATTGTCAAATTGCCAAATAATTTTCAATCACACTAAACATGTCAATCATCTCGTTCTTTTCAGACTTTGGTTACACTGATAGTATATCGTTGATTATGAACAAAATTGTAGTGTATTTGGAAAAGAAAACACCTAGGCTACCTATGCAAACATTATGAGTATGACAAAACTCTCTGTAACTTTATTTCTTGTCACCCTTTTTACCATCACTAACTTGTTTACCTCTCTTCAAGCTTAAGGCCTTTTGCTCTAATTTTACCTTCAATTTCTGTCTTGTTTTTTGGTCCAATGGTTTAGGGACTGGATGAACACCTGCCATTTTGGCTTCTAACATACAGCCATGCACCTCTGGCAGGGTGTGCTTCAGACAATATCGTTGATGGCACAGTTGGCAATCATAAAAGATAAGCGTAACCTTTACATTGCAGCCAGGCCATGGACAATGACGATTCATCTGAATTAATCGTTCTATCAATTCATCATCCACATCAGTGTTTTTAGATGCTTTCACTTCTGCTGCAGAGGAAGTAGGCAGACTGGGGTGTTTTTTCTTTTTTGAACGACTTTTAACTTGGGGGCAGGTTTTCTTAATAGCACCATGCTCTATTGCTGCTAATAGCGATTTGCTCCCTGTGTTAACAGTATCGGGTTCCGGCTCTGACTCGACGCTGTTGTTACCGTTATCAGTCTTATTTTCAACACCATCTGTGTTGAGTTTGGTAAATGCTGCTTCAGTTGCAGCATCCGTAAATGCCACAAAGTTCTTTGGATTCGGAGGGATATGCGTACTGGTTGAAGCACCACTTCCAGTTGCATTGCCTGTTAGGGAAAGCAGCTCCATTGCTTCAAGTATGCTTGATTTTTCTTGCTTTGGGGCCGGTTTTGGTTTTGCATGCCAACTTTTAGACTTATGTTGGATTGGAGGATCATAGTTGTGCAGTTCTGTGAAAAATACAAATTTTGTAAGATTGGCAAACCCAAACTTATTGAGTGACAAATTGTGTGATTTATTTTACCAATAGGCAATAACATATTTTGACAATCTGGATCAAGACAAAATTATTGTAAATACAAACCAAGTTTTCAATATAATAGCAAGCAGAGGATTTTATTTTAACTAATTGGCCTGAAAAACAATGTCTTCAATGCTTATACTGTCTGTTCCATAGCTAGAAAGTAGAAATGTAGGCTACTTTTTTATACGTAGTTAAAACTAAAAGTGCTAAATGTGAAAAATTAACAATTTAGATAATTTATCGAACTTTCGATAGGATGTGCGATTTATAAATAGGCCTAGGCAAACATCATTTGCATTTTTGATAATTAATAATAGAAAGTGGTATAATTGGGGAAAAAAATTGTTTTTCCTAATTTTCATTAATAGCAGCTAATTGGTGCAAATTCTTGATAATAATTTATATTTTATATGTTAACTTTTAAGTAGTCTTATTGGAGCTCTATAGAAATTAAATTGATTTAATTTAGCATACATTTGATGCGTTTTTGTACCTTTGCACACATTTGCACCTCAAGAATTTTCAAGGATAGCAAATGATTATTTATCTGGTTAACTAGGTATATATATTATCTTATATTCAAATGTTTAACTATTACCCATGCACCATAATAACAAAAATAACACTCATCACCTGCACCATCACTAACAGGATTTGAGCCAGAATCACAAGAAACAAAGATAGTTCATGAGATGGCAATTAATTATATAATACTGTACTTGTAAAATGTATTGTACGTATTATGTAGCAACTACAGTCGTGGCCATCCTGACGTCGAAGCAGATCAATCGCTCAAAATGTTGGCGGCGAGCTTCCGTTTACGTTGTTCGGAAACTCCTAATTGGGGGTATTATCAACACGACTTGTTCGCTCAGCCTACATTCACCCAGGTTTAGATGAAAAAACGTGAATATGGTGCCAATGCCCAGGTGCAGATTCGAGCCCGGAACTATTTACCAGCGCATGCTGTTTGTGCTTATTAAGATCCCATGAATAAAAATTAAAAATGGTCATATGTATTTTGTTTAGGAATAAACTTGGACCTCAGGTTATCTCTGACATACAGCAATACCTTCTCTTACCATTTCACCTATATCAGACTCAAGACATTGTCATACTAGAGCTGTCATATTAAACAATGAAGACTTTGACTAGACTTTATACCGCCGCCATGTAGGCTACAGTATAACACAATACAATAAGGCACGCACTATGATTTACGATTTTCTACCACTGAAGTTTGAACATCGCTTTGATCACCAAGATATTCTCAATGGATGCACAAAATACGAATATGTACAGCACTTGGAACTGGTTTTCCCCCGTTTTTTCTGCTTTGGTGACCACTGACCAGATGACCATGACTGTAGACAGTGAATTATACCTCGTTGGCCATTGAATGTTTCATGACAAATATCGAAAAAATAAGAAATTTTTTAACACTGATCATGTAGCATACACACTACTAAATTTAATCTAAATGTATTATATTGAGCAAATGTCATTACTACCTATCAAAATACCAGCACATTACAGCATCTAGGACAAAGAATTTACTGACAGTAATGTTAAACTCACTAAGAACCAACATGACTTTCCACTTACCACCAATGAACTCGAAGCATGAGCGAACTACTCCGACATCCTTGATGTGATTGATCAAGCTGCCGATCAATGAGTCGTGTCCCAATGTGCCAGAGTCACCAATGATGCACAATAGTCGCCTTGCACGACTTACTGCCACGTTGGTGCGAGTACGATGGGAAATAAAGCCAGTCTGTTTTGTTGCATTCGAGCGAACAAATGTATATATCACAGCTTCCTTCTCTTGACCTTGAAAGCCATCCACGGTCTGGATCTCTAGACCAAGAGAAATACCCATGGCCCTCGATGCATCTTTAAGTAGATCTACCTACATAAACAAAAAGCAACACACAATCAGTAAAAATAATAATTGAATATAGATTTAACATGCTAAAAGGAAGAAATAACAGAAACTTATTTTACCTGGCATCTGTACAGAGTGATCACAGCAATATCATTTGGAAGAACACCAGCTTCTAAAAGTTTCTTCACCATAAGCATAGTAATCTCGACTTCCCTGACGTTCCCGTACGACAGGGTGGGCCCTTGATGGTCCCAAAACTTACACCCACTTGTGTCCACGAAAATTAAACAAGTGCCTGAAGAATAGAAAATAGCTCATAGTTAGATACAGGTCTGACAATTTATATAAAAAAAAGAGAAAACGGGAGATTTAAAAATTGTCGCAACACATCGGCTGACCACGTCTACAGAGCAGAGCTAGGATCATGGAGATGTGTACTTTTTAGTTAAAAAAACTACTAAATGTGAGAATGTTGGGTTTAGAGATTTAGTTTCTCAAAATTTTGATAAGCTGTGTACAACTTATCATTGCATTTTTGCTAATTATGCTTGGTGGGGATCGATCAAGGGCGTTTGGCTGATACAGTTTCGACGTTTTTATTTATGCTTTAACTTTTTCTATGTAGGCTATCTACTTATTACCAACAAGACCCCTGCAGTCATCAACCAGGTAAGCTATTAGATTCCCTATCAACTTTACCCCCACCAAGCATATCTAGCCATTTAGCCTCTCCTACCCCACAATTAAGATTTTTGTTAATTAGTAATTAATGCTAAAATATGTAGTTTTTGCCAATTTCCACTAAAAGAAGCTGATTTGGCATAATCCTTCATAATAATGGAACAAATTAAATCTTATTATTTATTATACACAACTGATTACGGAAACAAGTTTTTATTTAATTGTAACTTTTAAGCAAAACCTAGGATGAAATGTGTAATCCATTTTTTAAACTCTTAATTAAAGAAGACCATCCAGAAAGAAGTTACTTTTCTTATTCCCAATTTTTCATCAAGTTATTTAAATCAAAAGCATTTAGATTTAACACTATGGGCTTACAATGAATAAACTCTAGCCTAAACCATCTTTCTTAAGAAATTATTACAACATCAACCTACTTGTTTCATCTGTCCATTGTACTCCGGGCTTTTTAAACTCTTAATTAAAGAAGACCATCCAGAAAGAAGTTACTTTTCTTATTCCCAATTTTTCATCAAGTTATTTAAATCAAAAGCATTTAGATTTAACACTATGGGCTTACAATGAATAAACTCTAGCCTAAACCATCTTTCTTAAGAAATTATTACAACATCAACCTACTTGTTTCATCTGTCCATTGTACTCCGGGTAGATCAGCCAGCAAATGGTCTGCCACTGTGGAGTTGGCAACCAGTTTATCATTGTAAAATTCCTTGGATACCCAACTCATTATCTTCGAGTTCATTCGAAACTGATGAGTAAGCATTACACATGACCTATCCCCTTTGATCTCCACGAGTTTTTCCATTAGGCTTATGGCTAAGCCGTTTTTAATTGCCACACGACTTGTGAGATACGGTGCCAGTTGGAGGTGGTCACCTGCCAATATCCACTTCTTTGCCCATGGCACTGCTACCCAGGCTAGCGGCTCCATTGCCTATGAACAGACATAAAGTTTCTATATCAATTTCAACATATACTTAAGAGGTAATAGGATACATTTGGACTAATGCACACACCTACTTGTGGACATTCTTGTGTGTGGATTTATGTGACTGATTTAGTTTAAAGATCTATTGTTTTTCCTCGGAAATTAGTATGCTCCTTTAAAAATGAGATTATGAGACGTTAAGCCCCATTAATCAATCAATCTTAAAAATGAGATAGTGCAAAAGGTAGCGCGTTTCTTCTATCAAACAAGTTATAACAGTAGCATGCAACTTTAAAGTAGAGTTTACAACACTGGGGAGAACAAGTAAGGTTGCCTCAGGGCAGACAAGGCTGTGGTAGTAACATACCCACTCCTCTCCCACCCACCAGTGCTAGCAACAGCTTCGACGAATCCAGCTCAAGTTTTTATATAGGCTAGACAACACATTTTCTAGACATGAAGAAGGGTAAAACCAATTTACGGATATTGGCTTACCTGAGAGCATTCGTCGATTATCAGTGCATCGAAAGATTTTCTTCGTAAAGAATGCATAGCTCCTTTGACATCAGATGAAGATAGTGTACTGCACACCACTTGTGCATTGACCAAAATGTCTGCTATCGCCATCTGTTCCCTTTTCCGGAGCTCTCTGTTTAGTTGACCAAGTGACGAGGAAAGTTGTTCGTGGCACATCTTCCCTTGATCTTTTTGTCTTTCGCTAGCCAGAAGTTGACAAACAGTGGCATATATATTGCTTCGCACATCTGCGATGATATCCGAAGCCTGCATAGTGGAGAGAATTGCATCTACCGAATATCTCTTTATATTGGCGTTCGTTATTCTTGCAGGCTGACCTAAGCGAACCATTGATACTCCAAACTGAATCAGCCTTTCCATGATATTATCAAGTGCAGCATTAGAGGGAGTGCATATCAAAACCTTTTGATTACACTTAATCAGTTGATGAACAATCTCCACTAGGGTAGAGGTTTTGCCAGTTCCTGGTGGCCCATGGATTATTGCCAAATTGTTCTGAAGGGCAAACGTTACAGCTTTCTTTTGCAATTGAGTCAACTTCAAGTTATGGAACATCGGGTCTCCTTTAGTATTTACCACTAGTTCTATAGGATACTCTTCCAATGTACTGTTGCCAAACCTTAGGTTTATTAAATCGGCTGCATTACCAGGTTTAATGACCAATGATTTTAACGCTTCGTACATTTTCTTATTTGTTACCAGATCACGTCTGACACGGAGAGTAAACAATGCCTTTGGTTGATATGCAAGACGTAAAGAGCTTCGATCAAATTGTACCACTATCGTACGATCTTGGACATTTACTTCGGTGACCACACCATAATGCTCCTTTTCCTTAGACTGCTCAAGGCATACTCCCACATTATCGTGCAATACTATGTTATGAGTAGATTCTTTTCGAGACATAGCAAAAACTGCAGACATTTGACCGTACGAGGTAATGCTGTAGCCAGAGAGGGTGAAGTGTTTATAAACTGTACGTCTGGGAGCTAGTTGAACATCGTCCCAATTGCAGGTATCTGCATGTTCAATATCAAGCAGCTCTATAGTATTGTCCACATAACATTTTAGAGCTTCCATTGCTTTTGGTTCTACTAATGTCTTGGAAGTGGTCGGGGGACACTTCAATTCATCTGAAAAGAACAAACATTTTAGTATTTATCCAAAGGAAATAATCACGAGGAGAATGTCAATATTAGAAAATTACCATTACCTGAAGAAAGCATGTAAACACTGAAAGCTCAGGCTTCCACTGAGCTATTCAAACTTTACTGATGGGAAGGTTCAAACATTCAAAAGTCAGTTAGCCCTAGAGGCTTTTTAAAAATGCATAGTGTGACTAAAGTTTTTTCGAAAGGAAGCAAAAGATATGTCGGCAGACATATCTTTCCTCCTCCACGTCGCCCTGACCGTTATTGGCTAGAGGAGCAGACAGGTAATGACCTTCCACACCTGTGATGATGCTATAAGTAGGTGGCCAGCTTGGGGAAGATACCACAATGCATGACAAGGAATTCCAACTAATCCATATGTACTAAAAGATATGTCTGTTATAAGAAGGATTGCAGTATGGGACCAAAAATCTCAATTTGTTCTAATTATCTTTTTGTAATAGGTAGAGGTGTTTGTAAATGGTTTTATGTTTTCTTAAATTTCGTTTATAGATTTAATAATTTCGATGTTATGGCGGTGTTATGCTTTTTGGGAGATTTTCTACAGTAAATTTCACTAGAAACATGTTTAAATTAAAAACAAATTTTCATGTAATTTAATAATTGTATAATAATTGTAATTTGGGGTCTGGGAGTCGAATTTCAGCAAAAATAAATCGTTGATCTTTTTAACGAAATCATCATGAAAAAAATGTAAAGTCCCCACGAGTGTGTTGTAATGACATTTGACGGTGATAATAAATTAATTTTTTTTTAATTTTTATAATATATTAAAAACAATCGATATTTCGTGTTATTTCGCTCTTTAATACAAATTTCGATGTTATGACGGGAAATTGACGGATTTCGCGAATTTTCGCGGTGAAATTTTGACGTTTTTAAGGTGCCTATCAACAGATATACACTTTGTTTATCTCCCCCTTTTTTATCAACACTTTTCGCGATTTCGCGGTCCGCGAAAAACAAACACCTCTAGTAATAGGGCCTAATGAATTTTCGTTGAATAGGCCTATGCATGGAAACACAGATTTTGCAAATCATTAGGGGGGTCAGGAATTATGATGAAACATGGCAAGCCACACTTCCCTTTTGTCAGGAAACGGCGTGCAATGTCACAGCAACAGAAAAAGTCTAACTGAGGTCTGAAGGCTCAATGGCCATACCGATTAATGTGTACAGTTCCGTTGCTATTCAACATGGATGTGTTCGATGATCATGACGTGCATGAGTCTGATAAGAGTGCTGCCATGGATCAAGAATGGAGGGAAAATTTGAAGTAGCGTACTAATTAACGTACTAATCCTAAACATTCGTTGTAATTGCACTCGTTGCAACTCTATGACTTTTGGCTGAACTAATTCGTATGAAATACTTACTATCATTCTTTTCCATCACACCGTTATCATCATGCCCAACGGTTTCAAAGTTATCATTATTTACATTCAACTTAGAATCTGAGTACCCATCATCAGTCGGTTTTTGTTCAGCAGCATTGGAAGTACTTGCTGGCGAACCAACAGTATCAACCGCTCCAGCTGAAATCAATCAATATCATTTATTTAAGGCTAGGCTATATAAAAGAGTAAAAGACCCTTCATTGTTGTCGACTCAAAATAAATCCCAGAATATTATCTTCATAGGCTTAACACACATATTTTTAATTTGTGTAAAATAACAATTCTATTAATAAGTAATGTTTACCTATAGGCCTACATATTAAAAACAAAGTAGGCCTACTTGTCGGCCTAACAACCAGGAATGTGTTTTTCATGAAGTCTTACTTCTTAACTGTTAGAAGAAAAACGGCCAAAATGCTACATTTCCCAACAAATATCTATAAATATCACTAGCATCACAAGATATATTTCAAATATGGGTAATTCCATACTATTTCACTAGATTAAAAAAAAGTTGTTGCAGTACCATTTTAGGAAAAATTCAAATTTTGCACACTTGATAGGGGCCCACTACCCTACTCTACCCCCTGAGGGCCCAAAAACCATTTTTTTTGTCAAAACCACAGGGACTTATATAGGCCTTGAAAGGTCGCAGTGCGTTGCTAAAATTGCGCTTTCAAGGCTTAGCGGTAGGGCCTAACTAGAATAACTCGGTCGTAGCCCATATGCCAGGCTCAATAACCATACCTTTAAATAATGCTCTCATGGTTTATATATATAGAATAGGCATATATATGTTGAGGTCTTACGTAATTGATTTGTATTGAACCCATTTAAGTCCACAACACTAATGTGTAATATCAAAGTAAAGATAAAATTTTAGGTGAAAATATTTGTTAGAAACATTTTCTATTTAGACCTGGTTTACATTACTCGCATTTTAACGAAAGATGGTTAATAATGCTTTAATTTTAGCATGTAAATGCAATCAAGTAGGCTAGCTACTACAGTTCAACTTTTTACTCGAGCTGGAACTCGGGAGTTACTCGCGTAACTGGCCATGATCCGAGTAGTGTAAACAGAGGACGGTCAACTGAAGTAATAAAACGGGGTCTTACAGGTCTGTGGGTTTGGTTAATTCATGACAAGCAACAAAATTGTGTAGGGAGGCCCTATCAGAATTTTAAAAGTTTTATTTTACAGTAATCCATAATTGGTCAATGAACAGTTGCAGGCATCGAAAAACTGAATATAACCAAAAGTAAAGGCCTAGTCCTGTTATAATTCTTTTATGAAAATAAAACAATATAAAAATCGGGCCTTTACTTCTCGAGATATGGCCGATTTTTCAAGTCAAAATCCGCCATCTTGTTTTGGCCGCCATTTTTAATAGCTACCACTTTATGATAGCAATCATGTTTTTTTGTGATCCTCAAGGCGCGTACACACTGCTGCAACAAGCTGCGCAAAACGTTCGCAAACGTTTGTGAACCAATAAGTGCGCGCGCGCAACTTACGTCCAAACTGGTGCAACATTTGCGAGGTTCGTCAGTGTTTGTCGATGTTCCAGCTACAATGCGCACCATGGAGGAGACAACCGTGGTTGCGAGTGCATGGAGACTCAAACTAACACATAGATAGCGCTGCTAAACAACACCCTTATCTGCGCCATTGATGATTAAACAATAAACCAACAATGATCAATTGACAGATAAACTCATCCTTATAGTAGTTCATTTTCTTGCCACCAGAAACTTTGGCCTTCTCTCTTCGAAAGGATGAAAGTAAAGAAGCCATTTTGGCCCGAACACAATCCACATCGCAACCAAACCTCTCTGCGATTTCTCGCCAAGCATCGTATTTTCGATGTTTCATGTGATATTCGCTATTTGAAGGATCCCAAATACATGTTTTTTCTCTATATGAGTCAATAAGCTCAATCACTTTTTCTCGAATCCAGTCCTGCATCACGCGTGCGGTAGCCTACGAACAGGGAAGTGCGCAGAAAGCGTCCACACCAAGCGCGCACGAACACGCAAACACCTTTGATGTACCGACTCGGAGTGGAAAACGTTTGCGAATGCGCAGCGCAGCGCGCGCGGTTTACCGTCCACACTGACAAATTTTATGGGTTTACGAACGTTTGCAAACATTTCGCGCAGCTTGTTGCAGCAGTGTGGACGCGCCTTTATAGGCTACTCCCACCCATACATAACACAAGTAATCAGGAAACTAAGTACCCCCAAATTATACTGATTCCTTGAATTTTGCTAGCTGGTCCATGGACTAGGTATTTGGGGAATGAATGTGACTTTGATTTTTTCAACGAAATTTAACAAAAATCACTTTTTTATGTTACCTGTTACTGTATCTTTCCAATTATGTAAGGCGCATGCTTCAAATAGTACGTATTTATGTTTTAAATCAATTTCATTCTGTTGAATTAGCTAGAGCCTATGCCTATGCACGCCATTCACCATTACCAACATGCATACAGCCTACTGGATGCTACAATCAGCTGTTCTACGTTGATTCTGTAGCCAACGTATGAAATGAAACCGAATATCGCCCGCAAACTTGAAGAAGGGGTAATTTATTTTTTGGGTATAAATTTATTTTAAAAGAATAACCCCTTCTTCAAATTACCCCTTCTTTAAATTTGAAGAAGGGGTAATCTATCGAAAATACTGTGATTACTATACAGTAACTTGTGTTTAAGTTGGTGCATCTGCTGATAACAAAGAACCAAAGCACTTATTTTGCTGCAGAGATATTTCTCTTCATCCTAGTGTTGAACAATGGCGAATGGCGTGCATAGGCCTACGCATAGGCTCTAGCTAATTCAACAGAATTAAATTGATTTAAAACATAAATATGTACTTTTTAAAGCAAGCGCCTTAAATAATTGGAAAGATACAGTAACAGGTAACATAATAAAGTGATTTTTGTTTAATTTCGTTGAAAAAATCAAAGTCACATTCATTCCCCAAATACCATGGACTAGGCCTAGGAGGGGAAAGGAGAAGGAACCGGACGGGGAGAAATAGAAAATAACGCCAGCCATCGGTCTCAGGAGACTTGTGAGAAACACGTGCGTGATGCTGAATTTCAGCCACAAGAATAGGCCTAGGCCTACCTTGCTTGGGAAGACATTGCCAGTTTCGTTTAGAATCTTTGCCTACGGTCTAGGCCTAGGAGTCTAGGCCTAGGGCCTACGACCATTGGGTTTCAAGCTAACTTCAAACCCAATGCCTTGACCTCTAGACCTAGACCTAGGCCTAGGCCTAGGCCATCCAATGCCTAGGCCTAGGCCTAGCCTAAGTTGGCTCTTATTCAGTTGGCATTCTTAAGTAACTGCTATTATATCTGTAGCTACCACTAAATGGCTGCACGAAAATGCTGGATGAATGAAAGATAATTATTACCTGACATTTCTTAGAAGTAACAGTAGGACGCAATTCCAGGTAGCATGCTGCAACAGAAAGCTCACGAATGCCGGCATCAAGCAGTGGCCGACACACACAAGACAGCATTGCCAGTCACCACCCACAGCCTACTAAACTACGGATGTACGGTCACTGTTGTTGCTGTTGTTGTTATTTAATAATGTAATAAATCAGATTTTAAAGACACCCTGGAACAAAGATAGGAAGCCCTGGAAAGCACCAGTTGGAATTAATTGGAAGAACAATTCAGAATACAACAAACACAACATGAAAAGTACTTCTGTCGTTACTCGTGACCAATCACAACGTCTCTTTCCGCCTGGATGTAACAGATTCGCGCAAAGCGCGGTATGTTTAAATTTTGGTAATTTTTGGTTGTGTTTGTTGTATCCTGATTTTTTCCAGTTCATTTTTTTTCCTTCCAACTGATGGGTTGCCCTCCCAATTGTATTGTATTGTTGCCATGAATCACACATAACATTATGTGTAAAAAGTCTCAATATATGGACAAAACATGAATAATGAAGAAATGCTGTTCCAGCTTAAAGTACAAGTTAAGAGCCTTGTTAATTCGAGCCAATAGTGTACAGAGACATAACCCGAAATAAAGAAAATTGAACAGATCACGTGATTGTATCGCTGTGTGAGTGTAGTAGAAAGGATTCCATAAGTAAAAAGATTTCAAGAAAGTCTCCTTTTGTTCCATCACATATGATAAGATGAACTGGAAGCAGAGCTGGGCAAAATACTCAAATATTTGTATTTTAGATACAAAATACTGAAATAAATGTATTTTAGATACAAAATACAAGATACTTTTAGAAACATGTATTTTCGATACAAAATACATTTGTATTTTCGATACAAAATACATTTGTATTTTCAAAAATACTTAAAATAAAATACATTTCCCTATGCTACAACTACAACTACCGGGAAATAAAGAACAACCAAAATATTTTTCTTTTAAAATTTTGGATGTAGGTTTAACAAAAGCAAGTGCTTAGTGTATGTCTAGAACATTAATTTATTCATCATCATGTAACGGACAGTACAATACAAACAATGATGGTAGCACAAGCTTGATTCAAATTACACTCATTGCTGCCCATTGGCTTTCAGAATTACAAGTTTTTGGAACAATCCTTCTGATAATGCATTTCTGCGTGAATTGTTTACAATACTGGTAAATGAAAACATCCTCTCCAGTGGGGAACTTGACGTCAAGCTTGTATTGTACTCCAGAAACATTTGTTTTATGGCCGGATACAAGCTTAGCATTTGAATGTCTCTGCGTTTATCTAGGAGGTATTGTAGTACTTCCAACTCTCCTTTAGTGTTATTTTTAAAACGAAGAGGAGTATCGACCATATTGTCTTCTTTTTCAAAAGAGAAAAAGTCATCATCATCAGTAGTAGATGAATTAAATGTATTTTGTTGGGAAAAGTATTTTGTAAAATACAAAATACTAATGTATTTTCGATACAAAATACAAGATACTTTAAGCTCGGGTATTTTCGATACAAAATACAAATGTATTTCAAATACATGTATTTTTGATACTGCCCAGCTCTGACTGGAAGCAAATAAAAATAGAGTCGAAAGGACCATCTATTATAACGAAAGCAACAAAGATAAGTCGCCAACATGGAACCGAATTACAAATGCACTAGGGATTAGTACTTCAGTTAACTTTACACTCCTGTCTGCAAAGGCGAAATTATTCTTTGAAAATATTCCGTTAATAATAATTGACGTTTTAAAGTCGTATATGCATCCTAGTTTCCTATACCAGATCGTTTGCTGATGCCTAGGGAAAAATATTCTTTAACATTGTTGATCAACGTGAATATTTCACTGTAAAATTGCCGTTTTGCGGTAATCCAATGTTTGTGCGCCTGCGCTTCTTGTCGTGGACGATTTGTCATCTAGGATGGTAATATTCTTGGTATTTGTTTAGTATCACTGATCACGCTTCTTACTCACTATTTCCAATGAAAAACGCCAAAGTCTTGTTTAAAGTGTTATTTTTATTGAACAATGTTAAATTGTCTTTCTTTTGATGCTTATTATAATATTGTAGTTAGTTTTTAAGAGTAATAAATGATTGTTTGAAGTTTTTATATGAAAAGTTGGCGTCTTCTTCCTTGTTTCCTGCTTGTGTCCGGTGCAGTGCTGCCAATGAAGAAGGTAAAATAACGAAATCACTGCATAATTTGAAGAAGGGGTATTTAATCGTAGGGGCCTAGTTTGCACGTACATCCAAAACCCCCCCCTAACCTCTGGCAAACTATCCAAAACCACCCCCTAACCTCGGGCCAAGTTACTTTCGGGCACAAGAGGTAGGGTTTTTTCATGTACTTACGTTGGTAGACCACCCTTTATGTGTGCTCCGAACAGCTGCGCCCTCGCACGTCTGCCATATTTAACGTGATTGTGTTGTCAAATCGATGCAACTTCAAAACGATAATTAAATATGAAAGAAGAGACTATTTGTATTGAAAATCACTGGAGCTTACAGATGAATCATGAAATAACAATTATGTACTGCGCATATGATCAATATCGCAAAGGAATACAGAAAAAAAGTGAGTACGAAACGCGATCAGTGATACTAAACTATTACCATATTCTTTAATTTTGTTGTTCAACATGAATAAAACTCACGTTAGTTTCTATTTTGAAGATAATACAACGTTTGAACGTGATGTAAAATGCAGAGGGTAGGATGAGGTTTAACAGTCTGACACCTAGAGGGAGGCGGAGATGTTTGGGACGGACGTAAAAGACATCGAAGCGGGCCAGAATGGTAAGTAACCTGTATTTTAATTCCAGTTGAGGCTGGCCCGATTTAACCAGAAACTGAAACTACCAGGGGCTGAATTAGCAAAGCTCGACTATATTTAAAAGTTATATTTCTTAAATATATAAGAAATATACAAAAAGTAAGGCCAACTTGATTGAAAACATCTACAACCAAGCCTTAACTTTTAGCTTAACTTAAAGGGTGAGGAACATTCAATGGAAATCATTAAAGATGTAAAATAAATGTGTGTATGTTTTAGCATTCAAATATATAATCTTTTGCATATAGGGTCAGTATGGGTACAATGACACTCAAAATATTTCCAAAAATGAGACATCTGATTTCTACAAATCCAAATTAATTTCTAAATAAACAAATATTTTTCACTTCAATGTGTGTTGGTATAATGAAAAACATTTTAATTTCTTGTATACACAGTTCAACTGGCACTACTGTTTTTAGGTACCAAAAGCTTTCACACATAGCCTCAAATCGTTTGATGTGGCCAATGTTTTGTTTTGTTCTATAGTTAAAAGTATACACATACCATGCACAAATTAATAAGCGTATTAATTTTACTAACTGACCCTGTAAGTACAATGATAAGTAATGATAATGCATTATGATTATGTATTAATGACTGTACACTCGTCTGAATCTATTTTTATGTGTACGAAAGAGAAATGTTTCATATACATAAAGAGATTCCGACGATTGTACAGTCTCTATTAGGCACATTACTAGTCTCCATTGAAGGCCTATTATGGTTTTAAACTGGTATTTCTTTGGTATGGAAACCACAATTCAAACACTGAAGTGGTATTATTTGATTGATGCAATGCAAAACATACATGTCACAGGATTACATTTATATTGAAATGAAAATACAACACATGGAAAAATGAGAATTAGTAGTTTGTTAATATGTTTTGACGTTGCTATGATATCTCTAAAATCATCGATCCTATACACTGGTATCATATTGATAGACTAAAAATAAGTTCCACGGTAAAAAACCCCATGCCCGAACCGGGATCCAAACCCCGGCTTAGGAAGCAAAAATACACCCACTACACCAAGGAGCCACACGAAACGCAGTAAGATATGGGCCCTGTCAATCAATATCAATTAAAAATAAAAAAAAAATAAAGCCATCTTGGCACAAGAAAGGAAAATAAAAACCATACAGGCATACATGGATCAGTCTTGTTAAAGCTACTCAGCTCTATTATCGTCTACCCCTTCACTACTCTCTCTGCTTGCTGAAGGGACAATGAGGCAGTGTTTATCTTGCTCCCATCAAGTAGTAACATTACCTACTACACGCAAGTGGGAGATAGCATGTTGGCATATTAGAGAAGTCACTCATAAGCATACCGTATGTATAACCTCACTCACAGTCTAAAGAGAATACTAACTCTGGCTCCAACATCACTGGTTATGATCACATTTGAAACAAACGGCCAATGCGCCACTACTTAATTTTAGTAATATTTATTACATGGCACCAGCTGTTACAGTATAGTAAAAGAAATTACAGTCAAACTTCATTATGACGTTTTTGAGTGAATGTCATAAACATGAACACAAAAATTTAGAACACTAAAACAAATTACCCAGAAAAATTTAGTATTATTTAAATTTAAAAGGTTTCTTCTTTAGCTTTAAAATTAACATTGTACGTACTTACACAATAAGGTGGGACCACTAACAAACTGACCTCCCAAGCGTGAAAATGTAGTACCGTACTACAGGAACGTCCTAACCAAGTTTGACTGTAGTTCACTCATAAATCATAATACTACAATACATAAAGTACACAGCTGTTTCTTGCAGCACTGTTTACCAGTTCGAATAACTAGTGTCTGCAACAAATATGCGATTGTGGACTATAATTGTGAAAATACTAAGCACCGTGTGAATGTTGAGTCTTCTGACTTTACTTCAAGTGGTATTACACATTTAAAATACCTAGTATGTATTCAGTCTCACAGTTGTCTTTTTTTAAACTATTATAAGCGCAGAAAAGTGATGGTATATACTAGTAATATCATCTACCTATCTCAAAGTAATAACATTAAAGCACATTAAAAAATGCATTGGCATCCATTATTAACCCTGTTCAATTTCATGAACTCCAAGGCCATCTGCTCGCACAATGCATTCAACAGTGTTCAATAAATTAAGGCTGGGCATCGATGTAAATCGACAACATCGACATCGACGGCAAATAATCGATGTCGAATCGCGATGTCGGAATATTTTCGACATCGATATCGAAACGAAAATAATCGACATCGTTTTTTTTTAAATTGATAAATAATCAATTATTAATAAAAAAAACTTTGTCACCTGTTAAATGTAGGGATAACGACGGTTAAGCATTTCACTTACCGGTTAATCGAACCGGTTTTTAATCAGTTAATAACGGCAACAAAACTCAGTTTTCGTCTGCAACGGGAGATAACTGACCTAGGCCTACGTGACGGCCATGCGGGCCGGTCAGCTTATTTTTATCGTCATAAACACAATTGTGGATATTGCTTTCAATTTATTTTAACGCAATATCCGATTGTAGAGGCTTATTCAAGTCGTTTTTCATTAATCCGTTCTTGATTACTTGCTGCGAAGTGAACTGTCAACAGGCGGCCGCTTGCATTCCACTCGCCTGCGTCTATCGCGACGCGATCTCGCTTCCACTCACGCGTCCTGCGACTAGCGCTTTCTCTCTCTCACGGCGGCCGATAGCAGCCGACACGGCGAACTACTTCGTCGCGTCTCGCTCAGACCATTGTTCTCTCGCTCTTTCTCGTTCGGCCGCATCTGTTCTCACTTGTCGAGTGCCGGGGGTTTCATTCAAGGGATGGCTCGCGCTTTAGTACGCGCGATCTGCAAATACTTAGGGGGGGGGGGGCTTGAGAGTGTGCGGTATCCTTTGATACGTGTCAGTTTGGACTAAAAGCGGCCGTGGACGAATAACTATGCCGCCCTATAGTTGAAAGTTCCCATTTTTCGCGTGAATTGACAATTGATTAGTTATTTAATTAATTGACGAAAAAATCGATTAAAACCCAAAAAAATCGATGTCGATAATCGTCACCGACATCGATTATTAATCGATTAATCGATGTCGACGCCCAGCCTTACAATAAATGCAATACATCACGCTTTGTACACGACCATCAGGCGTAATATTACAGAGTTTACCATGTCATGTCTTACTACCATTGTAAAGAGCGCAAGCTCATTTTGGTGAATAAAGATAAAGAGTTTGCGTGGACAAAGAAAAATAGCAATAGTAATACTTTTTGATTCTATCACATTATCATTTTAAAAATAGCATTTTATCACTCTCATCACAAAACCTAGATTAAGCCCATTATTCAAGATGCCGACGTTAGAGGTAATAGATTGACATCGACTTAATTTTTGTATTTTAATGGCCAGGTAGTAAAATGTCAGGTTTGGCATCTCTACTCTGCACCCTAGTAAATAAATATTAGTGCTACATAGTCACCAGAATTGAAGCAAATCACAATATGTAGGAAAGTCCCTTTCTTATGTTGGTATCAACATGTACTTGTCAAAGTCAGCAACAAAACTATTTCTTGATCCTATAATGGAGACTTTCATACATTCGTTATGTTTAAAAGCTACAACCCCACATGTATGACATGCAAACTGCAAATATATATCAGTTAATGTTAAACGAAAGCCAATTTGTTCAGAAATTGCCAAATAGTTTTCAATCACACTAAACATGTCGATCATCTCGTTCTTTTCAGACTTTGGTTACACTGATAGTATATCGTTGATTATGAACAAAATTGTAGTGTATTTGGAAAACAAAACACCTAGGCTACCTATGCAAACATTATGAGTATGACAAAACTCTCTGTAACTTTATTTCTTGTCACCCTTTTTACCATCACTAACTTGTTTACCTCTCTTCAAGCTTAAGACCTTTTGCTCCAATTTTGCCTTCAATTTCTGTCTTGTTTTTTCGTCCAATGGTTTAGGGACTGGATGAACAAATTCCTTCTTAGCTGCCTTTTTGGCTTCTAAGGTACAGCCATGCACCTCTGGCAGGGTGTGCTTCAGACAATATCGTTGATTGCACAGTTGGCAATCATAATAGATAAGAGTAACCTTTTCCTTGCAGCCAGGCCATTGACAATAACGATTCATCTGAATTAATCGTTCTATCAATTCATCATCCACATCAGTGTTTTTAGATGCTTTCACTTCTGCTGCAGAGGAAGTAGGCAGACTGGGGTGTTTTTTCTTTTTTGAACGACTTTTAACTTGGGGGCAGGTTTTCTTAATAGCACCATGCTCTATTGCTGCTAATAGCGATTTGCTCCCTGTGTTAACAGTATCGGGTTCCGGCTCTGACTCGGCGCTGTTGTTACCGTTATCAGTCTTATTTTCAACACCATCTGTGTTGAGTTTGGTAAATGCTGCTTTAGATGCAGCATCCGTAAATGCCACAAAGTTCTTTGGATTCGGAGGGATATGTGTACTGGTTGAAGCACCACTTCCAGTTGCATTGCCTGTTAGGAAAAGCAGCTCCTTTGCTTCAAGTATGCTTGATTTTTCTTGCTTTGGGGCCGGTTTTGGTTTTGCTTGCCAACTTTTAGACTTATGTTGGATTGGAGGATCGTAGTTGTGCAGTTCTGTGAAAAATACAAATTTTGTAAGATTGGTAAACCCAAACTTATTGAGTGACAAATTGTGTGATTTATTTTACCAATAGGCAATAACATATTTTGACAACGTGGATCAAGACAAAATTATTCTAAATACAAACCGAGTTTTCAATATAAAAGCAAGCAGAGGATTTTATTTTAACTAATTGGCCTGAAAAACAATGTCTTCAATGCTTATACTGTCTGATCCATAGCTAGAAAGTAGAAATGTAGGCTACTTTTTTATACATAGTTAAAACTAAAAGTGCTAAATGTGAACAATTAACAATTTAGATAATTTATCGAACTTTCGATAGGATGTGCGATTTATAAATAGGCCTAGGCAAACATCATTTGCATTTTTGATAGTTAATAAAAGAAAGTGGTATTAATGGTAAAATAAATTGTTTTTCCTAATTTTCATTAATAGCAGCTTATTGGTGCAAATTCTTGATAGTAATTTATATTTTAACTTTTAAGGAGTCTTATTGGAGCTCTATAGAAATTAAATTGATTTAATTTAGCATACATTTGATGCCTTTTTGTACCTTTGCACACATTTGCACCTCAAGAATTTTCAAGGATAGCAAAGGATTATTTATCTGGTTAACTAGGTCTATATATTATCTTATGTTCAAATGTTTAACTATTACCCATGCACCATAATAACAAAAATAACACTCATCACCTGCACCATCACTAACAGGATTTGAGCCAGAATCACAAGAAACAAAGATAGTTCATGAGATGGCAGTTAATTATACACTGTACATGCAAAATGTATTGTACGTATTATGTAGCAACTACAGTCGTGGCCATCCTGACGTCGAAGCAGATCAATCGCTCAAAATGTTGGCGGCGAGCTTCCGTTTACGTTGTTCGGAAACTCCTAATTGGGGGTATTATCAACACGACTTGTTCGCTCAGCCTACATTCACCCAGGTTTAGATGAAAAAACGTGAATATGGTGCCAATGCCCAGGTGCAGATTCGAGCCCGGAACTATTTACCATACCATCGCCGAAACTGTTGAGCTACTTCCAATATCGGTGGTATTTACCAGCGCATGCTGTTTGTGCTTATTAAGATCCCATGAATAAAAATGGTCATATGTATTTTGTTTAGGAATAAACTTGGACCTCAGGTTATCTCTGACATAAAGCAATACCTTCTCTTACCATTTCACCTATATCAGACTCAAGACATTGACATACTAGAGCTGTCATATTAAACAATGAAGACTTTGACTAGACTTTATACCGCCGCCATGTAGGCTACAGTATAACACAATACAATAAGGCACGCACTATGATTTACGATTTTCTACCACTGAAGTTTGAACATCGCTTTGATCACCAAGATATTCTCAATGGATGCACAAAATACGAATATGTACAGCACTTGGAACTGGTTTTCCCCCGTTTTTCTGCTTTGGTGACCACTGACCAGATGACCATGACTGTAGACAGTGAATTATACCTCGTTGGCCATTGAATGTTTCATGACAAATATCGAAAAAATAAGACATTTTTTAACACTGATCATGTAGCATACACACTACTAAATTTAATCTAAATGTATTATATTGAGCAAATGTCATTACTACCTATCAAAATGCCAGCACATTACAGCATCTAGGACAAAGAATTTACTGACAGTAATGTTAAACTCACTAAGAACTAGGGATGTTCAACGATATCGATAATTTGATACGATATCGCGGTAAAATCGCCGTTAATTTCGATATCGATATGGTAGTGTCATATCGAAAATATCGCGATATCGTGGTCAACTTAAAATATTAATATTTCCGCTATGGTCTGAAGTATGCATTGCTGCAGTATGCATTGCTGCAGCTTGTCACTGAGTAGCCTCTACCCTCCCCTCAGCCCTCGAGGATATCGCGATATCATTGTCAACTTGAAGTATTTCTCCCATGGTCTGCAGTACGCGTTGCTGCAGTTTGTAACTGGACATCTACCTCCTCCACACAGATAGCCACACTGGCAGGCGGGTTCCCTTTGTTTGCATCACATTGGATCCATTCAACTATTTGTACCTGGAACCCCGAATTCTTTCTGAGAAGAATGTTGTTGTTCATTATTGCTTGATACTTTTACCAGCCGATGCCCGACACGTCATCACCACGCGAATTCAACCTTTATCGTTGTGCAGCAACTCATACTGCAGGCCACGGGCGGAAAATTTTCAAGTTGCTAATGATATCCCAGGGGGGGGGGGATAGTAGACGTGAAAACACTAACTGCAGCAACGCGTACTGCTGGCCACGGCGAAAACACTTTAAATTGGCGTTTTCTTATGTAGGCCTATTGTTTTATTACCGCCGAAAAAAATTCGATATCGCGATATCGATGTTAATTTTTTAATAACGATATCGCGATACGATATCGGCAAAATGGCGCCGATATCGATATTGAAAAAAATATCGTTGAACATCCCTACCAAGAACCAACATGACTTTCCACTTACCACCAATGAATTCGAAGCATGAGCGAACTACTCCGACATCCTTGATGTGATTGATCAAGCTGCCGATCAATGAGTCGTGTCCCAATGTGCCAGAGTCACCAATGATGCACAATAGTCGCCTTGCACGACTTACTGCCACGTTGGTGCGAGTACGATGGGAAATAAAGCCAGTCTGTTTTGTTGCATTCGAGCGAACAAATGTATATATCACAGCTTCCTTCTCTTGACCTTGAAAGCCATCCACGGTCTGGATCTCTAGACCAAGAGAAATACCCATGGCCCTCGATGCATCTTTAAGTAGATCTACCTACATAAACAAAAAGCAACACACAATCAGTAAAAATAATAATTGAATATAGATTTCACATGCTAAAAGGAAGAAATAACATAAACTTATTTTACCTGGTATCTGTACGGAGTGATCACAGCAATATTATTTGGAAGAACACCCGCTTCTAAAAGTTTCTTCACCATGAGCATAGTAATCTCGACTTCCCTGACGTTCCCGTACGACAGGGTGGGCCCTTGATGGTCCCAAAACTTACACCCACTTGTGTCCAAGAAAATTAAACAAGTGCCTGAAGAATAGAAAATAGCTCATAGTTAGATACAGGTCTGACAATTTATATAAAAAAAAGAGAAAACGGGAGATTTAAAAATTGTCGCAACACATCGGCTGACCACGTCTACAGAGCAGAGCTAGGAACATGGAGATGTGTACTTTTTAGTTAAAAAAACTATGAATACTAAATGTGAGAACGTTGGGTTTAGAGATTTAGTTTCTCAAAATTTTGATAAGCTGTGTACAACTTATCATTTCATTTTTGCTAATTATGCTTGGTGGGGATCGATCAAGGGCGTTCGGCTGAAATAGTTTCGACGTTTTTATTTATGCTTTAACTATTTCTATGTAGGCTATCTACTTATTACCAACAAGACCCCTGCAGTCATCAACCAGGTAAGCTATTAGGTTCCCTATCAACTTTACCCCCACCAAGCATATCTAGCCATTTAGCCTCTCCTACCCCACAATTAAGATTTTTGCTAATTAGTAATTAATGCTAAAATATGGAGTTTTTGCCAATTTCCACTAAAAGAAGCTGATTTGGCCTAATTCTTCATAATAATGTAACAAATTTAATCTTATTATTTATTATACACAACTGATTACGGAAACAAGTTTTTATTTTTGTAACTTTTAAGCAAAACCTAGGATGAAATGTGTAATCCATTTTTTAAACTCTTAATTAAAGAAGACCATCCAGAAAGAAGTTACTTTTCTTATTCCCAATTTTTCATCAAGTTATTTAAATCAAAAGCATTTAGATTTAACACTATGGGCTGCCAATGAATAAACTCTAGCCTAAACCATCTTTTTTAAGAAATTATTACAACATCAACCTACTTGTTTCATCTGTCCATTGTACTCCGGGTAGATCAGCCAGCAAATGGTCTGCCACCGTGGAGTCGGCAACCAGTTTGTCATTGTAAAATTCCTTGGATACCCAACTCATTATCTTCGAGTTCATTCGAAACTGATGAGTAAGCATTACACATGACCTATCCCCTTTGATCTCCACGAGTTTTTCCATTAGGCTTATGGCTAAGCCGTTTTTAATTGCCACACGACTTGTGAGATACGGTGCCAGTTGGAGGTGGTCACCTGCCAATATCCACTTCTTTGCCCATGGCACTGCTACCCAGGCTAGCGGCTCCATTGCCTATGAACAAACAAAGTTTCTATATCAATTTCAACATATACTTAAGAGGTAATAGGATACATTTGGACTAATGCACACACCTACTTGTGGACATTCTTGTGTGTGGATTTATGTGACTGATTTAGTTTAAAGATCTATTGTTTTTCCTCGGAAATTAGTATGCTCCTTTAAAAATGAGATAGTGCAAAAGGTAGAGCGTTTCTTCTATCAAACAAGTTATAACAGTAGCATGCAACTTTAAAGTAGAGTTTACAACACTGGGGAGAACAAGTAAGGTTGCCTCAGGGCAGACAAGGCTGTGGTAGTAACATACCCACTCCCCTCCCACCCACCAGTGCTAGCAACAGCTTCGACGAATCCAGCTCAAGTTTTTATATAGGCTAGACAACACATTTTCTAGACATGAAGAAGGGTACAACCAATTTACGGATATTGGCTTACCTGAGAGCATTCGTCGATTATCAGTGCATCGAAAGATTTTCCTCGTAAACAATGCATAGCTCCTTTGACATCAGCTGAAGATAGTGTACTGCACACCACTTGTGCATTGATTAAAATGTCTGCAATCGCCATCTGTTCCCTTTTCCGGAGCTCTCTGTTTAGTTGACCAAGTGACGAAGAAAGTTGTTCGTGGCACATCTTCCCTTGATCTTTTTGTCTTTCGCTAGCCAGAAGTTGACAAACAGTGGCATATATATTGCTTCGCACATCTGCGATGATATCCGAAGCCTGCATAGTGGAGAGAATTGCATCTACCGAATATCTCTTTATATCGGCGTTCGTTATTCTTCCAGGCTGACCTAAGCGAACCATTGATACTCCAAACTGAATCAGCCTTTCCATGATATTATCAAGTGCAGCATTAGAGGGAGTGCATATCAAAACCTTTTGATTACACTTAATCAGTTGATGAACAATCTCCACTAGGGTAGAGGTTTTGCCAGTTCCTGGTGGCCCATGGATTATTGCCAAATTTTTCTGAAGGGCAAACGTTACAGCTTTCTTTTGCAATTGAGTCAACTTCAAGTTATGGAACATCGGGTCTCCTTTAGTATTTACCACTAGTTCTATAGGATACTCTTCCAATGTACTGTTGCCAAACCTTAGGTTTATTAAATCGGCCGCATTACCAGGTTTAATGACCAATGATTTTAACGCTTCGTACATTTTCTTATTTGTTACCAGATCACGTCTGACACGGAGAGTAAACAATGCCTTTGATTGATATGCAAGACGTAAAGAGCTTCGATCAAATTGTACCACTATCGTACGATCTTGGACATTTACTTCGGTGACCACACCATAATGCTCCTTTTCCTTAGACTGCTCAAGGCATACTCCCACATTATCGTGCAATACTATGTTATGAGTAGATTCTTTTCGAGACATAGCAAAAACTGCAGACATTTGACCGTACGAGGTAATGCTGTAGCCAGAGAGGGTGAAGTGTTTATAAACTGTACGTCTGGGAGCTAGTTGAACATCGTCCCAATTGCAGGTATCTGCATGTTCAATATCAAGCAGCTCTATAGTATTGTCAACATAACATTTTAGAGCTTCCATTGCTTTTGGTTCTACTAATGTCATGGTAGTGGTCGGTGGACACTTCAATTCATCTGAAAAGAACAAACATTTTAGTATTTTTCCCAAGGAAATAATCACGACGAGAATGTCAATATTAGAAAATTACCATTACCTGAAGAAAGCATGTAAACACTGACAGCGGGCTTCCACTGAGCTATTCAAACTTTACTGATGGGAAGGTTCAAACATTCAAAAGTCAGTTAGCCCTAGAGGCTTTTTAAAAATGCATAGTGTGACTAAAGTTTTTTCGAAAGGAAGCAAAAGATATGTCGGCAGACATATCTTTCCTCCTCCACGTCGCCCTGACCGTTATTGGCTAGAGGAGCAGACAGGTAATGACCTTCCACACCTGTGATGATGCTATAAGTAGGTGGCCAGCTTGGGGAAGATACCACAATGCATGACAAGGAATTCCAACTAATCTATATGTATAAAAAGATATGTCTGTTATAAGAAGGATTGCAGTATGGGACCAAAAATCTCAATTTGTTGTTATTATCTTTTTGTAATAGGGCCTAATGAATTTTCGTTGTTTATGCATGGAAACACAGATTTTGCAAATTATTAGGGGGGTCAGAAAATTATGATGAAACATGGTTCCCTTTTGTCAGGAAACGGCATGCAATGTCACAACAACAGAAAAAGTCCAACTGCGGTCTGAAGGCTCGATGGCCATACCGATTAATGTGTACAGTTACGTTCCTATTCAACATGCATGTGTTTGATGATCATGACGTGTATGAGTCTGATAAGAGTGCTGCCATGGGTCAAGAATGGAGGGAAAATTTGAAGTAGCGTACTATTTAACGTACTAATCCTAAACATTCGTTGTAATTGCACTCGTTGCAACTCTATGACTTTTGGCTGAACTAATTCGTATAAAATACTTACTATCATTCTTTTCCATCACACCGTTATCATCATGCCCAACGGTTTCAAAGTTATCATTATTTACATTCAACTCAGAATCTGAGTACCCATCATCAGTCGGTTCTTGTTCAGCAGCATTGGAAGTACTTGCTGGCGAACCAACAGTATCAACCGCTCCAGCTGTAATCAATCAATATAATTTATTTTAGGCTAGGCTATATAAAAGAGTAAAAGACCCTTCATTGTTGTCAACTCAAAATAAATCCCAGAATATTATCTTCATAGGCTTAACACTAGGGATGACGAAACCCGACTTTTTTACGACCCGGGTACCCATCCACTATACCCGCGGGTTACCCGGGTAGGCCTAGGCCTAATAAAACAAAAAAAAATTGTGTGGGGTGTCCAATCAACCGCTCAATATCGCTCTCGTCGAAAATAACACCACAAATAGTATATTGTAGTAGCAGGGATTAGGATGTTTCATTATATTTCGTGATGAAAAGTTGAACACCCATGACAAGAGAAAGTTACAACAGCGCGGGGGGTCGAGGATCGGAGCGAGATGAAACATAATGCGTCACAGCTGCCACTCAAGCTCAAGGCCACGGGCAGACCGGCCCGTTGAAGTGTCGAATGGTTGTGTGCTATAGGAGGGAGAAAGGTGGGAATTGGGTGGGGGGGGGGCGGGGGTAGGGTAGCAGTTCATGCTAAAAGATTGCCGGCGGCCAGGCTTACATAAACAGGAAATCGGGCGGCATGAACAAAAGAAACTATCAAAGTGGACAGTTTATTTATAGACGGGATTCTATTTCTTAGGGAAATACCGCCAAGCACAAAAATAAAATACGTAATAACAGATGAATCAGTTCAAATTCAAAACATTTAGCTAATTGGCGGTTCTCAATTTCAGGAACCGGGTTTTGTCGGGTAAACGGGTAGAGAAAACACAAACCCGTACCCGACTTTGTCGGGCGGGTATCGGGTACCCGTCGTCTTCCCTACTTAACACACATATTTTTAATTTGTGTAAAATAACAATTCTATTAATAAGTAATGTTTACCTATAGGCCTACATATTAAAAACAAAGTAGGCCTATTTGTCGGCCTAACAACCAGGAATGTGTTTTTCATGAAGTCTTACTTCTTAACTGTTTGAAGAAAAACGGCCAAAATGCCACATTTCCCAACAAATATCTATAAATATCACTAGCATCACAAGATATATTTCAAATATGGGTAATTCCATACTATTTCACTAGATTAAAAAAAAGTTGTTGCAGTACTATTTTAGGAAAAATTCAAATTTTGCACACTTAATAGGGGCCCACTACCCTACTCTACCCCCTGAGGGCCCAAAAACCATTTTTTTTTTGTAAAAACCACAGGGACTTATAGGCCTTGAAAGGTCGCAGTGCGTTGCTAAAATTGCGCTTTCAAGGCTTAGCGGTAGGCCAATTAGAATAACTCGGTCGTAGCCCATATGCCAGGCTCAATAACCATACCTTTAAATAATGCTCTCGTGGTTTATATGTATAGAATAGGCCTATGTTGAGGTCTTACGTAATTGATTTGTATTAAACCCATTTAAGTCCACAACACTAATGTGTAATATCAAAGTAAAGATAAAATTTTAGGTGAAAATATTTGTTAGAAACATTTTCTATTTAGACCTGGTTTACATTACTCGCATTTTAACGAAAGATGGTTAATAATGCTGTAATTTTAGCATGTAAATGCAATCAAGTAGGCTAGCTACTACAGTTCAACTTTTTACTTGAGCTGGAACTCGGGAGTGACTCGCGTAACTGGCCATGATCCGAGTAGTGTAAACAGAGGACGGTCAACTGAAGTAATAAAACAGGGTCTTACAGAACTGTGGGTTTGGTTAATTCATGACAAGCAACAAAATTGTGTAGGGAGGCCCTATCAGAATTTTAAAAGTTTTATTTTACAGTAATCCATAATTTGTCAATGAACAGTTGCACACATCGAAAAACTGAATATAACCAAAAGTATAGGCCTAGACCTGTTATAATTCTTTTATGAAAATAAAACAATATAAAAATCGGGCCTTTACTTCTCGAGATATGGCCGATTTTTCAAGTCAAAATCCGCCATTTTTAATAGCTACCACTTTATGATGGCAATCATGTTTTTTTGTGATCCTTATACACCCACCCATACATAACACAAGTAATCAGGAAACTTAGTAGGCCTACCTACAAATTATACCGATTCTTTGAATTTCGCTAGCTGGTCCATGGACCAGGCCTAGGAGGGGAAAGGAGAAGGAACCGGGGTAATTATGGCCTGGAGCTGATTCGTTTTGAACTCACCTTTTTTCTGTATTCCTTTGCGATATTGATAACTTGCGTAGTACATAATCGTTATTTCATTATTTATCTGTAAGCTACAGTGATTTTCAATACAAATAGTAGGATCTTCTTTCATATTAAATTATCATTTTGAAGATGCATCGATTTCACAACACAATCACGTTAAATATGGCAATATGGCGTACGTACGAGTGCGCAGCTGTTCGGAGCACACAAGAAGTGTGCTACCAACGTACGTACATAAAAAAAAACTACATCTGAATCAAAGTGACTTTGCCCAGCTACCTGACATCCCACGAAATTCGGTTAGGTTAGGGGATCAGGTTGAGGATTGCCCACGAAAGTTAATACGGTTATTGTCTCTGGTAATAGCTCCATCCTGGCCTTATCCGACTCCCCAAAAATTGTGCGCAATTCTAGGTTTCATACGTTGTAGATTGGCAGCACTGCAACGAACACGAAGCGGATAACATGGAAGAAGGTGTAAACTTTTACCATAAAAACTTTAACAATCATTTAATAACTTTCAAAAGTAAATACTATATCATAATGTACATCAAAATAAAGGCAATTAAACATTGAACAATATAAATAACACTTCAAACAAAACTTCGGCGTTTTTCAATGAAAAAAAGTGAGTTCAAAACGAATCAGCTCCAGGCCATTATTACCGGAACCGGAAGAGGAGAAATAGAAAATGACGCCTGCCATCGGTCTCAGGAGACTTGTGAGAAACACGTGCGTGATGCTGAATTTCAGCCACGAGAATAGGCCTAGGCCTAGGCCTAGGCCTACCTTGCTTGGGAAGACATTGCCAGTTTCGTTTAGAATCTTTGCCTACGGTCTAGGCCTAGGAGTCTAGGCCTAGGGCCTACGACCATTGGGTTTCAAGCTAACTTCAAACCCAATGCCTTGACCTCTAGACCTAGACCTAGGCCTAGGCCATCCAATGCCTAGGCCTAGCGTAAGTTGGCTCTTATTCAGTTGGCATTCTTAAGTAACTGCTATTATATCTGCAGCTACCACTAAATGGCTGCACGAAAATGCTGGATGAATGAAAGATAATTATTACCTGACATTTTTTAGAAGTAACAGTAGGACGCAATTCCAGGTAGCATGCTGCAACAGAAAGCTCACGAATCACCATCAACTAACAGTGGCCGACAAACACAAGACCAAGCCACCAACCACCCACAGCCTACTAAACTACGGATGTACGGTCATTGTTGTTGTTGTTGTTATTGCAGAATGTAATAAATCAAATTTTAAAGACACCCTGGAACAAAGATAGGAAGCCCTGGAAGCACTGGAGGCACCAGTTAGAATTAATTGGAAGAATAATTCAGAATACAACAAACTCAACATGAAAAGTACTTCCGTCGATACTCGTTAGCCGTGACCAATCACAACGTCTCTTTCCGCCTGGATGTAACACTTTCGCGCAAAGCGCGGTATGTTTAAATTTTGGTAATTTTTGGTTGTGTTTGTTGTATCCTGATTTTTTCCAGTTCATTTTTTTTTCCTTCCAACTGATGGGTTGCCCTCCCATTTCCCTCCTCCCCTTTACGTCGTACGTGTCCCTTTCCTCCAATCACCCCCCCCCCCCCAAAAAAAAAAGAAGTCATACATGACATAGTTGCCGAGTAAGTCGTTTACAATAAATAATAAAAGTAAATGAATGATGGGAATAGAAAATACATGCTCCAGTGTCATGGCTCCCTGGTTGAAAGTGTTATGATTGAGTAATGACTGAGTAAACGACATGGAATGCGATCATTTGAATGAAAGAGCAGTGGTATGCATGCAGTTACACAATATTTGCCGCCGATAAGGTAGCTCAGCAGTAATGCGTTCAAGAGGGGACCGGTTCGATACAGTCACCGGCAATCCCAACTTAAGTTTTCCCCGATGTTTACCTCAGTCATAAAAGCAAATGCTGGGATTGAGTCTTACTAACAGCTCTGAGATAGGCCTATTCCTTAGACATGGCTAAAAAAGACCTTATTCAATTATTTCCTTATTTTATTTTTAGTATGTTGCTATTTCAATTATAATTCCAACATAGCATACTTATTTTAGGTTTTGAAAAAGATTCACAATAAGTCAATAATAGATTAGGCTACAAACAGAACTCAACCTTACTTGCGTGATCCATTCATATACACAGGGCTTTTTTTCGGCCGGTACGAGCCGGTACGCGTACCGGCTAACACAAGAGGCGTACCGGTAAAAGGCAATGAAGTCACACTATAGCCGGTACGCTACGATTAGCCTTGAAGCGCGTGAATAGCTTTGAAGTGTGCAGTGTGAAAGGACAGCAGTGGGGAAGGTGTGAAGGAGGCTTGTGACTGCAAAATATGAAACTATGACTATATGACTAGGCCGATATATGACTGAAAAAGTAATTTTATTTTCCGTCTTATTGCAATGAAACCATCACTATTGACACGTTTAAAAAAAAGATATTTTATGTTTTCTGCGGACGCCAGTTCACGCCCACGCGCTGCTCGATCGTGTGGCCACAGGATCTAATCCCAGTCATGAGCTGTCACATGAAACATTAAACCGAACGTACCAGTTAACTTTATTTTAGAAAAAAAGCACTGCATATACACAATATTAATCACCATAGGTCCTATTTATATTATTTTTATACACATAGAGGATACACCACATTTCTGCATTTGATACTAATGCACTCCACTAATTTAGCTGCAGCCCATTATATTTCGATTTTCCACACTGTCCAGCTAATTAGAGGACGAGGAAAGCTACTGCTTTGTTTTTTCGTTTGGCGCGGCACATGCATTATGTCAATAGTGAGAAATCCACTGAAATCACTGCCAAGCACAGTAGGAATTTTTTTAATGTTTTTCCTTTTACCCATCGTTCTAAAATATGATAATCTTTGACATAACAAAAGTTTTCTCAAGATGAGATACTGGCTTTAACCACCTTTTAAATCTGTTGCCCCACTCTGGCAAACAGTGCAACCACACCCCCTAAGTATTTTATACTTTCCACCCTCTCCTGGTTTTGTCCCTATATCTTGTCCTTCACCTCTAGATCTCCACCTTGAAAAACTAATCAATTTCCACTTCATAGTGTTACGGCCAGGGCTCGAGTTTTAAAATATTTAAATTAAATTAATTTACTTCTAAATTTACTTGTCCAAAAAAACAAAAAAAGTACAGTTCTACTCATATTCCCAACTAGGCTACTATTTACTCGAATTTACAATATTCAGCACAATATACTGCAGACGCAAACACACGTGTTGGCTTAGTAATCCTTATTGGAGCTGTTTGTACCGGCATTTCTTCTTTGTGGCTCATCTCGAGATCTATAAAGGTTTCGTAGCAGGTCGTCTTGGTCAATGTGTATCACAAAACTACCGTTCAATTGACTTTGTACGGTTAAATCCACTAAATATAATTGCTGAGAGAGTTCAGAATGTAGGCTATAGTGTTGATGTTATGGTCCACCAATAAATTACTCCTTGGGCGACCATTACCAAGTGGGCGTTAAATTCAAGCCCTGGTTAAGGCTCATTTAGTCAAGTCTCACCCACTCCTCCAGTGCATCCATGTCCTCTCCCAACACTTCTCATTGACGCCTTCTTTGACCACTCAGTCATCAACACAATGTCCGGCTTGCAATTCATGCGTTAGGGCAACTTCTCTAACTATAAACTATTATTATTTAAATAGATAAATATTTGATAGCACATAATAATAATTAACTTTAATCTTTTATTTGAACATGATACTATGATATAGTTATAAAATAAATGGGATTACTTACAGGTACAGGAAATTAAATCTATCTTCACTGATAGCCATAAGTAACCTAAAGGTATGCATGTAGACCTACATATAGATGCAAGTATGACATGTCACACTAAGTTAGTATCCAGAGCTGGGTAGTAACGTAACGGAAGTAACGCGTTACTGGAACGAAATTACCATTTTCAGTAAAGTGCCAGTAATCTCATTACATTACTACAATATTCCAAATGTAACGGCCAAGTAATTTTACTAATTATTTCATGATCATTTGGGATAAGTGAAGCGTTACCGTCGGCGTGCCCGCTGCCTTTGAAACCAGTAAAACAAAATGTAAAGTTGGCATAAGTAAGAAATTACTTTGCACTACCTACTCATATGTTTTTAAAACGTCAACAAAATATGCAATATTAAATTAATGAAGTCTAATACATACTACATATAAAAAGTTATACAAATACCTCGCTCTTATATGGTTTTTTAAAGTACAGTGTACTTATTTCTATTTGCTTGCCTTCTTCTGTATTCCTGTGATGAGATATAGGTAGAGGTGTTTGAAAATGGTTTTATTTAAAAAAAAAATCGTTTTATTCTATACCAAAATGTGGTGTTATTTCGGTGTTATTTTTATAATGGAAATGGAGAAATCAGGAAGTTTCAAAGCAACGGAAATTTTCACTCGCTTCGCACCGCTTTATTTTGAGCAACGCTATCAACCAGCAACGCTGCAAACCACTTTTCAATCGGCCAAAATGTGGTTGGTAAACAGTTTGAGACTAAACTGTTTTACCGACTTAGGGTCAAAAGTAGTAATTATTACGTAAAATATGCAATTTTTACTGTAAATAGTTAAAAATGCTGAAAATGGTGTTATTTCGCTATTTCAACACTCAATTTGCGTTATTAAAATAATATGGTGTTATTTCGCGATTTGATTCCTTATCCTTCATGTCCAACATGCCGACATCTGTCAAAAAAAAAGTTCTTACACCACAAATAATGAATTTCGTTTTATCGCGGATTCCGAAAAACAAACGTCTCTAGATATAGGTACTTAAAAGGACATTTTTTTAATTTGAAAGTATTTTTTGAATTAATTTCACAACTATTTCTATTTTTCATAAAAAGTAATGTAATTTAATTACATTTTTGGAAAAGTAACTTCATGGTAATTCCCTTACATTTTGGCTCCAGTAATGAATAATTTCATTTCACTACTATTCAAAAGTTAACCGAATAGAGTTGCAAAGCCAGTGTAACATCATGTGTTAGTGGAGGAAAGATTAACTCTAATAACTGTAGGACAGCTAAAATGTAGTAATTTATTACACTTTTAATGCATTTGAAAAAACAAAATACAATGTTCAGTTTGTGTGTGCCCTCTAGTAACCAACATGCTCAATGGCTATTACCACGTATATCACGCACAATAAATTGACTTCACCGCGTTTTAAATTTTAATGTAGTTGTAACACACAAAAGCTTTAGGGCGGAATAATCTAAAAGCATTTTTGATCCCTATTTTACCACAACACTGCACTGGAGTTTTTGCTTTTTATAGGTAATTATGGAATTTGCATAAAACTTCAAAACATACTTGATATGATTTTACTGATTTTTATATCACTTGTGAGGAAGATATTAAAAAATTTGACTTTTTAAGCTAATCGATGTCATAACATGACATAAACATTGATTCATGGGAACTGTTCGAACTTGTGATAAGATAATCATTGTTGTCAAAAGATGAGACTTAAAAGCCCAAATACCATCATCAAATCAATAAAAATGCTGTGATATACGTTGTACATAGTACATGCTTGATCATTACAATTTTCATTAAAAAACAATTACACCTGTCGGCATACTACAGTAGTTAGTAGTTATGTAGTATCATGAGCACAGTAGTACGTTCACATGGCATACTATTAAAATCAGCTAACTGTATGGACACTATGATTTGCAAAACACAAAATTCTATGCAATACAAATACAAATAATATAACTTAAGAAGTACAAAAAAGTAGTATGAAATTCCAATAGCTATAACTACGTATATTAACTTTCTGGCATTTACATATAAAAGTACAACCAACAAGTTTGCTGACACATAATACATGGAAAATAATTACAAGTACATATTCAAAATAATGAAATAATACTTTGCGTCGTCAAAAACAAGTCATGTTCATAATTCTCAAAAAAATATATTCTAGTAGTTAAAAATGTAGTTGAAATGCTACTACATAACATTAAATGGTAAGTAAAAGATTACTCAAGCATCTTATAAAAGCTTTAAGCATCACAATTTTACAGAACATACAAAAGAGCAGATTGATATTTTCCACACCATATCTAGCTTGAAATGAAAACTAGAAAAATGTAAATATACACACTTAGTACTTAGACAAGGTAATTGCTTTTTTCAGTTGGGTCTAGATCTATATTCTTTTTCTAATAACAATTATTGATCACCGGATTCGTATTACCGAATCACAGGAGTAAAGCGGTATGTACTGATTGATATTACTAACGAAAATAAGTTAGTGCAACATAAAAATGTGTTAAAAGAACTTTTCAACATAATAGGAATAACACGTGGCACGTCCACATCAGTTGATGCAATAAGATTTGAATACAAAATGGTTGTTCAAGTAGTTAATTTGCATTATCACTTGGATGCAGTCATTATCGACACAGTAACACGTATACCCAATAATCACAAGGACAATGCAAAGAGGTACCTAGTTTCTTTGTAGGAGCAGTAATCCAGCTATAAAATTACATAAACTTAATGTAGTGATTACAATATAGGTTCCGTGATCGTCATTTCAGAAATATTTTTCCTAAGGTTAAGTTCCATCTCCCTATTCACACAGATAATTCATGATACGATGTGTTATCCCACATCCCCAAGGAACTTTTAAGATGTCCCTCCCCCATCTTGCATTTAATTCACAAGCCACTTGAACCCCCAGGGGCTAGCCTTGGGCATCAGGCAGTCACGGTTATGTATATCCCTCCTTTCCCTAACTTGTTCATCATACAATTATTACTCATTGGCGTCATTGCTAATCATCTCAGTTAGTGCCATTACAAACAAAATATAAAGAATAAGGCTTCAATAATAAGCAAATTATTTATTACATACAACAAATCCAGTGAAAGCTGTATTTTAATTAAGTACAGTCCCATAGTAGCAATCACAACCATAAGTTTGCAATTATTTTCCCAATTTGTGTTTACTAGCATTTATATACTCATCATCTCCCACCCAGCACTACTGAATTTGAAGATAAATAATGCTGCAATACCTCAAGAGAGATAATTGGAATATTTATCTACCATAAGAACTAAAATCTAATTAGAAAAAAATTTGTATTTAATCAATACTAGTGGCCAAAGTAGCCTTGAATGTACTGAAGGCAATATAGAACAGTTAAGATCAGACTGTTAATGACCGGATTTTAACATTTTTAACTCTCAATCATAGAAATGTTAATTATTCTTATGTCATATGAATTTAACCTTGTGCACACAGCTGTACAATATTTGCTTTCATTCATCATTTTACGATATTTTGATGGAATTGCTGTGATTCTGTTTAATGCCTGTTTGCAGTTTTGCATGGTAAAGAAATAATAATAATAATAATAATAATAATTATAATAATAATAATAATATTAATTGCAGTTTTTCACGGAAACATACTATGCAATACACCATTAACAGGTCACATTAACATTATTATTATTATTATTATTATTATTATTATTTTGTATTATCATTATATTATATAATATTATATTGTATACAATACAGCTTTCAGGGCATTGTGCCATGTAAGCCTACGATCAAAAAAAAAAAAAAATATTTTTATAATAATAATAAAATAAATATAGTCATAATGTACGAACTAAGAAAAAGCTTTTGAGTGAATTGCATTTTACTACAAATTACATTAAATGTCAATCAAGTTGTTACTCCTAACAAAATATTTTCATAGTGGCAAACAAATGAACAGATTATTTTCAATTTCTGGCTAATGTAAGGCCTATATATTTTAACATAATTTATGATATATACATATTCAGATGATAACATCTATCCATTGAGCCATGTAGCAGTCAACAAAACAAAATTTCTTCCAACACAAAAGATAAATGAAATGGTTACATGATTTATTGTTTACTGTCGATTTATGATAAAATTGTGTTCGGAAATGTACATGCATACAAATTTAGATAAAATCTGTTTTTCCGTCTGTTGGAAAATAAAATATCTGTCCTCTCACTGTACACCAAGAACATACAATGAGATCTTAAAATTGTTATAGTAATGGCCTCTATTTGTCATTTAACATAGTATGATAGAATGTTTGCTTTCACAAATAAAATGTATCATCATTTCAGAAAATACTTGCTCTGTGATATTTCTGAGACAATTATGTTGGTTCAACTTTGCCATATTTGAGCTACTATACTAAATACAAATGCAATAGCAATAAACCCAGAGTAATAAAAACAAGTTGCAGTAGTAGTACTGAGTAGATACTACTTAAATAAAATATTACAATTTTGCAGTAAGGCAAATTTTGATTGAAAGCTTTTGGGATTTCCACAATGGCTTTTTTTAGTTTATGTACTATGCACAATACATACTTAATATTATCCCTTATTATAAAGAACACATTTTTCAAATGTCTGTTAAAGAATCAAATGAAAACTTTTTCAGATCACTTAGCTATGTTAAGTATTAAGGCGCAATAGTACCACCAATATTAAACTACACAAAATTAACTTTCTTTTTGTCATCTCAAGAATGATACACAACATTGAAAAAGTCTTTGGGTCAGATGCAACTTAGCAAGAACTGAATACTGTGACAAAAGGTTTTCTTAGTAGTATCATAATCAGTTATCACCTAGTGCCCTTAGGACAGATGGAGAGGGTAACAAGTAACTCTCATTCACAGTACAAGTAAGAGACAATCTACTCAACCCTACCATCTGCCAATTAAGCCTAGCAAGTGATAGCACAGGCCTTTAGCTTTTCTTAATTAGATAATATTTGGAAATTATTGGATTTTGAAAATTTGGAATGTGTTTGGTGGAAAACCCCATGCACTATGTATGGTACTACATTTAAACAATGACATAAACAGGCAGCGACTAGAGCACAATTAATATATAAGCTGGTTAACAGAGCATTGAATATATAGTTGAGACTTGAGATTTCATTTTAATATACTATCATACATTTTATTTCCTGTTAGCTATTACGCGTAGATGCATTAGATGCCACTTTCGACATAAAGGTAACATCAGTGTCAACTCACCCTAAGCAAATACTAGGCAAACTAGGTAATGATATTGATTGTAAATAAAATACAAAACTGTATTTAAATCAAATCTATTTCAGCGTCTAGGGTGTTTCTAATTGTTTAAATTTATTAAATAATCCAAGGTATTCAGAACATAGATTACATTTCTATTATCCTTGTCGTTTGGATGGTAAAAAAGGAACATTGACTAGCGCCCAGTAAATTTGTATGAACAATAAATGCTAAATATGGGAAAATTATGTTCAGAGTCAATACAATGAACTTTTGATGGGTATTGTGAGTCCAGTCTGATTATTAATGTTTACTCTCTACTACATTACATGACATGTATATTGTTTTAATTTATTTAAATAGTCAATTTCAGTCATCTTGGTAAATAAAATACATCTAAAAATATTAATGTTAATTTGAAGCATTTTGGCTAATAGTTATCTGGAACAAGAAGCACTATTTTCACCAAAATAAATGTATCAATAACCGATTTGATAATGTGCAAGATAAGAGAGTAATACCAAACTTTATATGGTTCTAGCAATTAGATCATTAAGATTTATTTATCTAGTACAAAAAAAGACAACTGTAGTAGCCTATAGTTTGCAATGCACATCAAAACAACCAATTAAAATATCTCTTACATTTACGTCTCACATTAAAGACTCGATTCACATAACGAAAGCAATGCAGGTACTAGTCAAGTGTGGTCCCGTGAATGAGATTCTCATTGATTCTGATTTTCAAGGTGGCAAGTTATAAAATTAAAGTGTGATGTTTATACACAGAAAATAAGGAAATGGTAAGACTAGTGTTTTTCTTTTTTCTGTTTGGCTAGTAAATTAGAAACCCCTTCCTTCCAAGGCGAGTGCTTAATAAATTAAATTAAAAATCGAGTCCTGATAGCAGACTTTACAACACATATAAATGGTGTGACTGGATGGGGAGTATTGGGACAGAGATTCTCATGAAGGCTTTAAAATAGGTACAGAAAACTTTCATGACTGGAGCCAGACACATACTGTAGTGGAAAAATACCTGGGGAGGAGGTATCTAATAACAGAGCAGAAATAGGAAGACCAATTATCCATATGTCATCATAGAAATACGGATACCCCACAAACTGATTATTGCAGAAATTAGAGAACAAGATAAGCTACCATGAAGATCAAATGAGAAGTTAGACACAGAAATTCATCTTACGAGAAAAGTAAGTCTACCCAGAAAGAGAATGGCTGCATGGCTCAGCGACACCAGGCGGGAATACAGGGTCAGGTATACAGTATACAGTCGAGTTTGAAATCATTACCAGCAGGCTCAAATGGTTAAGTAGCTATGATGGAGATGTAGAAGCAATCAGTAATGCTTTGGAGAAGATCAGGGATATAGGAACAGAAAGGTGGTAATACTGACTTAAAGCTGCTATTCAGGCTATTGTGAAAAGAAGGAGGTAGAGGCAGAAACTAGAAATTGCAAGTTTAAAATTGTGAGGTGAATGAATGCAAGAAATACATCAACAACAATAAAATTAATTTGACTTGCAAAGGGGTTAATACTTAATTCCAAAGCCATTCTCTAAACACAAAGATGTTCATCCAGAGTACATTTTAATTTTCCCTGCAATTTGATTTTAAAAAAGCACAATACTTTTTAAAAGCATTATGGAGTAAAATCTGGCAAGGAAGAGGAAAGTGGATTCATAAACCAATGGGAATGTTTGATCGAATGCAAATAGCCTTCTCAAAAAATCGAAAACAATGGTTTGCGAAGTAAAGTAATCAAAGCTAGGTTTGGTTACCTTACCTGATTTGAAGTAATAATTCTAGTCCCCAAAAGTACACTACTGTTAAATTGTAACAATGGCAAGATAAGACTTTTAGGTATTACTCTAAAACTTCTTGGCTAAAAACAAGGCATAAGGATTTCTCTCTATTATTAGAGCAATTCAGGTATGTGGTGGCATAGGTCAGCATCAGTCAATAGGAAATATTTTTTAGACCAGTTGTTTTCTTAAATTTACAATCTCCTTTGCTTTGCCATCAAAACAGTCTCTTCTCGTACGAGAAAAGACCATGTACATTTCCCTCTAACTGTGCTGACTGAGTTCTTCGTTCAAACTTAAGCTCCCCACAATACATCATGGATCTGAAACAAAATCAAAAGATATGATTCCGTGTTAATATGAAGAATGCTTTGGCTGAGACCGACAATATGATTAAACAATCCCAACCTTAAAATGGAAAGGCTTCTTGCTCCGATGTCTTGACAGCCATGACGGAGCCCACACTGAAGATATGGCAAGAAACGCAAGACGGAACCCTTGTCTACAATTGAGCCACTCACTCCCTGGGCTACTTTCAACTTATCCATTTCACTGCAAAGAAAATCACAATACATCGTGAGTAACACTTGTGATCAGGATATCGATTCTGTAAAATTGCAAATTTTTTCACATCTTTTCATCCAAATTTCGGGAGTGTTCGAAGTGGAAGTGTTAATTTAGTCTTTAGGCATACTAGATTGAACTTGAATTCAAAACGAGGAGAATCATTCATTTGCCAACATACAGGTAAAGTAAAACGCATACCTGTGGAAATATCTATCCATTGCAGACCCTTTCGCATCTTTTCGGTCCATAGCTTCCAAGCTTCCCATACCACGGTATTTCTTCAGTCTGACGCCGTCCGAGAAGAAATATTCTCCCGGGGCCTCGGATGTCCCGGCCAGAAGTGACCCCATCATCACTAAGGCAACCATCATATATTATTAACAATACAAAGCATATAGCCAGAGGCAAGATCTATTTTCGAATTTGGTTTACCCAAAATTAGTTAATTGGTAGTGAACATCATTGCAAATATTGTTTTTAGCATTTTTTTTATTTTTTTCTATTTCAACAATAATTTCAGGATCACCACTGAGTTAAGCTGTCTTGATTTTCTATAAATCTCATAATAAATATAGTGGAACGCCGTTTAATTAAACATTTCTACGTTTTCACATAAGTTTATTTAAACCAATTTTGAATAATAAAAAAGCCTACGTTTCAGCGATTCTCTGCAATGCATATTTAAATGACCGCAACATTAGATAGGCTATAACAAAATAAAAACACACGTCTATGATAAGTGATACGTTCTCGATGTCAAATAGCCTCGAACAATGCCGGGCTTCGCACTCGCAGTTCTCGCTTACGGCACCTGTAGGAAGCAAACCAATTGCCGCAGAAACTTATATGAGCGTCACATACTTACCAGTGGATGCTCCCAAAGAGAGACCTTTAATAATATGTCCTACGGATTGTATGCCTCCGTCGGCTATCACCGGAACGCCAAACCGCCTTGCGTATTCCGCCACTCTATACACAGCCGTTCCTTGAGGTCTACCAACTGCCATTACTTCCTGAGTAATACAGATGGAGCCACTACCCATGCCTACTCGTAAACCATCCACACCAGCATCGATTAGATTCTTGGCTTGTGCAGCAGTCACCACTGAAACAAACCATACGGTAAATCACAACAGTTTCAAGGTAGACTAAACCTAGCAGGTTTGTCAAATTTGATACTGCTATGATCGATCAACTTCTTTATTTATGAATGGCATGTTATTTTTATTAGTCTATTAATATAGGCCTAATCTAATGTATAATATTTATTGTAAGGATTAAGAGACAACAACCATCGCCTATTTCTATATTTTGTAACTCACAGTGAAATACAAAGTATTTCTTATTTAGAAACAAACCATACCGTAAATCACACAACATTAACACAGCTTCAAGGTAGACAATACCTAGCAGGTTTGTCAAATTTGATAATGCTATGATCGATCAACTTCTTTATTTATGAATGGCATGTTATTTTTATTAGTCTATTAATATAGGTCTAATCTAATGTATAATATTTATTGTAAGTGTTAAGAGACAATAAGCACCGCCTATTCTTCTTCTATTTCTTTATTTTGTAACTCGCAGTGAAATACAAGGTATTTCTTTTTTACTTCCGCTGTAGTGTCCGACAATTGACCATGGCTGTTTTTTGTTGGTTTCGAACTATGTTTACATGTTTATCACGCACTTGCGTTTGGGTACTCTGTGAATCCTTGCAAGTTAGTTTAATATGTATTACGTAAAGCTGTTGCTTTGAAATCTTACCATTTCCACCAACTACTTGCAAGTCTGGGTAAGTGTGTTTTATGTGACGAATCATGTCAATTTGGTATACAGAGTTACCTTGTGAAGAATCCTAGAAAGAATAAAAGAAAAACTTAAGGCCGACTATCATTAAAATATGTCGATTCAATAATACTAGGAAAAAAGTTCCGTGAGGTGGTGTACTTCTAGGGTAGGCCTAGCCACACAAAAATGGGGGTCCAGGGGTGAACAATTAATCCAATTTTTCTGCATCTCTAATATGTAGTTAAGTGATTGAAAAGCACTTACCAAGACAATTAAGTCTACTCCTGCCTGGACCAGAGACTGTAATCGAGGCTTATCTTCCTCCCTGGTGCCAATCGCTGCTCCCACGAGAAGCTGTTTGTTCTCATCCTTGGATGCGTTTGGATAATTTCGAGACTTTTTAAGATCTGTACGAGCTATGAGTGCAACAAGCTCCCCGGCGTCATTGATGATTGGAAGCTTTCCTTTCTTCGACTTCTCTAAAATACTATTTGCTTCTTGTAGAGTCACCCCAGAATGTGCTGTCACTAATGACTCGAGCTTAGTCATTATCTATAAACCAACTTGGATGAGAACCACACACACACTAAGTATAATACTTCAATTAATTAATTAAATACATTATTTTAATGTACCGGTAATTAATGAGTATGGTTGTTATTTTGAATACTAATTAAGGAATTAGTAAGTAACAAATGCTCCCAATGCATGCTATCCGATAAGCATTTTCCCTTCTCACTTCTCCTACAGCGACGGAGCCCGAAGTTTGAGGTTCTGTTGATGAAGAGCCGTCATCGCTAGATCTAGACTCCACCTACCGTTTACCGAAACAAGCTGATTTGCTGCCCCCCCCCCCCCCCCCCCCCCCACAAATTAGATGAGCCAGCCGGGAAGTCACTTCTTAAGAAAAACAATTAAATTTTTTATGATCCTAGACTACATTACATCCACTATGCTTTTAACAGTGTTGGGTAAGTTCCTTAAAAAATGGACCTAGTTCCAGTTCCACGCAAGGAAAAGGAACTCTTTCCAGTTCCAAGTTCCTCTAAAAAAAAAGGAACTGGGGCGTTCCTTAGTTCCTTTCAAAATGGAACTAAGTTCCTAAATAGTTCCTTTCTGCAAACAACCATTTTTCGTTGGATATTGCCGAGCGGGATACTAACCATCGACTCAATGGTTATTATCCGGGCTTATGCATTATAGGCCTACACCAAGAACATTGACTAAAAGTAAGAGGTTATTTTATATTGTTAATTCTTAATGCATTACAATTTGCATTAATTATTAATAACTATTATAATTAATTTAATTAAAGTTTTTAAATTAAATTCAATGCCAACGGTTCGCAAATAACGCCTAAAATATGGTTGAGATTTGTAGGAATCAAAATGTATGTGCTTCTTAAGATTGGCTGCGATGACCTCGAAGCACCAATTACTTTATTAGCTGGTAAACAAAGCAAGCATTTTGCCGAAAATTCTTCTTCGTCGCCGAAAATATCACTTTCGCCCGGAAAGAAAAATAGTCTGTATTTTTTAAAGGGCAGTATGTTATTGCCACGTACACCAGACATTATAACAAAACGATCGAAAGAGACAGGGATGTAGTCACATGCACTTGTCGCGAAGAATTGAATAGATCAGTGAATATTGAGATAGCTCCTTGCCCCTAAATAACTTCACCACCACCCCACTCGGATCACATCTTTCATCATCAAAGCCTTCCCGTTTCCAATGAATTCGAAGTGTTAAGGGAACATTGACTGATGTGATGGGTTGACAAGTGATATATTTCACGTTTTGTTTGATTTCGCAATGACAGTCTGAGTTGCTCTCACACCTGTGTATAGGGAACCAAAGTGGGCGTTCACTGGTTCACAAGCGTCTCCCGTTCCTATCTAAATAAGCCGTACTAGATTTTTCGTAAGCGCTACCGCCTGTACCAGAAAACGTACAAGAAGCAAATGCACATTCTAAGAAACTGTGAAGTTTCGTCTTTACAATGATATAAAACACTTTTATTAATCTCAAGTTTATATAGGTATACTTTCGAGTTGAAGTGAACGCTGTTTGTACAGTGCAGTGTTGACAAATCTCAAGTAAAAAACGTATGCATATTTTTATAGCCTACGATCGTGACAACAACTTGCACTTGCATAAGCAATGTGTCTACTGTTGCCATGAATTGGCAAGTACAATAATGTTTCATGGAAATGCCAAAAATATGTTTAAAATTGTATGTTATTGCAACCCGTGAAAACAATTTGGCAACCGCGCTCGGTCGGCAGCCGCCGAGTCCGCCTAATTTGCTGGTTTTTTCGACACATTCACACACATATCTCGTACTCATTTAAATTTGGGCTGCGTTCAGTAACCAACTGATAGGTCATATTGAGCAGTATGAACTGTCGAATAATGTGATGTAATTTGTTTTCATAACTTTTGCGTGTATCAAAAGATACAGCGAGTTACATTTTCGTTCCATGCTTACTCTTATGGGCGCGCGGACCAGTGTGAGCCAAAAACCTTCCCGCCTTCAAAACTTTGGTTCCCTTTATAAGTGACATGACACGCTTATTCCGCACGAGCGATTTGGGATTAGTCACCGGTTTCGGGTCTTCGACTTGTGCCGGTGTGCGACTAATTGGAGACCCCACGCGGGGGTGGCGTAGCAGGTGGAGGGTTGGGATGGGTAGACAACAATGAAATATTTAAAAAAAAAAGTTGTTTTAGATTTCTCCTTTCTGTCATCTAAGTAAACTATGTTTTGGCGCTTTCGTCCTTCAAGCTTGTACAGTCAAGTAAAAATAAAAGGAACTTATGAAAATAAGTTACAGTTCCTGGAAAATTGGAACTATGGCGTTCCACAGTTCCTGGTTGGAAAAAAGGAACTATAGCGTTCCTTAGTTCCTTAAAAAGGAACTAGTTCCAAGGAACGGAACTAAAAAAATCCGTTCCTACCCAACATTGGCTTTTAATTTCAATGTAAAATACCATCATGTGAAACAATATTAAGTACACATCCTGGCACAGTAGCTACTCCTATGTAACATAAATTATCGGTTTCAAGACACAATATAGCTCTAATGGTAGGTACTGAAATCACTTGCAACAGTATGAAAAAGAATCAGGAAGAAATTTTAAGAGCAAAGGAAAGGAGACTGCTTTTTAAATATATTGAGTAGAAAATATCCTTTGACAGGCAAATGTAAGTAGAGCAAGAAACGGGGATAGATAAAGATGTCGTGTGGGCAGCTTTGTAAGCCTACAAATTAGCAAACAAAAATACTCAAACCTAATATAAAATAAAGTAGGTCTACTTACATTTTCAAGTTTAAGAGATTGGTTTAAAGATTCGTCCATGAAGTCGATATCTCGTGAAGTAACAATGCCCACAAGCTTTCCTCCTAGTTTGCCGTTTTCAGTCACAGGGATTCCACAGAAACCATGAACTTTCTTAACTTGAAACACGTCAGCCACAATATGGTTTGGGCTTAGCACAACTGGATCGCGAATGAAGCCGTGCTTGTATTTCTTAACCTTATGTACTTCATTAGCCTGGTACTCCGATGTGCAGTTATGATGTATTATCCCAATTCCACCACATAGCTGAGAAATGAATCAATCATACAATATCACTTGGGTTCATAGTAATCTAAAGCAACTGTGTTTTTATGGTTTTCACAACAGAGCATTCTAAAGCACTAAGAAAATAAATTCATTGTCAGTTCCCAACCCACTTTGAGCACTGAATAAATAGGCCTACATATATAATGGACTGTACATTCTAAGGATGACATTAGATACTCAATTTCTAATCGACTCCTTCTGAAGTTGAATCTATTTCTGAGGAATCAATTCCTACTCAAAAGAGCATTTTAAGAAATAACTTGGTAAATTTGCTTGCCAGGGTTAGCAACGTGTGATGTCCGATGAAATAATTTAGAGTTAATAATAAAATAAGTAAGCAGTAGGATTACCAATGACATTAAGAGCGAAGGATACCTCTACGTCAAAAACCGCAGACAATTTTCATTTTTTAACAATATCTCAAGATTGAAACACAACATCAAAAATCTGAGACACCATAGCGCTGTGGTTTGGTAATCCCTACACACTGAATGATAAATATATTTGACGTTATCATCACTATGACTGTGATAACGATTTCCTTAAATTACTAAGGAAATCGTTATCACAGTCATACTGATGATAACGTTAAATAAATTTATCATTCAGTGTGTAGGGCTTACCAAACCACAGCGCTATGGTGTCTCAGATTTTTGATGTTGTGTTTCAATCTTGAGATATAATTAAAAAATGAAAATTTTCTGTGGTTTTTGACGTAGAGGTATCCTTCGCTCTTAACCAACTGATGGAAATGTTTGATAGAGACTCTGTTTGTACTAAAGCTATTCCAGTCCAAAAAAACACATAAATGAACATCCTATACCAAAAATCAATACTTCCAAAATTGGAAGAGAGAACAATTCTCAAAAACATTTTTTCCTATATATAATGGATTAATGCACTATAGTTTTGGAAATACTTACAGCCATGGCAATTGCCATTTCAGACTCCGTCACTGTATCCATGGGAGATGACACCAGGGGGGCTTTGAGGGAGAGCTTCTTGGTGAGAGCTGAAGACAAATCCTGCAATAGTGAATATCTCATTTTAGAGAACTGCCTTCCTCTATAATTGTCAATCTTGTCATGACATATATATATGAATAAGAATAAACAAAATTTACCCAGCAATCTCTCATGCAAGAACACTTTCTTTAAATAACCATATCACAAAACAATTCAACACTACCTATACTTAGAGCCAAAAATATATGATACCTTCAGAAATAACTGGGGAAAGCCCCTAAAAATAAAAATTATGTCTGTCACAACATGTCATGTTGTTCGTTTCACTACATCTGATTCTTAGTTCCTACTCAGTCAATAGGGAAACCTCACCCATTCCATTGTTTATTTCCTAGGTTACTTCCTGACGGAGGAAGGTCACGTTGACCGAAAACGTTACTTTATAAGTTGTGTTTTGTTATGTATATGTGTTCTTCTATCACGGCTTACAATCACTCTACTCAGGTAAGCTGTTGGCATCCTATTTCTTTCATACAATTTCATTGCCCCAGCCTTTTGGCACCCTCCTACAACCCTTACCAGGACCCCAGGAACCCACAAACACCCACAACCAGGAACTAACCAGAAGTGGTCTGATAAGGAAGGATAAGGAAGGTGTCTGTCCTGTCCTCGACTTGTACGTCGGCGAGTATGCAATCAAGATTATTTGTAACGTATTAGGGATGCACGCGCAACAATCAATATTTTAAAAAAAAAATTGTTTACGAAAATATTCAATGAGCTCCAAATCATACTATTTACATAATACTTAACGTGAACCGAATCATTACTTATTCATCTACCAGGGACCCACGTCTTGCAAGACGTCTAAAAATTATGGACATTGTGGGCGGTAACACACGTGAGCAAGGTAAGTTACTGAAAAAACAGACATTTTGTTCCAGACTTGCCTTTTCCCAGTCAACTGAAAATGTACGAAATGCAATGGAGAGTTTTAAGCAAACATCACAGCTTCAATGCAACGCTGCAACGCTTGCAACGCTTCAATGCAACGGTAAGTGCACATTTTCTTTGAGAAAGTTACCTCATTATGGCGAAGAAACAGAGGGCAAACGCTCGAACAAGGCGACAATACCGTAGACAACGGTTCAGGTAGTGCATCACCAGTTTGGGCATGCAGCAAGCAAACAACATACATAAGTAAGCATTAGACAGCCAGAAGAGTGTTAGTGTTATTGGTACACAGAAAGCATTTGCATAGCATGTGGCTATCTATATAGGACTAGAGCTGAGACCTGTTCCTTCTCTCAACCTGCCAGGACTCAAAGCCGAGTAAACGTCCAGGTTTTTCTTGAATAGAAAGAAAAACTAAACATGCCAGTGCCACACTTTCAGAACAAGAATGTAAAAATGAAAAATGGAATATTAAAATTAGTAGGCCAATTAATAAGTACTATACTAGGCCTATAGAAATGCAATTAGGTGGGCCTATGTGCCACACAGAAAATGCAACAACTGGAGCAAAATAATTCCCTGTCTGTACATAGATGAAAAATGAAAATCCATGTTAAAGCAAAGGTTTTTAGCCAAGAAGACGTAATTGCATAAGAATTTAGAAGCATTAATATCAAAACCACACAACCATTCGATGAAAGAAATAAACCCAAGACTCACGCACTTTGGCAATCATTAATTTAAAAAAAATTAATGTAATTTACCAAAACACATTGTCAGTTGGCTAAAAAAAAAAATGGGTAGGCCTATAACTAGGCTTATGCTAAGCTAAACAAACAAACACACACTGCATGCAAGTGCAATAAAACATAGCTATTGCAAGACAAAACTCACAACTTCATCAGCAGCAAAATCAATGAATCCAGGTAAGATGATGAAATCACTGTAATGGAAAATGTATTGATTAAAGACATGCAATGTAGCTTGAATAATAAACAATATCAACTTAAAGCTCCCTTTCTATAGTCAATTACCGCTAGAGGTCAATATCAGGTATATTGGCATTTCCCCTCGCTACCAGTACCACCTCTGGGTGAGAGTGCGCGGTTAAGAAATACAATTGACAGTCGACCCCTCATCACAGGTGTCTTGTTGAAAATAGCCATTTTATGGGGTTAATATTATTATTTCTCAAATTATTTTCAGATATATATGGAAATGGAATAATTATGAAATGTAGATATAGGCTATAAAATACATTCATATATTTTTTTATTGATGACAGGATATGTAGCTTAAAAATTACAGTACAGTAGTGAGTCCCTTGTTAATTCAAACTCGGTTAATTCAAAATTGTGTACATAATTCAAACTATTGATAGAGTCCCAGCAGAAGATTTAGGTATGATGCTTAGGCCCGGTTTTTCAATCGGTTAACGGGTCGTTAACGAGGCCGTTAGCTGACGGTCCGTGATCTGTAACCCAACAAACCCTATTCAGATAACGGACCGTCAACTAACGGCTCCGTTAATGACCGATTGAAAAACCGGGCCTTAGTGTTAAAGTTCTTTTAATTCAAAATGTTGTAATTCAAATTGGAATTTTTAGGGTCCTTTGAAATTTGAATTAAAGGGGGATTACTGTACTGCTTTTATCTAAAAGCACTTTGTATACATTTGGCTCTTTTAAACTGATTCAATATGTGTTGGATGAATTTGATTTCAAACTTCAGATGGAATAGGACACAATATGTATTGTGAATGGCAGTTGGCTTCCTGGCAATTCAATTGTATGATGCAACTTTATAACATTAGCTACAATAAGACTAGACTAGAGCTCAACTACTAACATTAGGTAAGTTTGTAAGCTCCTTTCATGGACAACATTGGCCATGACATTCCATGCCTTATGAATTTATGAACAGACAAGGTAAATTATACAACGTACTGTATAGCTATGCAAAGGCCTACATGAATTATACAAATAGGATTAGGTAGATTCTTGCATAAGATATAAGCACAAAGAACATTACGTAATGGGTCAGTAGGCCTACCTAGATGTAAATCAGTAGCGTAAACTGTAAATACAATATTCTTTTCCTTCGAACACAACAGCGATTTAACTCGAAAGTAGTCGTGCACGGTCGTTTTTACCAACGTTTTGAGATCGCCATCGTTACCGTATGCATCTAAGATTACCACCGGCCGCACACCTTTTAAAAATACCATTGTGAAGAACAAGTGCAGTTAATAGTTCATTCTTCTACCGAAGCTCACCAAAAAAAAAACGTATGCTATTCAGAAGCTCCGTCTTTTTAACCACTGCGCGACTACTAACGTTTCAAGGAACTCGATACATAATGTAGTATTTTTTACCAGTAAATTAACATGCCAATATTAAAATCTAATTAGTTGCTACCTGCAATCCACCAAAAATAAATAAATAATAAAATGTGCTCAAATTCTGTTTTGTCAATAAAATACTATGCTTAGTTTAAAAATAGAGATTCTGTGTTTTTAAGCATAATGCACTATTGTAGCATTAATAAACAAGCTAATACGCTATGATGCATTATTAACCCTGTTTATAAGTTAGTAGAGATACAATAATAAATGGAAATATGTTTATTAAAGTAAGTAAAAAGATTATTTTGGGCAAGGAAAATGATCGCGATCAAGAGGGGTCACATCCTTAAGCTACTGTCTGAAGGTCTACTGGGTGAATAAAGACCCTAAACGTGATATGATGTACAGTGTACATAGTTGCTTCAAGGTGGTGGTGACACTGGGGATGGAAAATACTGCAGTCGTCAGAAAAGGAGAGGAAAGGGATTGAGGGAGTGCAGAAGAGAGCACCTGCTAGGAAATTTGAGAAAATATGAGTGTCAGCAAGATGGTTACAGGGCTAGGCCTCGGGTGGGAAGATTTCGGGGGAAAGGAAAATACGCTCGAGGCAGTCTGCGAAACCTTGTATATTTAGGCAACAAGAGGGATGGGCCACTCCTGTCTGGGGAGTGCAAGATATGTAGGAAGGGCATCATACACATGGAAGTATAAAAGACTAGGATGAATGAGAGAAATTGGCAGGTGCCTTAGTGGACTAGCTTAATAGTGGAGTGCAGCGACTCCGGTTTTAAAATGTAACCTTTTTTCGAAGGAAACGAACTCGTTTTTTGCAACCTGCTAAAACCCTAGGAGCAACCCCACTGAGAACTGTGTCAGTAAAAAGAAGCTAACAGGTTTTGTTACAATGCTGAAACCACTGCAGAGGGAGAGAATCCCACAAATGGAGAAAGGGTATAAAAGGAAAGGGAGGTCCTAAAGAACAATATGGGCCAGACCTGTTAGCAAATACTAATATAAATTTTGAAACTGACAGCAACTGACAGGAAATTTTGAAAGTAAACAGGCATGATTGATTGCTCGAGATGCGCAAACAAAAAGCTGGAGAGTGGACTTTCAAACCGCTACACATATCATTTTCAGGTTTTGGACCAAGCCAATCACACCAAGTGTTTTCAACAAGTTTCCAACAGAAGCCTATCCAAAACAGTAAAATTTGACTAACAAGTAGATTATTGGTGCTTACGGAAAGCTCCCCAATAGATCCAGTCGGATAGATCTGGTCACATAACAGATTTATCCAGATCACATGGAGTTGCTGTCAGTTTCCAAACAAAGGCAGGTTTCTGATGTAAACATTGTCTATAGAGCAGCCGTATGTGACCGAAACCGCACTATCCTACAACTAATTCACTCACCCTCACACCACATCACATCTCACTACCTATCATTAGTTTGTGAAATCAATTTCACGTTTAAAATCGCGTCGAACCTCAAGTAGGCCTAATCCTTCAAGACGGATCACTGATCTGCTGCTCTCATTGTTTCTTGGAGGAATTGGAGAGGTTTCCGGCAGATACAGGCTAAGTATCAGATTTAAGTTTTCGTAAGCAAGTCAATGGTCGTATAACTTGGATGTGGGTTTCCGTAAGTACCCTCTAGGTTGTATGCCTACTCTGAGCGACTGATATTTAAGTAGTGATTTGGGTTCAACAATTAGGCGTGCACTTATTGTAAGATAAATCTTGGAACTTGCAGGTATAAGAAAAGAAGCTAAGATAATCATGTCTAGACCTGTGCCTACTGTCTACTCTTGAAGAGATTACAAATACCAGAAATATTATTCCATGCACATTGCTGATACCCACTCACTTGTACGTCAACCCATCTCCATTTGAAAATAGCTGAGCTCCTGTCAAACCATCCTCAGGTACATAGCCAGTCCCTCCGCAGATCAAGTAATCAGCCATACTGGAATTGTTAGTGGTGGTTCCGACCTGCTGTGGCAACCTGTAACGAGATGAAGTATCGAGGTGTTAGGTTAGGGGCCAAGTTGCTCAGCTCTACAGAACGTGTAGGCCTAGCCTACGCCTAGAATATCCTCCTCAACTGAAGCTTGCTAACACAATGCACAACTTAATACAGAGAAAGGAAGCCTTAGGAGTGGGTATGCCAAGGCTTAGTGCCAAGAATGAGTGGGGACATAGCTAGGCTTAGGACTGGCTAAAAACCTAGGCCTACCTAGTAGACCTAGACCTAGGCCTACTCCACAGGATTGGTCTTGGTCTAGGCAAGGGCCGATTTACAGGTAGGCCTATAAACCAGGTCCTAAGTCTTTCTCAAACAAGGTCAATGAAAAACCGGTCACTTACATAACGTGGCAGAGTGAACAACTCCTCTTGTGTCTCTTTCTATGTAGATCTGCGTACTTCTGTATCAACTGTTAATACAGGTCAAAAAATGCTATAAAATTGAATTAAACCTGAACCCCTGACAAAACATTCAGCTCACCACGTGGTTAATAGTGTTCGCTTGGTCTGACGAATGCTGATTTGATTTAATGTGTTCATAAACTCAATACGTAAAACCATTGAAAAACCTACAACAGGTTTTACATATCATGTTGAAAACTTTGGCACATAAAATTCCCCAAATTTCACATCCTACAAAAGTTTCAGCGATAATTTTGTGGTGTTGCTGTCAACAATCAACAACGGGTTTAAATGACGTATATAATAATTGATAATGTAAGAATAGTGTTGACGAATTGTAAAAGAAATTGCCAAATTCAATAAATTAAAACTAAAAGGGATTCGAACCTACGAGTACGTCTGTAGAACTCTATACTCTAGGGTTTTAACGTTCAAGAGTTCGCGCAATCACTACTGGCGGGTTACATTTAAAGCAAGATTTTCACTAAAATAATTCAACTGATTCCTTTTATCATAATTCATAATGAAACCAACAATAACGGTGTGAAATTTTGTATAACTAACTGTGTATAATGAAACAGGCAATCCACCCTTACTTCTCTGTAGATTTCCAATCTGTTATTAGTTTTGAGTTATGGCTTGAGGGCCAGGCAATATGTCGCAAGCAACATTGATCCTTTTGGCAATGATTTGGGTTTAAAAAACAAACCCAACCTAACCCAATCCAACCCAAATTTAGATGAATAGGAAAAATCTACCAGATAAAAAGCTAAAGTTGAATGAAAAGTTATCGAATTATGGGTTACTTATAGTTCCTTCCTTCTCAACTGTACACAAATATCATACTATACTACCAATACCAACTCACTCATAGTTAGTATGGATGGGCAAACACAAAACGTTACACAGGTTTTAAATTCGCGTTTAAACGTTTACCGTTTTCATCACCCCTCTCTCACCCGCCGCCATGAGACAAAACAAATTACCAATGCAGTAAAACACCGAAAAGTTCCGGAAACTAGGGTAAAATTAAAATCCGCGGTTAGCAGGTATTTAGTAGCAGGCGCGGACTGGCTAGGGATGCCGGGATGCGATCGCATCCCGGGCCCCTGGGCAAATCCGGACCCTTTGGCAGTCCGGGCCCCCGGGCTGCCACCAGAAACTTGCTATGATGTAATTTCTTCTCTGTATATTGCTAAACAAATCTTAACCCCACTATGAGTATTATTTTGAAATAATAATTGACTTTATTGTAAATATTCAATGTACCGGTAATTAATTGAATATAATTGAAATTATTTTGCTACTGGCAGGGTGGCCTCTGTTAATCGCGCCCTAAAATCGCATTTTAGGCCATAAAATTCAATGCAACCCCAAAAAATTTGTTACGCCTTTGGCGTGTTTGCCACCGGCGGCTGGGGCTTCGCCCCAGACTCCAGCTGCACCACGCAACCTCGTGCGGGCCACCCCGAAACCCAGCATCCCGGGCCTTTTTATCCCAGTCCGCCCCTGACTAATAGGGCTCTCCGTTGTAAAATGTGTAAATAATAATGTTGTAATTAAACACCATCACTGTGTGACTGCACGTATATATATTTCTCTCTTCTTCAACCCTACACCCCAGGCGATTAGCACATTGTATCAAGAACGTTTGCCTGCGGCGTAAAAAATATAAACGTTTAGAATAACTTCCACGTTTCACGTTTAAATGTTTAAACGTTGGACGTCGCATCCCTAATAGTAATAGTAATAGTCACTGAAACAGGACAAGTTGTAAATAGCCAGGTTTCCTTCGCACACATGGCTCATGCTAGCAAACGAGGCTCAAATTTTTCATTTCATCTGTTCGTTCGATTCCCGCGTCACCACCAATCCTGACTTCTTTCTTTCCGGAAGATTTCTTCAGTCACAAAGCTTCTGCTGGGATTTAGTCATGCTAACAGCCCACGGACATTCCTTGTCAACTATTCCAAAGACCACAATACCTAGTCAGACACATGAATTAAGAGGAAGGAAAATAGGGAGATTGAAGATAGAAAGCTAGAGGAACAGGAAGAAGAGGTACATAAAACATAAATGGTATCTGGGCAATATCCTACGAAAAATGATTATTGAATTCCGACGAAAAAACCATGCAAACACGTATCTGGACCACCCGCTGGAAATATGAAAATCAAGTAACCCAGTATTTCAAATCAACATGTTATGGCTTCTTTACTCTGGCAGTCAGGCTTGATAAACGATAAATGGGATGAGAGCTTTTTAAAGTTCTACTAAACTACTAAGGTTTCACTCCACAGCTCGTGAACGGTATAATTATCTGGCAGAACCACAAGTGACGTCAATAAATAGCGCTCTCAATCAGTGGCGTATCGAGTGGGGGGGGGGAGGTTAATGGGGTTCAAAGAGGAATCTATGGGTGGAGATAGAGAGGGGTGGGGGGCGGGAGGAAGGTGAGAGAGTATAGAGTGTTGTGTTACGGAAATGGTCAGGGAGGTCGGATGGGAGGGACGGACGACAGAAGGATAAGAGACCGGTTGGGGAAAATGTACAGGGTAGCTGTAAGGAAGCATGAGGGGTGAGAGGAGATAAGTAGATAGTGAGTGGAGCTAGTTACAGGGAAAGTGGGATCACCAGTGGAAGTTAGAAAGAAGGGTATGGAGGACGGATGTGGGTAAGTTCTCCTTCCTAGAAAGGACGACCGTAGAGTGGAACGGGCTGGATGGGGAAGAGGTCGGGCAAAAGAAGGCCAGGGCGTTTGCGGACAGGCTGAACCAAAACCCAGGTTGATTGAGGAGGTGAAAAGCGATGGTCCAGAGGAAAGGGGGAGGATGGCTGGAAGGAGGGAAATGGAAGAGGAAGAAGGAAGAAATTAAAGGAAGAGCGAGAGGAAGAGAGAGGTTGTTGGAGGACAGTTAGACAAAAAACGGAGAGGAGGGAAGAATGGAAGAAAACGGACTTTAGCCACCGGTATATATAGCCAACAGCGAGATGAGAGACAAAACAACAACATTACTGGAGTGAGGTGACTAAGGACTAGGTTAGAAAACACCAAATTTTTTTGTAAACCATTCAATTTCTATCAAATATTAAGAAAGCATACTTTTTGAACGAAATAAGATAAAAGAAGTGATATTGTGGTAAATCAATAATAAGAAAAGCTCGTGCGGTTAGGTTGGAAAACAAAACATTGTTATGATTCGTCGAGTTTTTTTTTTTTTTATATATAATGGCCAAAACAAATACCTTTGGAATGAAATCAGGTAAAAGAATCAAAATTGTGGTATAATTGTTCGATTTTGATGAATATTAGAAAATCTTGCGTTAGAATAGAAAACAAACAAATGTGTTTTTAAATCGTCCAGTTTCCGATTAAATTGCAAAAAATGAGTTTTGTTTGAAAACGAAAAGTGCATGTCACTTATTTGTTCCTTTATGTCTAGACATGCCTAGCATGGTGCTGGTTCGACAGAAAAGATGCCCTCTTTTCTGAGAATTGGAAATGTCCCGAGGATGACTGCTACCGTTTTACAGTTAGGGCACAACGGAACTATGAAGGTTTATCCACCACTCCTCTTAAAAAGTATAACTTACTTATGAAAACTTAATTTTAGAAAGTCTACATTTAAAGACAAACTAAGAAGAAAGCTTTAAGTGAAAATGAATAGAAAACTAGTCATTTTGATTTTCCTGGGCCCCGGGTGGGCGGGGGGGTGGGGGGGGGGGGTTTGCTTAGAGGACATGAATGCTCACTTGGTAAATTTTGGGGGGACGGTGGAGTCTCTGCCACCGGGCAAGGAGGGCCCGGGCGCCTGGCTGCAGGAAAAATATCACTCAGAATGAATTTTTTTGTAGTGGCGCCATAACAACTGCCACATTGATTCGTATTTCCAAAGAGCTAATTCTAGCCAAAGAGCTTATTCACTGCCTGAAATCATCATGACGTCACGTTTCTGGCTCGTTGCCATTGCACTACACGACAGGGAGTTTTGAGTTGGAGGCTTTGCAGCAGTTTAGTTTGGCGTTTGATTCTTAAAGTAGGGTACATGTACGCAGAAGGAGAGGAAAAATCTTATATTTAGTCTGTGTTTGTACATATTCAATATTTAGACGATTTACTATGCACCTCTAATACACCGGATCCGTGGAACATCGTAGTTCGAAGATGTCTGAAACTGTGTTCAAAGGTATCAACATTTGAATAATGTCTAGGCCTAGCCTAGGATTCTAGCCTAGCTTAGGCCTACTATTATTATGACACTGATTATCATTTGTAGTCTAGGACTAGGCCTAGTTTCTAGGCGTAGACTTGAACAGGGCTATTATTTGAACTGGGATGATATTTCAGTCCATCTACCCTTGAGATAAATTAGGCCCTAGACCTAGGCCCTAGACCCTAGGTTCAAATACTTGCCTTGGCCTAGGGCCTAGGCCTAGGGTAGGCCTAGGCCTATATTCGATTGGCGTTACATTGGGCGGCACCCCATAAGCTAGGCCTAGGCCTAGGCCCCACTGTAACTCATAGGTATTGGCTTGAGCTCAACTGGTCAATAACAAAATGCCAGGCCCACCTAGGTAGCCCTACCTCACTAGACGAGGGCCTAGGCCTATGCCTAGACCTAAATCTAGACAGGCCTGGTCTAGCTACTGGATAGCCATTATGCCTGTAGGCCTACTGCCTCGTCTTCAAGGCTAAATTAGCTTTAAGTTAGCCTTAAGCCTTTTCTAGGCCTAGGCCCCCTAGGCCTAGTTTAGACCTATAAAAGGATCTACTTGCAAGGCCTAGAATGAGACCAGTCCTTACGACTAGGGCCTAGATCGTGCTCTAGAGGTATAGGCCTAGCTTTATAGCCTAGGCACATTTGGCTTATGGCTAGTTAAGTAGTAGGGGCTAGGCTAACTTAAGTTTCCACATATTGCCTAGAAGCAGGATGTAGACTTGGACCTAGACCTAGGTAGGCTACCTAGCCCTACATCCTGTCACAAATCAAAAATTGGTATTTTTGGGGCTAACAAAACTGCCCTAACACACTGGGGGAGACAAACAATTGATTTAGTTGAGTACTATTATACTACTATGGTAAATTGCATCTAGGCCTACCCACTGCGAGTAGGCCTAGCGTAGGCCTATAATTTTCCTGGTACGTACCGGCAAGGATACTGCCAGGCCTACCAACATGCAGCAGGAATATTTTTCAGTCCTAGATTTAAATAGGCTAGGTAGCTTTAATTAGAATTGATTAGTTCTATAAATATTAGGCCTACATTCTGTTATAAGACCGGGCTCGACCAGGCTTTTCAAGTTGGGTCGCATTGTGGTCGATGCTTGGGCTTGTAGGTCTTTTTTGGTACTGGAACGATAAGGCCGTCGTAGTAGAAGATCGTGTTTTTAAAATAGTTGGGTCTTGGGTAAGGAATTAATGATATTTTGCTACATTATATAGGCCAACCTTTCTGTGCCTCTGTGAGCTGTCAGTGTAGGCCTAGGCCTTTATAAGCTCTCAATCTTTCGTTTAGAATTAGCCTACTTAACCACACTTTAGTATAATAAAGAACATGAACTACAGTAATGTTCGGTTTGAAATCCCCGTGCATTCTGCCAGACCATTCCACTCCACGATCGCCCTGCCCAGGGTGAAGCAGGCCTACTTTCCCACCTCTATCCTCCATTTATGTTTCTCATATTTCCATGAGTGGTCCCTCTCCCACTGTCCTGCGCGGACTGCGCCCCAAGTCCACTGCCCTGCTTAGCTCTCTTGGCACATCTTCTAACAAGTATGGTTGCCTTACTTACTAACGATACCACTGGCATCGATTAATAATAGCTGTATTTTTTATTTTTTCAGCACCGAAGGCAAAGAAAAGTTCAGATGAGGATGAGGTAAGCTATTTGACTGTTTGTTATTTTATTTGCAACATTAAACTACAATAATGTGAAAAAACTGGGGTCTACTAACAACTCATATAGGCCTACACTTACACACACACATATGTAGGCCTAGGCCTATGTAGATTTGTTGGACTTGCTTAGTCCAACAAATCTACTGTAGTTAGTACAGGCCTATGTAGGCCTGCTATTGTCATTTAGAAGTAAGAACCCAGGAATTCTCATTCTTATCAGAACTAAATACCTTTTCCTTTTGAGATTGTCATTCTGAAACATGGAAGGTCTTTGGAAGTAGCCTGCATTTCAAAATAAAACTTAAGTGCAAACCAAGACTCTGATTTTTTAATATGTCTTGAACAATGTTTCTTGTCACTAGGGATGTCAATACCCGGAAATATTTGTACCCGGGTACCCTCGCGCCGTACCCGGACTACCCGGGTAGTAAATAATACTAAATACGCGTTTTATCGTCATGGGTGTCAAATGATTCGCAAAGTTGTGGAAAAAGACATTATATTGTTAAACGGTATCAGGTTGCATTGTCTTCGATGCAAAACGATCGCGGATGTACACAACAAAGCTTCAAAGCTTGCGCCTCCGCTACGGTAGGCGGTGGTCTGCCGCGTCAGGCGATGACGTCATAGTCCGAGCTCGAACACGAGAACATGATCGCGGTAAAGCTACGACGGGCGGCGGGTGCACTCCCTCGGACTCGCAACCATTCCGCAGCATTCTTCCATAGGCCTACAAAAGATGATACTAATTGGGCTTTACGTCTCATTCGTCAGCGGCGCTGTTGAGGGGGGGGGGGGGTCAAGTTAAATGCCGGCAAATTGAAGAGAGCGGCTCGTACGCTCGCACAAAGACGTCAGTAGGGAAATATCGCAATGTTGAATTAATTTCGTTTTGAACAGAAGAAGGGAACGGGTAGTACCGGGTAACGGGTGTTGGAACCGTACCCGTGTGTACCGGGCGGGTAACGGGTACCCGTTGACATCCCTACTTGTCACGTTCAGTTAAATAATTTCCCCAACCGTATTCAACTGTATCTTAATATTTAGTTGTGTAATCTGATTCCTAAACCCCAAAGACTCTCACTATCTTGTAGGCCTATTATGCTGATGGCACAGTGGACTTTCTACGCTTTTTTTGTGGGCAAAATAGAAATGTAACATGCCATACCCAGTGTTATTCCCAGGCCTGGGCTGCCCGACAAAGATAACCCCACTAAAAAAAAATGTTCAATAAAAACATAAAAATAAGGTAGGCCTACCTAAATAAAATAATTAAATAATCTCACTTTCATTGTTGTTCATTGTTGTCTGGGAAACTATTTAATTTAAATTATTACCAAGCATTGAGACAGGGCCTCAGTCTCAATTCATGATTAGGCATGTAATTTGTGTGTTGTGTTAAGATATTTTTGGAGCTCTTGATTTTATTCAATGTTAAAATGATTAGGCCTACAAAAATAAATAATGTTAGGCCTATCAAGCTAAACAGTGTTTCAAGTTGTCATTGTAAACTTATGAATCCTGAAATAACAGAACCATGCACAAAAAATATTATCTGCACCAATGTTATTATCACAACAACTTTTAAATTTGTCGGTCTAATCTTTGTAGCAATAGGCCTAGGCCTACATACAATAATGAAAAATAATGTTTGATTACAATAAAATTAAGAAATGCTCTACTACAAAAGCAACAAGATACAGTTACTTTAAAATGGCTTTAAAAACCTCGAAAACTTGCCAAAATGAATCTCTGATTCCAAGATTTTCCCGGGGGCAAGCCACAGAACCCCCATTTTTTGGTGACTACCTTGAAAATACACTACCCAGAGTGATTTTTGAAACGACCACTGAACTTTTTTTCCTGGGTAGATCCCTGCATACAGCATAGGCCTAGGCCTACAGTGGTAGACCACATTGATTTTTTTATTTTTTCCAATGCCAATAGGCCTATGCATGCTAAAAGTATCACGGCACAGTAACCTACATGTTTCTTTGTAGTTGTCGAAAATGAACGTGGTAGAATTTGGAGACAGTATCACTTGGTTGTATCATCAGCATTGCAGGCTAGTGAGGAGCAGCTGTAGTAGAGCCTCTCGTTTAAGTTGTCATTGTATTTTACCATTTACTCTTTTACCTTTTGTCTGAGCTCCTGGAATTACCCGTAATTTGTTCTTATTGCAGATGCCTCTGAAGCGACCGCGCACGTCGGAAGATTTCTATGCATTTTGCACTTATGTGCTTGAGTATGCTAACTATGAGCTGCTGATTAAGCAGGAGGTAAGAATAGATTATACAAAGTATATAGCATAATCGGATCTAAATGAGAATAAGTTATAATTTAATATAATTGAGTATTGACCATGTCGTACCGGTATCAATTGACCTGCGTTTTGCACTGTCAAACTGCTTGCTACAATTGCTGTTCAGCACAATCCTTCTCTTTGGTTTCTAAAAAACATCACATCAGACAAAAAATATTAAACATTTCTGCTGTGTTGTCTGCAAAGAAGGTACGTAATTGAAGTCGACTGGGTCTTTTCACCGGAATTCAACCAATTTTTAACTAGGTCTAGGTATTTGTTTTGCTTCCCCTCTCAGACATTTTTATAATTTTTAACACTGGACATGCATATAGAGATAAAAATAGCTATTCCATGCTACCTACTTTGGAGTTCAATTTAGTCCTAGCATTGGGTAAACACATTGATTTGGAGAGAGTTGTATGTTTATGTCCCACATTTCGATCAAATAGTTAACATTGATTGCATTACAAAATTATATTAAAACCTAAAATGCTAGGTCCTAAGGAGGGTATATATCCCATGCATGTCTTCTTTAGACTCTTTAGCCCTTTTAGGCCGAAGAAAGGTGTTTTTCTAACGTCATCTGCCTAGTCCTTGAAGGACCAGGTTCTGATCATAGATAGCTCATCTATTCTTGACAATTTACATTATCTTGCTAAGTGGCATATATTCTATTAGCATAGCATAGCTAGTAGAAGTTGAAACACACTCTAGATAATCTAGATTATTCGGTGATTGATTCAGTGATACTTCAGTAGTAGGCTAGTACAAAGCAATACAAATGCTGATGGCCTGCCCAGTTTTTTTTTCATAAATTTGGTACATTCGAACAAAAGTTAATAATTGATTATTTTTTTGGTGTGTTGAAATAAAAGTAGGCATGCATTTGTAAATTTTTACATGATGTTTAAAGTTCTTCTTTCTTCTACAGGAACTCCGCGAGAAAACAACTAGCCCAATGGGTAGTACCGGAAGTGTGACGGACAGTGTTCAGTCAGAGTCAAATGGATCTAGCGCACAAGATGACGGAAACAAGGGCTCCGAGTTTGAGTCGGGTATGTTTACTTTGTTTGCATGTATTGCTATTTTGCCATGCATTTTTTGTACTTATCTAGCGAGGCACTGTGCTCGGACATTGTTCCAAAGGGATGTATTGTGTGATTATTCTTGTTAATATAGGCAGACGCCTAGGTTACGAACAGAATTTATTTTGCACATTTTCTAAGGCTTTTAGGTGGTGTAAAATATTATATAATAATAATAATTTTTGTAGGAATACCCGTTCTAGGGTGCACACCAGCTTTACCTGATGTGCCCCTCTCCAGGTGGCTAACTAGGTTATTAGGGTGTTTGGATAGTTGGGAAGGATTGTCCGAGGGCTGATAGTATGACTCAATCCCAGCATTTGCTTTTACGACTGAGGAAAACCTCGGAAAAAACCTTCAGTCAGGACTGCCGGTGGCCGGAATCGAACCGGCGACCTCCCGAATTAGAGTCTCGCGTCTTACCGCTGAGCCACCTCTATCGGTAATATGTAGTATATGTAAATTTAGGCTGTAATTGGGAAATTAATGAATTAGCCTCATGTGATGAACAATGGATCATATCTACAAACTACCTTGTATCTATAAAAGACCATCGATCTGCTGCTTTGCGATACACCCAGCATCTTCTCGACCGCTACCGTAGCGCGATTCTCTATGCATGACTAAAACTAAGGTGTACACAGTAGGGATGGGCAAATACGTTTAATAGCCTAAACGTGTAACCGTTTTTAAAACACGCGTTTAAACGTTTTATTCGCTCTGTCCCCTGCCACGAGATGAATAAAATTACCTTTGCAGTAAATTACCCAAAAGTTCCGAAACATTGAGTAAAATTACTATGTGTAGCTAGAAAAAACTATAATAGTAGACTAGTACTTCAGTACGCTTTGTTGTAAAATATTTGTTTCTTATCTTGTATACAAACACTTCTGTACACACGTTTAAACGAGACGTAAAAAGTACAAACGTTTATAGCCACTCCCACGTTTAAACGTTTACACGTTTAAACGTCCCATCCCTAGTACACAGTTAGAATATTTTTCATTGACAATCCACAGATCCAGCTAAGTACAAGTAGGCCTAGACAGACCTAGGTTTTCCACAACTTGGGACATCTTAATGGGGCAATTATATTTTTAGTAGACCATGTTAATGATAGTTTCTACGTTACAGCCTCAAGTTTATGTGACTATGTATCATGATCAACATTATAGGAGGTTGGCATCTCTGAGAAAATAACTGGGAGACTATAGGACATGTGACGTTTTAATTAGAAAGTATGCGCTGAAAAGGCTTGATTGTGTTTCCTTAATCCTTAGTAATTGAGACTTGTGAAATCATATATGCTACTTACAAGTCTGGTGTCATATTAATTGATGGGGGACATAGGCTAAGCATTATGCATATTGTACTAATAACATTTTAGTAGACCTAGAGATTGAAAACGTGTACTAGATTGTTTGGTACCATATCGCAGTTACTATTGTATGATCTTGTTTGCTGGTAAATGGTAATAATGTACACTTAACTAGAGAGGCCTATATCATTCAATGAGCTAGCATGGATTTAGCACATTTCTCATGTCATGTCATAGATTCTCAGATCCAATAACAGATACAGTAGTAGTTTAACACCCTTCGTACACTGATCAGTCATGAATACATTTTCATCACTGTCCAACTTTCAGCCAAGTCTGCTTCTGCTCAAGAGTGGAACTGGAATGGAATTCACTTCTCTGGTAAGATTTTGAAAGAAAGCTTCACTAATATTAGGCCTATGTACAAGTCCACTGTCATGATATATATATAATATTCTTTTGAATTAACTGTGTAGCATACTTTTGGTTGTTTTGTTGCACTGTACATTACTTATTCACTAGTTATGCATGACTCCTGCCTGCTTGAACTTACATTACCTAACTTCTTCAGGTACTGTCATGAATCATGATGTGGGAGAAGGGGCACCCAATTTCCGACTATTTTCTCTTATCAGTTAAGGTGCCTTAATTATGCAAGTACTAAGTAAAACAATTGGTACGGGAGAATCCATTATTAGTTCGTCATAAACTCTCATCTATGGACATGGCATGACAAAGAATACACTTAAAGAGTTATCCCATCATTGAATAATGCAAATTATCCATTTCATGAAGTTTAATTTACAACTCAAAAAGCTGCATACAAGAGCATGCTGTGTTCTAGTAAGGTAACATATCTTCTCTCTCCCTCTCTCTCTCTCCCATACACCTGGCACATGCTATAAACATTGTGACAGACTGGCCTGCATGCCGATCGTAAATATTTGTTTCAACAGCGCCAGGATTTTACCAGTCACGGTTGTAGCCAACACTAGTTTGAAATCTTCATCTTATTTGTCTGTTCTGTTTTGATTGTACTACACCGTACTAACATTTGAACTGCCAAAAAACTTAATATGAGAGATTGATAGAGAGAGAGAGGGGTTACTCCCCCCCTCCCCCCCCCCCCCTGCAGTGTGTATGTAAACCATTCCATCCATAAGTCTATAATGAAGCAAGCAACTAATATTGAATTTAGGTAATTAAATAACCAAAAAGGTATAGGCCTAGCTGAAATGAATATTGGTTTGACATATTGGAGCAATGTAAATTGAATTGTTCTTTTTTTTTGAGTAACATATGCCCTTTTTACTTTAAGTTGTAAGTGCAAATCTTTTGATTGAACAGTGACTGAAGGGTGGAGCTAGTTGATTCAAACGTGTGTAGGATGTAAAATAAACCCCATCCTGTTACCAAAGCTTGTTTTGTAAAACTGTTGTATCCTGAAGAAAACCAACTGGCATACGATAACCTTATTATTGCTATGCTCATGCATGTAATTATGCTGCATGACCGTGCACGTAATTATGGTGCATTCCAGAGAAGTTCAGTGTGAATCATGTTAAGGTTGGAGAGACCACTAGTAGCAATAGGTAAGGTGACACGTACCGGTACATAGTGCCACTCTTGCGTACCGGTAGGCTATGTCTTAAATGTTACGGTTACACCCATGCACATTGTATAACTCCGACTTCCTCCCGTATAGCAAATAGAATAGGTTATTGTTTTATTTGGTATATAGTGTGAGGAAAGGATCCAACAGCTTACCTTCGTGTAAGATGAAGGATTTGCGAGTTTGAAGTACACATAAAAAACATAATACAAATATAATCAATATCACTTGTTATATTTGTATTATGTTTTTTATGTGTACTTCAAACTCGCAAATCCGTAAGGTAAGCTGTTGGATCCTTTCCTTACATTATATACCAGTCCAGCCGATTGGCACCTACTTTCATAACTTATTGTCGTATTTAATAAAAACAACTACTGTAATTATCTCTGGCTTTACATATTCTTGGCTGCTTCCTAATGTACCCATGTCTAATTGATATTTGATGAGTAATTGGTTGAATACAAGTAGTCTACCTACCACTCTTATTAGCAATATTATAATTTGAGTGGAAGAGTTGAATGCCAGTTGAGTTTTAGTGTCCTCCATATGATGCTGGGTGAGGGGAGGTGCATCATGACTTAAGTTAACTTAAGATTATTTTGTTATCTTTCATGGAAAGTGTATGGTTTTCCACGTGTTTAACCAGTTCCGTGGTCATGACGAGATATTCCGTCACGCCGGTTATATCCCAGTAGCGCCTTGGACGTAATATCTCGTCATAAGTAATTTGAAATCGCTCCCTCAGTGGCCGTGACGAGTCTCGCTTTAAAATTTTCCCGCACTCTGCAAAGAAGTTAGTTCAACCTTTTTCCGCTAGATATAACTACATGTATTGAAATGCTGTCGGCAACACGTGCTTGTAGAGAAGGAGGTCTTACGACCGACCGCGCGCAAGTAGCGTGGGGAAATAAGTCGCCACTACGCGCACGGCAAGCGCGAGGGAAAGTCGCCACTGAACTGGTTAATAATAACAGATAAGTTACCAACTTTGAGTTAGGCCACCATAGTTAAAAAACAAAACTGTTAATGATAGGTAGTATTGGTATACCGTATGCGACTACATTTACTTTTAAGTAAATAATCTATAATAAGCCAATGTGGGAGGAATTTTGCCATTTTAGGCTTATATATATTTTGTATTTAATTATTTATATATATTTATAATACACGTACCTATACCAGTAATATTTATTATACAGTAGGAGTCCCAGTAGGGGAAAGCTTCCATTCTTTGCTGTTGCAAGATACTAGATCAATTCAATTCAAGTCATTTTATTTAGCTTTTTCAGCTATTATCACATGTTACAAACACATATAAACAAATAAAGACTCAATATCATAATAATAATCTAATATATAATCTAATAGAATATAATAGTAATATAATATAATAGTACATACTAATAAGTTCAATACCCGTAATAGCTGATACATTTAAGAGCACATCCTGTTTTTCAGAGATGGCATAGGCCTACACCTACATCACTACTGTAAGACAACATGCTCTCTCACAAAAACCACACATTCGTGTCTAAAGCTACGCCCTTTTAATTGTTTAATTCTATCATCTAGCTGATTATACAATCTCATACCACTGTAAAATATGGATCTTTGGGACATTGATTTATTCATACCTGTTACATATACATTATTTGCTCTCCTAGTGTTATACTTATGTACTTCTGTCCCAAAACAAATGTTCTTTTTTAAGTACCCTGGTAGTTCACCTCTTATTATTTTATGTATAAATGTCAGTGTATTTAGAGATACTATTTGGTCAATTGACAGCCAGTTCAAGGTATCAAGCATGTCTTGTATCCTTGTAAACTGGTTACCTCTCAGTATAGCTCTCATAGCCCTGTTTTGTAGTTTTTGTAGCCTTGACTTACTAATTTTATCTATTCCCCACAATAGTGTTCCACAGTAGTTGAGATGTGGTTTTATCAACGCATTGTATATGGTTACCACTGTTGTAGCAGGTAAAAATCTCCTCAATCTGAATAATAGATTAGTTTTCCCACTTATTTGCTTACTTAGATATTCAACATTGCTGACAAATTTGAGATGTTTGTCTATAATGACACCCAAGTACTTAAATTCTTCTACAAAATGTAGTATTACGTCTTGCATCACTATTGACCAGTCTCGTCTCTCTTCAATTTTCTTTGCTATCACTCCAGAGGATGTGATTAACATGCACTTTGTTTTCTCCGCATTTACTTGGAGCTTATTCCTTTTTAACCAGTCTAGGATGATTTTTAGTTCCTTATTTAGGATCTCACACATTATTTTGATATCATATCCTGATAACGATAACAGAGTATCATCCGCAAACAAGTTTAATAAGACTCTCGAGACACATGTATTAATATCATCAATATACATTATAAATAATAATGGTCCAAGGACCGAGCCTTGAGGTACTCCATACATACTCTTTATATTGTTTGAACACTTCCCATCATACTTCGTTTCCTGGGATCTATATAGATACTTTGACTAGAGTGTTGTTTTGTTGAGTGAAGCTTAGTTTATGATTGTTATCAACTTGAAGTCTTCTACCATAAAAATTATGAATTACGTAGATACACGTTTCGTATTTTGGTTCTCGATTCTACGTCAACAGAAACATCGGTAGCTTGAACACACTTGGTTTTCATGGTGTTGCAGGGTGAATAAAGCAGGGTGTGGGTGGTCCTGTGTAAACAACAGCTGGATGTTGTTCTTTTTATCACAATGTTTCCATCATAAACCACAGAATCCTTTTACACTTCTTAAATTATTGTTGTGTCTATCCACAGCAGTGGCTCATATGGTTTGGCTGCAAACCCTAAGCATGTGCTACCTAGGAACGTGGGTTTGAGAAAGTTTTCAGGAACTAATATGCACGCACACTAATACACATATACTCGATTTTCTTTTTCTCTGATTTTCCCAATTGTCTTTCACCTATGTGTACTAAAAGAATACTTTGTACATATCCACATATTGTGGTTAGCCTATACACCTACAGTGTTGTAACTAACAACGTCTTTCATTTCAGATGAGGATTCCTACGACTTAGTAACGTGCTACTGTTCGAAACCCTTCGCCGGTCGGCCGATGATCGAATGCAGCAAGTGCTTGACATGGATACATCTGTCATGTGCAAAGATAAAGAAATCTAACATTCCAGAAGTATTCTTCTGTGTCAAGTGTAAAGGCCAAGTTCGGAGTGACATCTCCACAAAGTTCCCGTCTTCGTCGTTACGAAATAAAAACCGAATGTCTGTCTGACTGTAGCGTGCGACTTCCAAACGAATGAACGGTGGTTCCTCTGTGTGTTGGATTTTTATTATGTGAAGTGCTTCATACTAACGTTTTTTGGGAATCAAGAGCATCTTGGAAATACGTATTCAATATTTGAATAAGCAAGTATGTATCCCTCTGAGGCTCTGACCACTCAGCAAAATGTGAAAATCTCTTTTAAATTTTTTTTTTGATGGCCTAAGAAGGAACTAAGAAGATTAATTCCTGTGTGTTATTTATCGAATATGTAGTAGGCATTTAACTGTCTTTAGTACATTTTCAATGTTACCTGATTTTGATATATATTTTGCAAATGGTTATAGTTAGGGATGTCAAACGATTAAATTATTACAACCGATAATCGAATTCACTTTCACCTCCATAATCGATTATTAATCGATTTTAATCGTTTTGTAAAATGTCGGTATACTAGCAAGTTTCTTTCAAACTTTGGTCTGGTTTCGGTTAGTTTGAATCGCCCGCGCAAGCCACGAGTTTGCACGGAGTGTGTGGCAGACTACGGCATGTGGGGCGAATTACTCATTCGACTTCTTTTCGACTATCGATATATTTTACGCCACGTAGGTTTTTTGTTGTTTTTTTCGGCCTCGGGATCGTCGCCCACAACATTGAAGCCGAAATGTTTCCACAATACACTACGGCATGCAGGAGGAGTAAAAAGTTTTCTCTTACGAGTGCTCATCATATAAATAAATGAATTTATTTAAATAATAAATACTATATTATGAATATGAACAAAACTTTAAAACAACACAAAAACACACGTCAATCAAATGAGAACGAGACACCACGCCTCAACTCCACAAATATAATGCTGTGCTGTCAGAAATGATGGGTTTTCTTCTTCTTAGCGCAATAGCGATGCTAGCGCTAGTGCTCGCGCTGGAATAGGCGGCGGAAAGCGCGAAAATTTAAAATTGATTTTTTTTTTAAATCGATTGATCGTTTTTGATTAATAATCAATTAATCAAATCGATTTAATCATAATCCTTGACATCCCTAGATTATAGTTATACTATTGAGAAAACGCCATGTCTCTAATTTTAATTTTGTCATATTAATTTTGTTAACCTCTATTCTGTGCCAACAACATTAATTCTGTGGCATACCATCTATCTGTATATATTTGCAGATTATCAAAACAGAACTAATTTTATCAGTGGGAAGTGCTTTGCATTGGCCTTTTGTGTGGGTGGGTTTTTTTAAGTTGGGAGAGATGTGATGTCTTGGTTATACAAGTTCTCCTACGATCACCCGACAGAATTTGTTTGTTTTTTATTTCTAGTAATGGTTTATAGAGACACCATCAGATTATAAATATTGTACTGCTTGTAACCCTTATCATTTTGTTACACATGTTATTTTTGTATACTGTATGTACAAAGCCTGGTCATTTTGGTGAACTTTATATCTTGGTCCTGCTGTAGCCTAATATGTATTGTTTTGGGAAATTTCCAGCTCCATAGTTTATTTCCTCTTCTAATCTGTGTCTTTGCTGATGTATTAGATTTGTGATTTTAAAACACATGTACCTATTGTTATAATGGTTTCTTTGTTTTCGAGTGTGTGTTTATGGGAGTTGTTTTAATGGTACTATAGAGGTTTTCCTATTTGATTGGTAATCAAGTGCTTCTTTCTATGACATCAGTTTTTATTCTGAGCTATGCTTTTCATATTAAAGGTGGAAATAGTTTAGTTTCTCAATTTTATGTCACTCTTTGCGTGTTTTTTAACTGATAACCAAATAATCTTTAAGAAAATATCTTGGTAAACATCTACCGTGCAATGCCCATTTTTTATGTGTCCGTAATGGCGAGTTAGTCGAGAAATTCAGTTCGGGGTTTATTCAGTAGCAGTAGAGTTAATAGACAAGAGAGGATGCGAAATGTCAGTATCGGTTTTCAGCCTATAAACTTCTTCTCAAACTCGAATATTTGCATATAAAGTTATTGGCTGAAGGTGAAAATGTTTATTGATGATCCTTCATTTGCTAAACATTTCAAACTTGAACTTCATAGAACATGTGTTTTTTAAATATAAATTCTTTTTACAACATGTATTTCTTTCCCACTGCTAATCGGTGGAGTCGGAAGTGTTGCAATACATCTATGCAATCTTCAATTTTAACTAAAATCTTGTTCTTTTCTCTCTCTGCATAGCCTCTGTGAGGGTATGCATGTTTTGCACAACATATACCATCTGTCATTCATTCATGTACATATATACAAAAATTGTAAATTAAATTCTGCAATATGACGAAGGTCAGATTATGTTCTCTTGCTGTGCAAGCCATTTATAAGATAGTGGAGGATTCCCACACATAGTGAACATTACTATATTTTAGATTGGCTCAAAGCTAAATTGACATGTTTTTATTTGTAGTTTGTATCACAAATCTTGTGATACACATGTGGGGAAGTCATTTGACCTTAGGATCGCCCACCTCTTACCGGAAGCTCTAAGAGAGTCGCGTTATATTCAGAGTTGTCACGTTCCTTAAAATAGTTTACTACATACCTTCTGTGTCCAAATTATTTATCTTAAGTTTTCCAAGCACCAGGGAAATAATACCTGAACAAATATTTCACTTCTGGCACTGGGGCTCCCAACAGTATACATAGTAGTGCATAGGACATTTTACAAGTAAACGTGTGAATACCGTAAATGGTATTGAGTAAGCCTCTCTCATAAAGCCCAAATATGTTGCTCATAAAAGGGGGGGGGGGTCTTTGTTGTGTTTTGAGTGATATTTACTAGGTCAGTATCGTAATGAGGGGAGTCTCGGGCATAGAAACATTTGCAAGTTGTCTTCATAAGAGCCTGGAAAATGACTTGGAGAGTAATTATATTTGCATTCAGAAGGATTTATGTTATTAGTACTGAAACTGTTATAGTATAGACAACATAAGGTAGGGCATGAGCTTCTGTGAGAGATGGTAATGATGACTTGGTGGTTGTGCCACTGAACTAATCTTTATGACAGCTGATATGATATTCAAATTTAATGTTTGTACCTACCTGTTACACTAATCGATCAAATGTGTTTTTGAGAAAAGCCTTTGAAATTGCTCATTTCCCCTTGAGATTAACATTTAGTTCAAAAAGGAAGGAGTGTTAGCACTTCATTAATTGTGAATGCATATTGCCACACTAATCACCAGGTAAAGGTTTGTTTTTGAGTCCAACTTGAGAAAGACACCTCCACATTATTACTGAGAATGTGTGCACTGCTCATTCACGTTGTGATATACAGTATCATTCTCACTTAAATGAAAATTTGAAGGCATTGGTTGGTGTTAATTTGCTTGGTATTGATGCTCTCTTAACATTGTGTTGGCTATGAGCAAGGTTGCCAACAACCTTCGAGACTCGAGTACTATAGGGTATTTGGAGTAGGCTTGTGAAGATCCAGAGTAGAAATGCCCCCTGCCAGAGCTTAAATTGTGAAAATCTTTCATTGAATTTTACTTAAAAAATACACCATAATAATACTACAGAACAGTGTACTACTATATTATATGTACACATTGGTGACCCTCAAGTGCAAAGAGCAGGTGAACAAAGAAATGTTGGGCAACTATAGAAAATTTTAGCTTAAAGTCTTCAAAATGAAACTAAAATTGGACTAAAATAACTACTACAATTGAAAACAAACATTCCCAAATTCTTGAGATTTGTAAATATTTTAACACAATATTGGGACAATCCTAGAATTTTGGGAAATATAGCAACCCTGCTTATGACAGTGATATGCAGTGTGTAGCATAATATAGTAACTGATTGTCGAGTACTAAATTTTAACACTGTTTTAGTATTTCGGTTTTGGTTTATAGTTGGTGAGTTGTGTTTGTAGCTCATGAGAACCAAATTTGTTCCATGTTGTTGAACAACTCTGTCAACTTCCAGACATTTAATACCACATTTCGAGGCTTTCATGTAGTTTGCTTTCTGAATGATGTTCACTTTTCTCTTTGTAACTTGTTACGTTCCTCAAGTATAATTATATTTACGTGCCCTTTTAATTTCTTCTTTTAAGACTTGTTGGGGAAAATAATCGAAAATCTTCCAAACAGTTTGCCGCCATTATGAATTACTAGTTTGCATTCTGAAGCTGTTGTTGACCGGTAGAAAATTTCTGTTTACAATGTCAATGTACTACATATTTAATTTTCTGTGTTCAAGACTACTTAGGGAGTTCTTTGCTATTATGGCTCTAAATTACCTAGATTGTGTTACGATAAAAACAATGATAGATAATTTGCCATTTATTTTAAATTGGAATTTCATAGGTAAGTGTGGGAACCCTGTAAACTTCATGTAGAAAAGTTTTAGGTGAAGATTTGTATATGACTAATTGACATATTGTAGTAGATCACAACAGAGAAAAGTACTTTTTAACTGAATGCATTCATTACTTGGTTAGCTAAAAATCAACATGAGCTCCAATTTGTAGATCTCAAGAAATGACAAATGAGCCCACGTGTTAATACTGGTTTTGAACAATGCGTTTAGAAAATTAGGTACCCTAGTAGGGAGCTGTCTTCGGTTGAAGTAAGTCTATCTTTTATCTATGTACCGCGTGTTGCTTTAAAACTTGACTATAGTTAATACATACTTATCCTAACAAGTAAATGGCTCACTAAAGTAATGAATGAATTTCTTTCTAATCTTGAGTCAACAGATTTCCAGTTGTGATCTACTTAATATTTATGCAGTTATAATTTAGTGCATATTGTATTGTTGTAAATAATAATAATAATACTGTTAAATATTGACTAAAGTGAGTTTATAATAGTAATTTGTTTGCCACCTAACAGCATTTTAATGGTGGACCAAATCGAAAATTTTGTGTGAATCTTCAGTGTGTTATCTGATTTTCACTCGTACTATGTCGTGGATTGTATTGCGTGGAATTGTCCAAACTTTTGTTGGTTTTGAAATAATGTTTATGTGGTTTGTATGTTTTGATTCAATACTATTACATTGTAAAGAAAAGAGACAAAAAAATTTCTTTGAAGACACTTGGATTTGCATTGTTATATCTGATTAAATTATATTGATCGATTAATGATTTTGTGTTGCCTACTTTAAATAGTTTAGTTAGGGCTGTATGTAAATGCACTGATAATATCTTGTTGCCATATTTGCTGTGTAGTACTAGCTGTTAAATGTTGTCAGGAGACAGGCTCAAAATCTGTGTTTGGAAAGGTGTCTCAACTATTAAAATCACAAGAAATTAACAGTTTTGAGTAATAGCTTAAGTGAGGATGTGTTATGATAAATAAATTCTTATCGATACGTAATCGTATTTGTTTCCAAAACGTATTGCGATAGGATTTTAATTGTATTGCGATAATATCAAGAATCACGCCGAATGGAGACGTTTCCAAAGTTGGCCTAATAATATCTTCGATAGCTGGTTTATAGTTCATTAAATACACTCCTTAAGTTATTGATACGGTATCATTGTCATAATTTGAAATTACTGAAAGCTACTAAGTAATAATAGGCCTATATCAATGCTCGTAATGTCAATGAAATCTGCAGAGATGGATACTAATAGAAGTAATCAAATAACCGACGCGCAAAGTTGAAAGCTACGGCGATAACATTACGTATGAACAATTTATCACGATACTGGGTGCAAAATTGTTGCGATATACGATCATCAACTGCATCACTAATCTTAAGAATGATATAATTTTAAAAAGAGGTTTCTAACCAAACATTTATTTCCATAAGGACTAAAAACTGGACTAACAAAATTTGAAATATTGCATTAATTATATGGTTGTTACTAGAAAAACTAGTTAATTTGTAATTCTTAAATTAGCTTCCAAAATAACATGTATGTATGGATTAAAATATTTCATACTTTCTTCATCCGGTGTTTAGTTCTTGCAAAGGTTTGGTTTGGTTGGTTTGTAATCATTTTTTCAATATTGTGTAGCGTTCTCAGGACATTACTACACACGTTAATTTTGCGCACTTTTAATAGAGAGACTACTTCTTCCCATTAAAAGATTGTGTCTAGACATCTGAGACATAAAGTGAGCTCTTGCTATAGCCTTGTCTTGGAACAATTGTGCCACATGTGTTACCTTTTATATTGTTTTTTTTTTTTATGTCAGTTGTTAAGCAACATTATATGGGGAACCTAGCATTATAACCTAAATTTGGATCAGTTCAATAAATAGATTTTTGTTCAGTTAAGAACAATCAACGTGGGAACAGAATTGATCAGAATAACGCGAGTATGAAAATACGTTATTGCCTTATTGTTTGTGTTTATATTTTATAATCGTGTTTTCTATAAGAGATGTTAGGTTAATATTGCATTTGTTTGCGTTTTACTTTGTGTTCTCCATGATCAAAAATTAGGTTTTGACATTACAGTAATTAAATGACATAGTTAGGCTCCGTAGGTAACCGCCATAGTTAACCTCAAAGGCTAGAATTATCCCAGAAAATGGCTTTTGCTCATAAATTCTGTATGCACTTGCTGTAGCTAGTGAGCCATATTTATGGTCTCCCTCCATCAATTATATTATGTAGGCAGACTTGTATCACATATAATGCAAGCATCCACATATTTAATTTTAATTACTAATTGCATGATTCGAGAACAAATTGTTGTGTTTGGGCTTATCAGCTATTCAGCTTTAGTTTATTTTGGAGAGCCACCAATTCTGAGAAAATATGCAGGATAAGTTGAAGTACAGTAGACTTCCACTTTTGTCTTCCCATCAAGTACAATATATTTACATGGAGTTCTCACCAACTGTTGCAAGAGTTTAACCTAACTGGACCTGATAATTGCCTTGAATGGTCTAGTGCAAGGAACTTCATTTTGTAGTAGGCTTACCATCAACTCATGATTACTTGAAGACATTTTCTACTTGATTTCTATGTGCTACTCAATAACTAGCATCTAGCATTAAACTTACATTTGTGGGCAAAAATAGATCTTTTAATCTGTCATCAACATGATATTTCACACCTTAAAATGGTTAACTATTGACATTGTATAAAATAGAATCTATTTGCCTAGGGAACAACATAGAAACTTGAGTTAGGGGGGAGGGGGGCTACCTATTTTGGAAAATGCCGAATCTCATGAGTGCCCAAGTGTACACAACAAATATAAACGTGGACACAGGATTTTTAGAAAAAAAGATAGCGGCTTAATGGCCTCGCCACCATTTTCACAATTTAAAAAATTAATATGACATGCCCTTTATTGGAGTTAGTATGGTAATTTGCATTGATTTCTTTTAATGTACATTGTTAGGCATAAAAAGCAGAACTGAGACAAAGTAACAAAAACGAACTACACATAATTATAATGTCTCAAAATTATGGTTGAAATTCAGTTGCGTTTGAAATTCTTTCTATAAACTGAAACTAGTTTGCCTGTGGTCGTTACAAAGAAACTATTCACAACTGAAGGCAAGCGATCTACCCTTCCTGCACATTCCTCTTATTATGTTGGTTTCATTTTAATAATTTTTAGCTATTGTTCAGCTTGTCGAGTGTTTTGTGAATTAGTTTGGCCGCAAAGTAGCACTTTAAAGGTATGTTATCACTGTATTGTTCTAAGAAAGGAAAAACAAAACTTTCCAGTGCAAACCGATTTTTTTGTCTCTTCCGTGTGTTCTAAGTGAAAGTTACCATTTATCAAACTTAGCAATGACTAAGAACTACTATATAAAGATCTTGAGAACGATTGAAGCTGCTGTGCACTGAGTAGCTGTAGAACTTTTTAAAATAAGGCAAACATTTGACAATTGCCATGCCATTAATTATTGCAATACAAAGAGGTAATGGGAGAAAATTAATCTCTATTAATTAAAACCGTTGTTTTTGAGCAGCTGAACAACAAAGTCATGCCATGCTAATATAACTGGGCTGTACAAAAATATTAACCACGATTTTCATGAAAATGATTTGTGCTGAAGGACAAACAAAATGGCTTCTTGGATTATGAGATGTTCATCGTTTGCATAACGTTTGTATTTAGGGACTCAAAATTAATTCACTGTAATACTTGTAATACTTCACTTGTAATACTTACGTGAGATGGAAACAAGTCATTCATTTGAAGCCAGTCTCATGTCATGTTTACCTGCTATTGGATTAAAACATTGGTTTCTGTCCATAATAAATGTCCTAGCTCATTTATTGTCCTTCATTATAAACATACGAATGATTATAATATGTATATATATATATATGTGAGTGTGTATGTGTGTTGCACGCAGAAACATCGACATCTATATGGTTACACTTGTATCGGTAGAAGAATAGAACACTTCCATGTGTCGATCTCTGAAGTTCTTTAAGTTAATAATCATTTGGCCTAGAATATACAACACTGAAAACCTACTTCTTAGACATGCACATATTTAGACTATGCTTTGGGATTTGTTCTAGATGGTAGCAAACCGCCCTTCTTTTATACCATGTAATGTGCTGCATCCATGCAAAACCAACATCGCAAGTCTTGTTCTCTAGAGCCTCGTGCCCCAATAACTGTCTTTTAGTAGAACTATGGTTTGTCTCTATCCAAGATACACGCCGGTAAAAAGGAATCATGTTTTGCTACTAAGTCAATGCCGAACCCCCAACACATTAGATGTTATATAAATCACAACTACAAAATACAAGAAAAACTGTTTAAATGGAATGAAATTAGTGAAGTTTTTGAATCCGTGTCAGTCGTAGATGCACTTACATACCGAAATACTAACGATTATGAGGCCGCCCGACAACTGAATAACGAGATCGGATGAGAGAAAGTTCTGTACTAGCCCCACCACCTGAGATAATGTTCTGTTCATAAACTTGATTATAAAAAATTACTTTCCTTAAAAATCGGACAAGGCTTTCAATATTTTAGATTTATTTGCATAATTGTTGGCAAGTGTAATCAATAATAATAATGCATAGACCCATTTCATTGGCATGACATGGCACCTTCCTTTCTTTCTTTGTAACACATTTGCAATATTGTATGCAGAAAGTACTGTTATACTTGTGTACATTGTAAATATTGTGTATATATATATGTAAATTATATATACTTTTATGAATGTTTATTGTATGACAATACATTACATTTTGTAAGTAAAATTATTGTAATGACTAGATATATACATAGCAAATATATTTATATTACTATATGAATTAATTGATATTCTTTCTGTTGTAAGCCAATTTTAGTAACACGACTCACCGATATTTCGATGCATATTGAAATACAACATATCCTACTTCTTCTCTTCCTCTTCCTACTTCTATCCTACCAAGTAGTGTAAAGCCCAGCTCATTTCAATCAGGATATTTATGGTTAACTTTTCAATCAGTGGTTTTTCCCTTACATTTATAACACTGTTACGGTGAAGTAGAAGACTGCCAGAAATATGCGAAATGTGATTTGAATGCAATGTACAAATTTTGGCTTCTCGAGTCCATGACCTTCTCAAAATTTGATAAATATACTGCGACGTTCGTACCCAGAAATATGCTATACAGGGCAGTACACACATTAGAAACTGTAAATTGGCCTAACTCAGCCGATAACACAATAATGAAGTGGTTTGCAATAAAATACCAATGGTGCTATTCTTTTCTGGTTCTCCCTGGTACTTGCTCAGCAAAACATATTTCTATTGAATCGATTGAAATAGGCCTACCCATTACAAAGCATCCATTCCTTTTGGGCCCAAATGATAAATTTGTGATACACCGATGGAATTAAAAAAGATATGATATGTTATTCGAATATGTGATAAGATTGTAACTAGGGATGACTTCGGATAACCGGAAACCGGTTCGGAACCGGTTCCCAATTGCAATCCGGTTTCATTTTTTGGAACCGGTTCTATTTTTTTTGAATGGGTACGACACTGGTAAAAGCGCGCAGCGAGCCACCACAAACGTCGCCGCCGGTGTCGTCTGCTAATGTAGGCTGACCGGTCGACCCACCCCTACTGCACGCCAGTAGCTCTTTGTCTTTCGTGCCGCAAACAACGTGAGTGATTAGTTGACACTTGACAATGAGTGCTTCAAGTAGGGCCTATGTTAAACGAAGGGAAATCCACTATGCTTAGTGTCACATAAATATTATGTGATATAAACAAAATTAATATGTTCAAGAACCGGATCCGGCACGGGAGGATCCGGTTCCGAATTATTAGATCCGAAGTCATCCCTAATTGTAACCACTGAGTAGGTATTGATCTTATTTATTATTTGGTGTGAAGAGCCTCAGTTTAGCAATTTAGTTGGGGAAAGAATGATAGAAGCCACAGCTTACCTTCATGTTATAATATTCACTCGTGACACTTTTTTTGTTGCCATTATCCATGAAAATAAAAATGCTATATTTGTAATCAAACCTCAAAACACATATCCAGAAAAGTTGAAATTTTGTTGGTTTTGAAACATTTTTTATTGTGAAATTTACTTCTACAAACAGAAAAGCATACAGCTAGTAATATGCATACAATACCAGTAAACAAATGGAATGATCATATTTTGAGATGAACCTATAATAGGCCTACCTCAAGTGTGAATGGTATCACGCTACAATCAAACTTCGTTTTAGGACGTTTTCACACTCTTAATTTATTAGTGGTCCCGCCGAATACCCAGAAGTGTAACGTTAATTTTAATTGGAAACGACATTTTTCATTTGCATGTTTTCACGCTTCAGACGCGTTGTTCAAAATAGTTCATGTTAAACTCGTTTTCCAAGTGCCATCATTGGCAGAGAAGTGACAGCCGAGGACCCAATCAACAGCCAGTGTGGGAAGCATGTGTTGCTATAGCAGGGGTAGAACTGTCTTACATGTCTCGTTTCCTGATTTTCAAGTCCATTTCCCCCGTGGGCCGCTATTTCTTGCTCTCCCCCTCTCTCTCTCTCTAGGGCTAAGCACACTGCATGCAAACGGGGGGGGGGCGTTAACTTATGAATTACAGATTCTAAAGTGATGCACTGGGATGCTATAGTTGTCGTACAACATCTTCGGCATTGCTTCCGTCACGGAGGGGGGGGGGGGGGGTTGAGCGGCAGCCAACCAGCAACCGTGGCTAATTTAAATACCTGCTCGGGTTGGCCGAGACCGTAAACACGTCATTGATTGATGACGAAAGCATTTACCGAAGTTGTTGTACGGCGACTTTAGGTCTAAATAATGTTGCAAGTTACATATTATTTATTACGTATAATGTTCTGCTTTAATAACGTATCAATTTTACAAGACCTAATAGTGATAATACTATCAATTTCATTTTCAGGATTTTTTTTATACATGTTTTGACTGGATCACCTTTTCAGGTTTATGGCGTTCACTTTTTCTTGACACCTCAAACACACCCTAATGAAGTTTGACTGTAGTAATTTAGAAGGATGGAATTATTTCTGTTGGTACAGTAAGAAAATAAAACATACATTCGGGTATTTAAGACACTGCTCATCTGAATGCTATTTTCATCATAATATGATTAATTATGTACTTATTATGTACAATAGGTACCTTGCAAATCCAATCCATTTTGTATCATCCTGAATAACACTTAATAGTAGATTTTTTTTTAAATTTAGTAACCAACAGTACCAATAAACACATTGTTCTATGGTGGTCTCATTGTGCCTACATAGAGGCATAATCAAAACAAAATTACAGAATAATTGACTGTATTTGCATGCATGTCAGCTGTGCTTTACATTACTTTCCAATTTCCATTGTGAACTTCCCAATTGCGGCTTATAACCGGATATATGATTAGCAGAGTAGACCCCAACAGCTGACCTGAATTTTAGACTGATTTTGTTGTGAGAAATTGAATATAAAAAAAAGAGAGAATAAGTTTTCCGAGATGTTTTGGGCTTACATACACACTGTATGTATGTATGTTTAGAATATTCTCGCGGATATGTGAATTTTTTGTTCTGTGGTGGTTTTCTATGTGAGTGGTCAGCGAGTAACGTGTTGGGTAAGTCGCTGACCACTCGCGTAGAAAACCATTACTGAATGAAAAATTCATACAGAGCTACCTATAAGTTAAATTAATTTACAGTACAAAACCCATTCATATTAAATAAATGGGTATATTATTTATTGCCCCAACATATCGAGAAAATTGCATTCTCATTTCAAGGGAATTGGGCATACAATTAATATTTAAACGTGGTTTTGTAGGGTAAATCAATTTAACACATAGAAATGGGCCACGCAAATTTACATCAATATATTATAAATGAAATGGAATATATAGGCCTAGAATAGAAGAGAGGACTACAATAGGCCTATGGCTTATATGTATGCATGGAAAATTTGGTAATCTGGTAGTGGTTCTGGGTAACCTCATGACATCTCTAATAGCATTCATTCGAAATAGCCTAATACACCTGTATTAGAAGTGAACTCCTGTATTAAATAATATCTCTCAATGTTATTTGATGTTTAATTATGTCAGGTTATATGATACAAACATATAGCCAATAGCCATTATCATTCAAGAATGTCAAAATGGAAAAAGTCCTACAACTCTAGTTTGGGCAGACCCAATTCAGTCAGTTTCTTTTGCATGTTCTCTATCGTCTCCTGTTCTTTTAGGACCATCTTCTTGTGCTGTAGTTCTGAGTGGGGTGAGTTTCTTTTGCTGATGAACTTTTGGCGATTCTGTGTCTTGGGACACGTTTCACGAGTAATTGGCGGATCCTTCGTAAATCTGACATAACGAGCTTTCTGTGGTGTCAGAAGAGAAGCTAACAACGCGAAAAAAACAAACGTAATTAGATCAAAGCGTCACAACTAAAGCACGTACACTTCAAATTTGGTGGTTAATAGTTGAGGCACCTAAACTTAATGAGGTAAAAGCTAGCTAATCAAATTGACTTATCTAAACTGTTTTAAAGACAGAAAGCCAACTTACACTGTTTTGAAAATTATAGTACCATACAGACACCTCTGCCTACTAGGACAAGTTTTCTTGTCAGCCTTTGAAATGTGAAACGAAAATGTAATAGGCCTCTGTGTACAGTATTAGGTATCGGTAATTCATTATTTTCTTTTTTGAATACCTCTATACCAGTACCATATTTAATAAGTTTTGAAGACAACCTAGCCTCAAATGCATAGTCGTTCCTCACTTGCTCCTTAACTCAGCCTTTCCTCAGACTCGCCCAACTACCAATCACAGAGCAGCATTGCCGTGTGGATTGTTCTGTGATTGGTGTTTGGGCGAGTCTGAGGAAAGGCTGAGTTGAGGAGCACGTGAGGAACGACTATGCATTTGACCCCTAGTATTTAAAGATTTTCCTAAGACTTGGGGGAACACAATGAAAAATCCAACTAATCACAGAATGTTTGTTTTGCTTTACTTTAAAGTTGACTAATGCACAGTAGGGCTACCAGTTAGATCTACCAGTACCCAAAAAAGCCCAATATTTAAAAGCTGAATTTTGGGTAGGTACAAATACCCGAAACTATCCGATATCTCGGGTACCTACCCGCAGACGCGTAGTAATAGGGAATTCAACATATCCTATATTGGTTTGATAATCTGTAATAGATACGCCTTCATCTACAAACCTCGGCAACATACTTTTTCACATCAAAAGTCACAGTTTGATTTTTAAAACGTTACAAAGATTGAAATTTTCCCTTTTCCGGGTTTCATCGTGAAATGGATGGTTGCGTGACTTACATCATAACTGAGAAAGCAATAAGCATCACTGTTTATGAATGAATTTACTACGCACCGGCACAGCCTTGCGCAACAGTACCGTACACAATTATTGAATTATACTCATTTGGGTGAGATATTCGAGATTTTCAACACAAATACGATATTTGATTAATCTTTGTGTGATAGGCTGATAGATTATAAGTCAGTTCCTCGCCTGGCCTTTTTTTCCTGCCATAATTACGCGTAAAATATTTAAGAGACTGGGAAAATGAAATATTATGACTTCATATCATAACATCGTCAGTAATTTAGTCTTGATGAAACATAAACTCAGGAATATTCCCTGTTCTATTATAAAAGTAAAAGCAGAGCATACATACCCTCAAGGATACGATTTGACATCAAGTATTTATTCATGGATTGCACAGCAACTTCCGCCACTTCTTTATTCAAAAACCGGACAAAGGCATGTCCCCTGCTCCTCGCAGTCTGAAACAATAACAAATACATAGAGGTTTACTACAGTAGGCCTACTCAGAGGTGTGGATGAGCAAGCATTTTTGATTTTCAACTTGACTGAGCCCAACCAGAGGCCTTATGTTTTTTATTTAATTATCCTCCCCAAACCTGAGCTCATATAGGCTAGTTTGTTTAGTGGAATGGTAGCCTACCTCTTCAAAAGATAACATTATAACATTCTAAGCTTGGTGGGCTAAGCTAGATGCTGTTAACCTCTGATTTCCTACTGGCATCTTTCATACAATGTTTTTGATATAAAGAAATTAAGTGTAGCCTACGTAGTTCCACATTACGTAAAATAAGCCTAGACTAAATAGGCTACTAACTAATTTCTATCATATATATTCAATTCAATTCAAAAGCATTTTATTCTGTTCTTTAGAACAGTAGGCCTAGGCCTATTGGAAAAAAAAAAACAGTAAATGTTTATAAGTAATGAGAAGCCCACAGAAGGCAAGCCTTGAGGCTGTAGGCCTAAGTGTATTTGTCAATATTACCAATAGGCCTAGCTACATAGTTCCTACACCTAAAACATTTGCCACATTTAAATGCTAAGGTACAGGTAGGCCTACAGAGTAAATAAAATTCCACACCACAAGATAGGCATCCTAGCTGACAATAAGGCATACAATAACGTAACGCCTAGATGCTAAGCCAAAAGTCCTTTGAAATAGCCAACGTAAACCATGATGTAGGCCTACAGGTATTTTATTTTACAGAATGAAGTGATTTCAATAAAAAAAACAACATTGGGTTCAACTGCAATACAACATAAACAAACTTACCCTTTTACTTCGTGGTAAGCGTACACCCAGCACTGTTCCGAATTGTGAAAAATAATCTTTAATTTGTTTCTCATAAAATCCATGAGGCAAATGGCTAATATAGATCGTGCCATTTATTGGTCTCTTCTTTAATCCAGAGTCAGCCTTCACTTGCACGCCTTTCGCTCCTCTCTAATACACAGACACAAAGAAAATCATTAGAACCTTGCAACTGCTTTACTGTGTGACTTATCTATGGCTTTTGATATTTTAAATCATACAATTCTATTGGACAAAAATAAAGTATTATGGTATGAGAGGCATCGTTGGACGTTGGGTTTGGTTGCAATTTACTGACAGAAAACACAGGGTAAAGTCACCCCAACAAAAGTATTCGCATACCGATCTCAGGTTAATTGTCTACAGCCCCTTTCAACCACAGCAATTTAAAGAAAATCAACATGGCATACTTTCACACATTCGTAAATGCATGGTTGGCTTAGTCGAGTGCACAGGTGGTTTGGCCACACCAGCTGTTAGCCTAGAGGTAACCAATGGAAGGTCTTAAATTATCCCCAATGCACCTGTTTAGATTAGATGGTAGGAATTAGCGAAGTAGGAAATTAAGTTTCACCTAGGACTCGGCTGTGTCGTAAGCATCAGAATACTTTCATTGCCCGGCAACTTTAGACATTAGTTTCAATAATGAGTTTTCATTGGGATGGGAATATGTTCATATAGTGGGTTAGGCCTACCTCAAGGCTCAATTATCTGTTCCAAATGCAAAAAGTAAAATGATGTGAAATGCTCCACTGGACCACTACACACAACTTTAAACTCAGCACACTTGTAGGTTAGGGTGCACACCAAAGAAGTCGGATTCTTACGGAATCAAGGAACAGCGTTTTCGTTTCAAAGTAAAAGAGTCAAACCATTTTAAGTCGAGCCGTTTTCGTTCAATGCATATTAAGGCCCGTGGAAAACGTAGTGATTGCTTGAACTTCGACTTTGGTAACTGTGGAGTGTACTGTTTCCCTTTTAAGATCACGTCTAATCGACCTGATTCATAATTTGAAGAAGGTAAGGTGTAGGCCTAGGCCTAATTCATTGTTGGTGTTGTAACATCAAAAATAAATTAGCCTGGGGCCTAGGCCTACACCTTCTTCAAATACATACCTCAATCCAGTGCTTTTGTTGGAAAAAGAAAGAGTACAAAAAGCGTAACGGTCCAGTCTAGGGTAGGCCTAGCCTATACTCCACAATTATCTTATCTTGATTTCTACTTGGCAATGTGAACAGCATAAAGTTGTCTGCTCTAAGTTAAAGGAATAAGTTTAAGTTTTAGCGTGAATGGGCCTTTTTTCTTTGTCTCCCAGTGTTGCCATCTATCCTAGGCCTAGACCTACCTAGGCTTCCCCTAGGCCTAGGCCTAGTAGCGTTATCTCAAGACGTAAGCTAGACCTAGGGGCTAGGCCTCACTTAGCTTACTAAAATAATCAGGCTCTAGCTCAAGTTTATGGATCTACAATGGTGTGAATTTGCTAGAGTAGGCCTAGATAATACATATAATATGTTAGGGTTATGCTAGATCTAAACCTACAAGCACGAGCCTAGGCCCAGGCCTACCTTAGCTTTTAACGTAGACAAGGAAGTGGCAAGAGCTTTCTTGATCGAGGCCACAGCTGGCCTCTTCGACAATTTTGTCGAAGGCTTTGACTTTGATTTCACACGTTCCATCTTCATGTAGAAATTCAATTTAAACAATTTGACAAATGATTTTCGTGACGTGATCAGTTCAGATGCTAGTGCTGTAAGTGAGGTTATAACTTATGCAAACATGTGTTTTGTTAAGAGGCATTGCCATTTCCGTTTACTGTTAAGGTCAAGTAAGTAGCTTTCCATATTTAAATGAGTTATTTTGATTTAATTTAAGAATACATATGCGTTAAAAAAATCTTAACAAATTCAGTGGGGTTTACGAAATACTTAAGTAAGAAAAGCATGCATTACAAAATTAATTTTTAATATGATTACACACTTCGGTCAACACTATCCAACAGGCTGTGGGTTTTCCGGTTGCAAACTGCTGGGCGGCAGGTTTGACCACTTCGTATCTGACAAATGAAAATATGTAATATTCTAGTTTCTCTATTTTGTTCCTCATATTTTTATCATATAAGCAGTAGTAAGCGTAACATAGTGTGACTGTCCATTCCTGATAACTGAGAACCTTCTCCCTGAAAACTATTAGGTACCTAAGGTAGATATTCAACAGGTGTGATAAACTTTTCCCGGTCAACTAGACTTCAGAAATATATTTTATTTCCGATGAAGGATTTATCAATTTGAAGGTTCAAAACTATAGTTCTAAGTCTTCTTCACGTGCTGCAATGAGTAATGGCTGAAGCACAGAAAATAAATTACACCACGTAATAAATTTGTTATCTGTGGCTGAAGCAATTTCCGCAAATCCCCTTTTCGTAGTAAAGGGCTTTTCAAAAATAATACCTTGGCTCGATGATGGCAAACTGTTCGAGCAGTGTTTGAAGATGACCAAAAAGTAATAACTGCTTAAAATCTCTCTCACCCACCAGCATGGTGAGCCCCAAGTATGCCCCAAGTATGATGAGCATCATCATACTTGGGAGTATACCAAAGATTTTCTCTTCATATGTGACACCCAATGCTGAAGCGGTAGAGCATTCCATGACTGACAAGCCCTGGGCAATCTTTCTTATAGGCTGTTGTTCTTGCGAAAGGGGGGCTGAGCAAAAGGTCCTTACCAAATTGGGCCCCACGTTTACAGGCTTGCAGTCTTATATATATGGATCCAGATTCATCCAACCATTCAACAAGCCCACAGAAATTGCAGTTCTACTTTTTTCTGAACATTTCCTGAGTGAGATTCTTCAATAAGCACGTCTTGCTGTAGCACTGGGGTTGATATGATGCAACCTAGTAGCAATAGAGCATGTAGCTCTCCTTTTACACGCTCCAACTTCATCTAGATCAGATGTTGGGTCCCACGCTGAGCAGCCGTAGAGGAGATGAAGTCTAACGAGAACAAGATAAACAGCACTTTTACTGCTAAGCAGAGAATGATGCAGGTGTCTTGCAATAAAGAATGAATGCCTGGTGGGTTTGTCTCTTACTAATTCATAAAGAGTGTTCCAGTTAAGATCAGTTGTATTGTAACAATAACACCTAGCAGTCTGACACGTTTTTTTCTCCGGGATAGGCTAGCTATTGATACAAGAGAATGGATTCTTGGATTTTGCAAATCGGATAAACACACTATTGTTTTTGTGAGTTAGCACACTGTCAATATTGTTTAAGTCAATTTGAAGAGTTTCTGAATCACCTTCCATCATTATTTTTCTGTAAATCCTACAGTCATCAGCAAACTGGCTCAAATCCGATGAAACACATTGAGGCAAATTCTTCACACATATATATTAAACAGTAGGACCAAGAACTCGGCTTTGACGTACCCCCGAGGTTACAAGCAAAGATAATACAATATACTTACGTACTTGATTCTGTTCCCTGCAAAACTACTTTTTGTAATCGTCGTATCAAGAAGTGTTCTAACCAAGAGTGTAAGGATCCACCATGTACATCATAATAAAACAAGATTGCTAAGTTATATTCCTGTGTGGAATCTGGTAAAATGCTTTAGACCAATAGTATCACTGCATCCACTTGCATGCACTTATGATCTTCCAGGGCACATTGCTAACTACCAATTACCTTCATAAACAAGATCTACCTGAAATGAATGAAAAGAATATTGGCTGTTGGCTGATAGGTAGATCGTCTGAGATATTTTCCTTCTTTCCCGTTTAAAAAATTGGTATTACAATAAGCAGCACATGGGTAGGTATTAGGTAATCCAATTTACTTTCCTTCAACTTGTCATTTGGATAGGCCATGCACAGAATTCTGCAAGTGTGAAAATGATAGGAAGGTTGACGATGAGCTTTGCCCCCCTACCCCCCCCCCCCCCCCCCCCCCCCCGACTGACAGTATTTATTTACGCTGTTTTGTTTTGTACTATCGCGTTGGCCTGTGCGCATGTGGTTTCATTTCATTTCATATCGTTTCTTAGCTGTATAACCACACAAGACTGTATGTACATTTTCGAGGGGGGTTAAATATTACATCATAAAGGTCATACGTATAGGCCTAGAAGTCATTGTATGGCTCATAGCTTGGTTCCTTGATCAGTGAACTCAGCTACATCATAATATTGCTCCGTTTTCAGAAACATGGTTATGTTGCGTTTGAATGTTCGTATATCTGGGGAGTCTTTGAACTCGTCTGGAAGCTTGTTGTAGAGTCTATGACCTGACTGCAGAATCCCCTGATAAGCCAAGCTCAGCTTGCAGTATTTGTGCTGTAATTCGGAGGATCCTCGAGTGTTGTATTGGTGGCTAGCCGCTTAAACTATAAAGTGTATGTAACTAAACATAGCTTCTATGCATATTTAGTTATGACATGTTGATAAAATAATATCTGCACTACCTATGTGTGCCATACCATAACGAACTTTTAACAAATTTATTGTAGCCAATATTATATCTACGTTATTATGAGAGGTTCCCAGATTATTGTACCGCAAGACAACCCTCGCGACTTTTGCTCACCACCATATCAGTTCACGACCACATTGATTATGATCCCCTCTCTGCAACACCGCTTTGCTTCTCTTCCCTCCCCCTGCCCCGCACAGAGAACCCACAGAGTTGCAAATAAGAGTTCTCTAACGGCAGATGCATGCGGAACGCACTTTTTTTGCAATAAATCATCTTAAAAAATGACGCATTTTACATAGCCTGAAAATCCGTGTTGTGATGTTCTTTAACCAGTTCCGTGGTCATGACGAGATATTCCGTCACGCCGGTTATAGCCCAGTAGCGCCTTGGAAGTAATATCTCGTTGTAAGTATTTTGAAATCGGTCCCACAGTGGCCGTGACGAGTCTCGCTTTAAAATTTTCCCGCACTCTCTGCAAAGAAGTTAGTTCAATCTTATTCCGCTAGATAGAACTACATGTATTGAAATGCTGTCAGCAACACGTGTTTGTAGAGAAGGAGGTCTTACAACCGACCGACCGCAAGTAGCGTGGGTAAATAAGTCGCCACTACGCGCACGACAAGCGCGAGGGAAAGTCGCCACTGAACTGGTTAACATCCATTAGTTAAAAGCCCACTTCCTGCCTCACCACACCTGCCACTACCAAAGTTGAGTATTTATTTGTAATTTAGTTAGCAGTAGCAATCTTCTTTTGAGTGATCAAGACCTGGTGTCAAAACATCTTATTATTAACAAGGTCAACTTCCATCTCTGAAATCATCTTACACCTAGGTAAGCTATGGGATCGCAATCCTACCCCAACACTCCACTATATACATGAACGATTGATTGTTTGCACTGGACACAATCTTGAATTCTCATTTCATGTGTTCTTGTGTACACCCATCTGTTGAGATAAAGGGCAAACTATTACATAAGAAATAAGAGAGATGTAATAAATAAAACCAATTTTATTTAAATTTGGCAGTTTCTGGTGAAATAATTAAAATAATGTGGTTGATCAACAACATAGAAGTTTCACTTACGTGTATCTACAAAAAACACATGTATGTAAATACTAAATTGTAACACAAAATTATTACAATATTAGATATATATATATATATAAAGTAGTGTTGCAAAAGCAGTTTATCTACCATATTTTGCTATCTTCATTACATAAGTCCTACAAAATTATACATATAACAAACAAATTATCTAGCATTGCTTTAGCTAAAAAAAAAAACTACAAAAATGTAGCTATATAAAAAAGGGGGAAAAAGAAAAACAGACTGTGTTAATTTTGAGTATTACATTTTGTTCATTACATGAACCTGGTTTGATACGTTTTATTCAAGGACCACAGGCAGAGTATGGTTTCATAATTTCTTTGAATCAAGTATCAATAAATTAAGTCTAGCTTACAAAAATCAAACTAACAACAAACATCTCATACAGAAGATCACTAGTCATTACTGCATTTAGTTTCCAGAAAAAATTCTAACATAATATTCTCAATCTAAAATGGCCAGCATTTTAAATTTGCTTTCAAATGACTGCTCAACAGTGGCACTACAAAACTATACTTTCAGCAATATCAATCATTGTCACTCTAAGGCTGTTCCGGACGACAATACAATATTTGATGTTTTGACGGTTTTTATAAGAAGTGTCATCAAAGAGAATAAAAAAATGATTGAAAAAAATCTGAGCATTATTTCTGGGAAAATTAAGAGAAAACATGTTTTTATATAAGCAAATTGCTGTCTTAACTATTTGATCTAGTGACTATTTCATAGCTCACCCAAACTTTTTATGTGTGTGCGTTTAATCTTTCCGAAGAACTGGGAATAGTCGTCCTAATGACAAATAAACACTGGTTGTTCTTACACGATTATTTTCCTGACCGTCTGAATGATCATACTATGTATGTAGTACTCGACATTTCCCAAGCTATATCTCCCACAAAAATGTCAGCATAGATGACTCTTATACCAAAGCACGAATTAATTGTTTCTAAATCCAACGATACCTCTTATGTTATGAATTATGATGCATCAAACACGAGCTGAATAAGTTAAGCAACATGAAAAGAGTAATGCACTTGAAAAAATATGTGCAGAAACATTAAGCACCTTTGGCTACTTTTTATGAAGAGTAATTACTGAAAACTTCTTTGTCCAGGTAGCTTGGAGAAGCTACTGTTGCACTGAGCATAATTTGTGGTAATACTATCTAAATATAAATATCACACTTTTCCCCCCTCAATAATTTGGCTTGCATTTTAATTTATAAGAGCATTAATATTACCATACCTCTGAAGTCCTTGAATATAGAACAGTATAAATACACATTTAACACTCTTTTAATAATATAAGCTATATTCATAACTGTTTATACCTACATATTTGTATTATTTACATTGACGTTATTTTAGAAAATTGTGAATGGTGTATTTCTCCTGAAAAATCCATCTTCTGTAGTTTGTATTGTATCATTCTTTACGTTTGAGCTGAAAATCTATATGCATATATACCCGCTACATGTTACAATCTTTTTTAACGGCTACATATATACTAGATTTTTTAAAAGAATTACTGCAGAAGATCTCATTAAACACTTATCTACTAGCATATTGTTTATTATTAGTGTAGATATTAATTCATTATTAATTTAATAGTACGTAATATCCTTATTGTAATAAACAATTGTATTTGAATTACGACCACTGTGGGTGGTCAACTGATTGAAGTAGTATCAAAGTACGGTGCAGGTTTGCATGATTGCTTTGCAAGATTTCACCAGTTCATATTTTATTTATAAGTTTATACCAGTAGTTCTGATCTTGCATATTATTTCAAGGCTATTACTTCTTTTATAGAAGAATATTATGTTGGGTAACCACTCACTAAGTTGTTCTATCTCAGCTACCTAATCTAAGTACAAAAATTAATTTCAATTATGTATGTGTACTATATATTATACACATATTTTTAATGAGATACGGTTCACCAATTACAGGAGCCTGTATTACCTCAGCTATTGAATGAGCACAAAACGTATAGGGTCGTTGTGTGATGTATCAGTACCAACCACTATTTATAGTGTCAGATTTTGTAGCAATAAGGGTGTGCAAAATGCAAATGCTGAACTAATACAGACCAGATAGGTACACAAGTACTTGAAAAGCAAAACAAGCTTAACAAATGTTACAAGATTACAGACATGATAAGAACACCAAGTATAGACAACTCAACTAAAAACTGTGCACCACATAAGGTTCTTTATAGACAATTGGTATTCATCACCATGCTAGATGTGATTGTACATAGATTATTGCTATGGTGTAATCATAATGATAGGAGTAACCACCCACCTCTGGTACAAAATGGTTGAAGTATCTTAAAACTAGTGTAGCTTTATGGTTTGTAGCTGGCACATGATTTGGTTTGGTCATTAAAGGGCATCAGTAAATAAATGCTACCTTATGTCAACAGAATGCAGTTAATCAACTACTAGAAACCTAAACATTATTGCAAGTTTTTGACCCAAGAGTAAATTAGTAATTAGTACCACTTGACTGCTGCTTATCACCCTACAAACTATATCAATGCTACCTCAAGGCAGCAAAACAAACATAAATCCTGTTAAATGTTAAACATGGAGAAAATAAGCAAAATTCTGTGAAGATGAAGAATGCAAATCCCAACAGCTTTCTGTTGTTGTAAATGTGCAGTTTCAATTTAGATAAAATCGGACTTTCCAGTTAAACATCTCACAAAATAAAAAATGCTAACAATTAGGAATCGGTCTTGTAAACCACAGTTCCTGCATTCAAGGCTAACATCGTGGTTTGTGGAAGAATGATGTAATTTACCGCTGTTCCATCTTCATATATGTATCGACTTATTGCCATTCAGCATCGTGGCTATATACGAGCAATAAAGTTTGGAACATATTTACAACTTACCTATTACCCACAAAAATCTGATTATTAATTTTTTTCATAGCCGACAACGAAATCATTTAAAGTGACATTACCACTTCAGGTGTAAAACGTGTTGAAGATAGGATTAAATCAAGAGTGATGCTCTACTAATATAAGGTATGTTTGTTGGTCCTATGACCATTACTACAGGATGACTTTTTTTGTACAAGCAGTTTTTTGTACAGTGGTAACTTGTTCCTAGAACTGTGATGGGAGTAACGTTTTTACACCTGCTTCTCGAGTAGGAGTACGAACAACTGAAGTTATGGGGGTAACCGTTATTTTTAATGCCATTTCCATCACTATTACTTATTTTTGAAGTAGTATTCCTGGCATAAAATATCCTGGTTGAGATAGGATAAACAAACAAACCTACAGATACATGCTTTGCTGTTGGTCACTCAAGCTACCACTCATGACAGCAACAAAGCAAGTTTTCTTTACGAGAATAAAATACACAATTAAATGCTCACTCATTATATTAGACTAGACTACATTATTTACGATGATGATGATAATATTCGGGGTTTTACGTCCCATATTTTTGCAACGAGTCTAATCGAGACGATAAGTGGGTGATTACGAGGATGAAAAAACGCCACATGACATCCATGCCCAAGCCAGGATTCGAATCCGGAACGCAGAGACCGTGGTTTACTAGACCAACGCCTAATCAACCTCGGCCAACTGCGCCGGCTACTACATTATTTACAAAATCCAAATGATTTATTACTGAATGTAGGCTTTAAACTTACAAATCGAAATGAAAAAATATAAAATAAAAACACGAATACAAATACAGCAGTATTATTTGTTTTGTTGACCTGTACTCATCTTGACTGGGCATATCGTTTTAGAACTCTGCCAATTCCAGCAGTTGTTGATGTAACATGGTCATGGATTGAATTGATTACGTAGTATCTTATCTTAGTAGTAGTAGTATCGCATCTTCGTACGTACTATCTTCAACTCTGATATTTTTTTTTTGCCCATGAGCCATATAAATACAAACTTACAAAAAAGTCTTGAAGAACTACGACATTTTAAAATAGAGAGGGCTAAACTCGAGGGCATGTTGAAATTGGGGTGTGAAACCGTTTTAAAAACATTCTGTGGATATGAAACCAAGAAGACAAGACAGCTCATGTCGACTCAAGTAGCTAGCGAGACGCTGCGGCACTGTAAAAAAAAACTATTTTTATCTCGAGAACGGTGGCTACTTCAACATAAACTGAGATACCTTTTGTATTTTAGAAGCCCATAGAAAATAATATCAAATGGGTGTGTTAAACTGGTGTGTGCCTTTAAATAGCTGCTCCGATCTATCCAAAATATAAGTTTGATACAGAGACAACACTAATTCCATCCAGCTTACTTTTGACTGTGAATACAGCATAAAAGTGATGTATTTTAAGTTTTTAACGCAATACATTTTTAGCCAACAGCCAAGTGGTAATTAAAACCAATTCAATATAATCAGATCAGATGCTTAAATGTTGGTTAGTTGACACATGTATTTGTAACATGAATCATACATTCATTTATCAATTATCATCACCGAAATTATGCAAGCATTACTGGCATAACTATGTGATATAACATAGGTAAATAATGTCTTTTTGATTCTTGACTTGATACAAAGTATAGTTGAAAACTTTTGAACTTGTAATCTGTTTCAAGCAACATTTTTCAAAACAATTGCATAATGTTGTATTTGGAATCCATTTCATTTCCAACAGGCCTTACGATTCTATTAGGATTGCCGTTTGTAACCTGTTATGACGCTTTAAAGATGCGAGTATTGATGACCAAATTAATTCCAATTGTAAACGAGTGGCAATGCACTAAACAGAACTCATCAAAATGGAGACACCATACTTCTGGCATGGAATTTAATCATGTAACGATCAATCTGGGTCCCAATTCTACAAAATGTGAGTCAAAAACTAAGTGTCGAAGCTTAGAATTTTGTGTGAACCACAGCTTGATTTAGTAGGTGAAAGTAGTGTATGAATATGATACACAATATCTACCACCATTTTGTTTTTAATTATTATTACAAGCATAATATACTTGTGGTGAGTTTTGTTGACGAGAGTATTGTGGGCGGCAACCGGTACTGAACACTTTTTGAAAAGTATGTCACAGACTATTTTATTCTATTTACAGAATTGGTACCCAGTTTACACATTATGTCCATTTTGAGTGGGTGAATGTATCAACTGCAAATACAAACTTGCGTTGTAGTAGCCTTGTTATTATTGTAATTCCCGAAAGTCCCAATTGCTAAAATGAAGTCTAGATGGTGCTGTTATGGTGTTGATATTTAATTTAAACAAATAAGTTGCAAAATATATTTAAAATAGTAATTATTTAGGGGGTTTGAACAGAAACCCTTCAGACCAAACTTTCAAACTAACAAACACCATTCAGATTTTGTTTTAGGAACAGGGCCAAGAAGTGGAATACTCTTATGCACATATCATGTAAATACACATTTCTTCTTTCACCATTTCTAATGCATGGCCAAATATTGAATTTAACAATTTAAAAATGAATAAACTTTCTATGGTGTGTATATAACAAACAAGTTAATTATTGTATTTACCAATTTTTAAAATTGTTGTACTTTCTAGTAACGATCAAAATCGAATTTAGTATCTTAAAATTCCTATTTTCTACACATGAACAAATATTGAACTCAGCCCTAACTAGTTACCAGACTTTAGACATTATTAATCTACCAGATATTTGAACCATCAAATTGGAGCAACATTAAAAAGAACGGCAACCCTAATTTATATACTAAGATATAGATTAAGACAAAGTAGCTTGGGTCAAATTACAAAAGCATGTCACAGTACACGCACGCATGCACGGCCACCAATAAGCACGTGGAACTACGAGTGTCTCAGTACATTAAACAGAAGATGTTATAACTCCATGTCTTGAGCTTCATCTTCACTGAAGTCCGACATAGAAGACTCACTGTCGGATGACATTCCACAGTTAGCTGCGTCTCGTAATGCTTCTTCTGTCGCGTACTTGCGCACGTACTCTGTACAACAGAGAAACTTACTTTGATGCCATGCCAACAATGACGTAGCAGAAAATGACAACATGCCAGTATTCCACAATGACTTTACAGTAAAAACACCTTGTACATTTATGGCATCAATACTAGGGATGTCATAGGGTACCCGGGTACCCGGGTTACCCGGTTCCAGAAATTACCCGAATCCATTTTTAGAATCCGGATCCTTATCGGGTAGTATTAATTGTGAAAAAAAAAAAAAAAAAAAAAAAATACGCGACGATATTTCTGCGGCTACTTTCCTTGAAGCTACAGTGAATTTCTGCTTGTGGGCGTGGCCAGCTGGTCGCTGGTTAGTACGCGCTGTCATTACTGCGGGCGAGTTCTGTGATGCCATATACACTCCTCTCCCTCGCCCCCCTCGCCATTCCCGGCGCAGCGGCAGGCAGCTGACACGGACAGAGAACGACCTTCAACCGCGTGGTTTCGGGGGGGGGGGGGGGGGGGGGGGGATGTAAACCCAGATAAGATGACATAATTTAGGCTTTCAGGATTCGGGTAACCCGGTTCTTGGACGGTCTGGAACCGGATCCGAATTTTCCTACCCTATGACATCCCTAATCAATACAACTATTAAATGTAACTAAACGTTAAATCCAATTTTTAGGGTGTACAGTATATCTATGCACATATAACATAAGTGTCAGCACTATTGAAACCTTATTGTAACATTGGTCTCATATATAAGGATGTGAGCTATGTGAACATAGATAGCCTCAACTGTTTCACTAACTAAGGTGCTAATCATGAATTCAGGTGGTTACACTGTTGAGTTCACTTTTCTACACCTAAAACCATTGTTTTAGCATCCTCCTCGATTTTTGAAAAAGCTGGCAACTTTGGCAGACAGCTTTTGATAGATTGTATGTTTGGGATTAGTGACTGTGCAGCTATTGAAGGGTTAAACAATTGACCAGCAGTTTTATATAAATTGTTTGTTGTGCCAGGAGCCATGTGAGTTGCCAGCTTGCATCCACTTTTTTGTGCACACTGACGCAACATGCTTTTCAGTTTTTCCTTTTCAACAACACTTGTTATTTCTGACATGGCCGCATTTGTGTGCTGCTGGAAGTGGCTATCAGCAAGCCTCTTCAACAAAGCCCCAAGTTGTTCCAAATCGACCCACAACAGACGGGCATATGGATATTTCGAACCCTCTAGCACGTTGATGAGTTGCACAAACTTCTCGCATGACTCTGCAACAAACTTCATCTGAAAAAGAAGTGCACGTTTGGATGCAGGGTCTGAAAATTGCTCCAGCAGGTACTCGGCACTAGCATTCTTCGATTCATATTCTTCTACAAAATTCATCAGTGCAACAGTGTACTTGTCCAAGTACATAACCGCACAAAACCACGAGTTCCATCTGGTAATGACCGGGTTTGGAAAAAGCACTGCTGGGAGGGTGGGGAACTTCTCTTCAAGGAATTTTATGTAGGCAGTAGGCACTCTTCATTTTCCGTGCATTCAGAAAAGCCATCTTTGTTTTCACTACGAATTGATTTAACTGGGAGAGCTCTTTCATGAACACCTCCCCTACAAGGTTGACTTTGTGAGCAAAACATTGATAGTGTAACAAATGCTCTCCCAGCAATGTGTTCATTGCATTGTAACATGTCGTCATGTATCGTGCGGAATCGGACACTACACTGAGACCATTGCGATACTCCACACCGTACGATAAGAGACTTTCGTTGATTGCTTGGCAGCACGTTGAGCCAGTTGCGGTGTCCAGGAACGAACAACTGGCTAAAAACACTTCGTGGGTCGCTGTCGCAGTCATGGTTCTGAACAATATCGCCAGTACACACAGTCGGCTGTTTCATTGACGTTTCATTTGGCGAACAATATCGCCAGTAGGCCTACACACAGACGCCTGTTTCATTGACGTTTCATTTGGCGAACAATATCGTCAGTACACACAGACGCCTGTTTCATTGACGTTTCATTTGGCGAACAATATCGCCAGTACACACAGACGCCTGTTTCATTGACGTTTCATTTGGCGAACAATATCGTCAGTACACACACGAGTTCTGTTTCATTGACGTTTCATTTGACGACGACAGTTGCTAATACCACACATGAGAATGTGACTGACACTGACACTGACAAAGAACTTATCCTCAAAGCACGCCGCTCTTTCTTGAATGTTGCTGAACTTTGTGCGTCCCATCTTCTCTAAACACAGACCACAATGGAAAGCAATGCTTGATGCCGACTACAGAGGAGTTTACAGGAAGTCACACACACAGGAAGTGTCTACAAATAACACAAACAGCGCTCGTGATTAGCGCTCGGGCGCGGCAGGGAGCCAATGGCTAGCAAGGACTCTGGGTCGCTTGGCGGATGTGGGCGGAGCGTCGACTCTTCTCACTCAACATCAAAACAACTTTTTCGGAATTTCCGATTCTTGGTGACTCGATTTTTGGAAATTGCTCGAACTGGAAATTTCTGAATAATTTGTGCTAATTTAGCAAATTAGCAGTTTTTCGCTGTTAAAGCACTTTTTTGCGGTAAAAACACTTTTTCGCATTAATTCGCGAAATTAAAAACCATTCTAAATGCTGCCAAAATCCATGATTCATCGAGAAATGTAAAAAAATCGCGTTCTTAAACTAATTTGATTTTTTTCGCGTTTTCGTTGATACGAAAATAACGTATTTCTAGCCGATAATGCATGTGGGTTTAAGGGACCTGTTCCGTTCTGTGGAAAAACACAAGTTATTTTCTCCTGTGGAAAGTAAAATGTATCCAAAGTGAAAAGCTTAAACTTGTTTTATTAACTCAAAAATGCCGTGCCCTCCCAAACTCTCATGAGAATATAAGTAAGTCTGTATGTATTAGCCATTTGATGCAACATACTTAAATATCAACTTTGTCCAGAAGTAATGAAATCTTAATGGGGAATATGCATAATTTTTTTCTAGCATTTTACTAGATTAGGATTAACTTCCTGAATACAAAAATATTTTATTTCGATGACATAGAATAAAGTTTCATTTATAAAAACGAGCTGAAAGTTACACACATATTTACGGTGGGAAAAACGGGGCATACGTCACTTTCCATGTATCAGCAATCAACCAATCATAAAATGATAAATAAAATAACGCAAATTTGGAAATTATCATATCCAAAATCATATAAAATCGAATTAATGTCTAGTACGCCTAATAATTAATTTTGAAGCCCAGTTACTATAAAAACAATAATACCAAACCTATTTACATAGAATATCAGTAAATATTGGGTGTTGTTATTCATATAAAGCAGACTTCACAACGGCTCGAGTAAAATTTTTGAGAAGTTTAGCTTGATGACCTTGAAAATCTGATTGTTTTGTCTAGGCGGCGGTGGCAAAGTCCAAGGAGGTTATATGCAAAGTCATTCATATAAGCAGTGATTTTGAAGGATTGTGACTTCACATACCGTTTAAAAATAATAGTGCGGGAAACAGATAATCAAAATCATTGAACATTTATACAAGTATAATGAGTTAATTTTAAAACTTTTAAATTAGGTTTCTGATATCTTTAGATGAATAACAATATATTCCACGTACTTTCAGAGCTGTAGAAAATTCATGCACATTCCCTATTATATACTCAGTATCAGTAGTAGTAGCACGTAGTAGTCTGTAGGCATGCACGACGATGCTTAACCGGAATCTCTTAATGAAGTTTACAAATGATAGTAGGAGAGGAGCACTCCAATAGTAGCAATGGAAGTGAAAATTAATGTCCCACTCCTAGAAGCCATACAAAATGAAGTAACAGGTATCTTGTAAAAAACTGGTAAAGTTGGATAAGACCTACTGGAATAGGGAACCACATGATACTGAAAACTCACATGTTTATAATGGAGACAATTAATGGTGTGAAGAAAATAGAAGGAAATGTAGGCTCAAGGATGTTCTGTAGAGTTTGAGACATCTTACCCAGCTGGTGTAAATGCAAGTAATTATGATGGCAAAGTCAAAGTAATTAATAAAATAGATTAATTTTGAATACAAAAAAATTGTATAATATGGGATTCCAAGAAATCCATTGTGACCCAGACATAAGACAGTGCAAGCTTCAGATTTTGAGACTTTTGCTAGTCCATTTTGCTGGTCCAGCAGTTAAAATGTACAAAAATAATTCACATTTCACAGCAATTAAAAATATGCACAGTGGGAGAAATTACCTTGCACTTTCTTCTTGTATTCTTCAGGTTTGTGTAAGTACATGGCTGCAGCATCTCCATTCAATGGATCAATTGGATTTGGGTACGTTAGAAGCTGAGGAAGGAAAGACTCGAAAATGTTTGACAGATCTGAAATAATATAAACAGTGTCAAATAATGTATCCACACAAAGTAATGTAGCAAATATCTAAGACTTTGAAAATTTCTAAGTACATAGGCCGAGATTACTTTAATTATTGACTGCACTTCTATGCTATGATGTGTATGTATTTGTACGTTTTTTTATTATTATTATTATTATTATTATTATTATTATTATTATTATTATTATTATTATGAACATATTAGGACACACATGGATAATATTATATTAAACATCATTTATTATACCTTGAAAGTGACAGCAACTAAATTAAATCACAAAATGAGTTCTATACAACATCTTACAAAACAAATGTAAGTGTTAAGAGTGCCAAAACGCTTTGGATATTTAGTATGGGGGTGGATTGGAAGAAAATCAACAGCTTACCTTATTATTGACCTTCAGAGTTAATAGAAACATAAACTTAAAAAGAAGAATAGACAAATAACGTCGAAACTGTTTTGGCCTGATGTGGCCTTGTTCACCCGACGTCTCCTATCTACCTTCGGTGGGGTGAACAAGGCCACATCAGGCCGAAACAGTTTCGACGTTATTTGTCTTCTTTCTAAGTTCATGTTTCTATCAACCCTTAAGGTCAACAATAAGGTAAGCTGTTGGTTTCCTCCATATCCATCCCCATACTAAATACAAAACAAATGTAAGGTGTACATGAATTATATTCCTTTTAATTTTCACTGACAACTTGTATGATATATAATACTCATACTGATTGAAATGAGGATAAGTAGAGACAGCTTTATCATGTGAGAGCACTTGAAAAGTACTATAATCACACCAGATTATAACATCTCGTTAACCACATCATCATGGGATTGATGATAGAGGGGGGCAAATTAAACTATGCTAAAGAAACTCTTCTTAAAATGTCATATAGCCCAGCTAGCCTTATCTATCATTTCATATGAAAATGTTGAAATATACCACATATAGCATACAGTGCATGTATAGTATTAAGGTAGTTCAAAATTATAGGCCTAATACAAATAAAGACAAACTAGGTTGGGCAAACATGGGACCCTGATTCTGACCATACCTGGCTTTTCAGGTAGGACCGGTACTAAAATAATGAGAATGCTAAGGTTCATGGTGGAAGCTACATACCATACAGAGCTGTCCATGCCTGGTTGATAACGTCCAGACAAACTGTTCCTGATACTTCATCAATATTTGGGTGATACACCTTGTTCATAAATCCAATAGAAGGAGACTTGAAGGGATAATGTTCTGGCAGATGAACTCGCACCTTCCAAATTCCACCTTCATACGGAGCTGAAAGATTTACTCGTAAGAATCTGTGTTTGTGCACGTTCACCAAGAGATCACACTGCACTACTAGGCAGAGTGGAATTGATTTAAATCAATTGATTTAAATCGTTGATTTAAATCAGATTTAAATCAAACATTGATTTAAATCGCCAAAAAAACTTACCAGCATAACTAGGCATATATATCTCATTTTCAATTTCCCTCGAAGACAAAAATCGCATATTATATGAAAAATGAAAATTTATTTGTTTAATTCCTGTCAATTAGTATTGTTTGTTGGCAATTGCAATTTACCAGTTGATTATTCCTTTTGTGAAACACTTCTTATTGTTGATTTAAATCAATTAAAATCTGATTTAAATCGAAAAAAATCAAAAAATCTGATTTAAATCAAGAAATCGATTTAAATAAAAAAAATCTGATTTAAATCAAAAAAATCATGATTTTTGATTTTTTTAATAAAAATCAAAAAAGTCATCCACCCTGCTACTAGGCTATATGAATACATAATATTATGTATAGCAAGTACAGTCTGTTCCAGATCAAGATGCACTCTTGGCACTTGGCAGCAAATAATATTGGTCCTAGCATGGCACCTATTGGCAGTGTTGACATACATAGCACCTGGTATAAGATCAAGATTGAACATCACTATTAGATTAGATTAGATTAAAGACTTAAAGGCTGCAAATGGGCCACAACTACCCGGTGGCAACCTATCCAAACCTCCCCCCTCCCTCATCACCTCCTTATCGTCAATCTATTTCTAAATTCCCTTACTGACTCGCTCTCAACAACCTCTTCGGGTAACTCATTCCATTCCTTTACCGTTCTCTCAACAAAACCAAACCTACCCAGATCACTTCTCACTACCCGACGCTGAAACTTCCAATTATGATCCCCCCTCCCTCTATAAACTCCTTCTTGCAACCTGCTCTGGATTTCCCCCCACCCTCCTTTCCCCCTAGCTGCTCTATATAAATTACACATCCTATCACTCCTCCGTCTCTCCTCTAAGGACTCCCAACCCAGTTCCCCCATCATTGCTGTAACACTATCATAAGCCCTTACCACATTCCCTAACCTATCTTCCACATACCTCCATCTCCTAACTTGTCCTGTAACCTTCGTTGCCGCCCTACGCTGCACCTTCTCTAATTCCATGACCTCCCCCTTCCTATATGGATCCCACACCGCACCACCATATTCCAATATAGGCCGTACCACTGTCTTGTAAGCCATATTCTTTACCTCCCTACTAGCTCCCTTCAAATTTCTCATAACAAACCCTAGTTTCTATATCCCTTTCTTACACTTTCCTGCACCTGGTCCCCCCATCCCAAATCTTCGGCCAATACAATTCCCAAATACTTATACTTCTTTACCTTTTCTAGAACTACCCCCTCAAGAAAATACTCTCTCACATCCCCTTTTAATTTACGCGTGAACCCAACCACGTTGCACTTTCCCGCATTCAAACCCATCCTATTAACATCAACCCACTCCTCTATCCTGTTCAAATCATCCTGCAACAACTTAGCATCCTCCACCCCCTTAATCACCCTATACAAGACGCAATCATCAGCAAACAACCTTAATCTTGACTCAATATCTCTTCCTATATCATTAATAAACATTATAAATAACAGTGGTCCCAGCACCGACCCCTGCGGCCCCCCGGATGTGACTTCAATACATAGTTGTTGATACGCTATCCCCCACCCTTACCCTCTGCGATCTATTTGCTAGAAAATCTCCCATCCACCTTACAACCCCTTTATCTGCAATCACACTATCAACCTTTCTCATCAAAATCCCATGAGACACTTTATCAAAAGCCTTTTCAAAATCAAGGAAAAGTGCATCAACCTCCTCCCCCTTATTTAGAGCCTCCCCTATGTCCTGAACAAGACCTATCAATTGCGTCTCACTAGAATACCCTTCCCTAAGCCCATGCTGGCTATCTACCAACCATCCCTCCCCCTCCAACACCTCCCTAACATAATTTGCTACTACCTTTTCCATTATCTTGCTCCCTACCGAAGTGAGACTTAACAGGTTGGTAATTCCCTACTTGACTTCTACCCCCCCCCCCTTATGTATTGGCACAACAAGTCCTTCCCTCCAACCCTCCGGTATAGTACCTTCCCTTAACGATTTCCCGCAAATATCCCCTACAAACCTAACAACCCTCTCCCCCCCAATTTTCAAGAATCTACACATCAACCCATCCTGCCCCGATGCCTTTCTCCCTCCCATCTTTCCTAAAACCTTTCTAATATCAAGATTCGTTATAGAGAGAGGCTTGCTACCCCTCTATCCTTCCCACTGCATACTAGAATCTTCCCGCTCTTGGAATACCTCCCCATAGTGTGAGTTCAAAGCCTCCGCTTTGTCCTTATCACCAGTAAATAACTCATCCCCAGTCCCTTTAAGTGTGGGTATTTCGCCCCCCCTTTCTGGTTCCTTAGATGTTGATACAACCTTCTCCCTTTACCTTGGAAACCCTCATCATCCATTAAGTGCAGCATATAATCATCCCTTGCATCGACCTTGGCCCTATTAAGAACTCCCTCCCACTCCTTAAGTTTCTCCTTACTTTTACCTGTCTTCCTATGCCTCTTATATATCCCTCTGCACTTCCTCTTCAACCACCTAATTCTTTTATTATAATATACTGGGTCAGTCCCACCCCCTTTAGTCACCAGCGGCACAAACCTTTCCAACAAACCCCTATATATCTGCAGAAAACTTTCCCGAATTTCATTTACTCCCACCTCCCTTCTAGACCACTCTTCATACATTACCAGTAACTCCCTTTGCAAACCCTGAACATCAGCTCCATCGTATCCCCAGATTGTCTTGTCCCTACTTTCGCCATTATTTCCCTGCCTTCCCTCCCACCTACTACCTAGTGCTAACTCTACTATTGGGACCCTATGATCGCTCATTCCCTCTACTACCTCCGAGTGAACCCATGCTTCCTCCGGCCTTACTAATATTACATCTAAAATGTTATTCCTCCCCACCCCACAAATCCTCGTCCCCTCTCCTACCGTTATCACTAACCCCTCATTAATAAGTTTACAGGCCCATTCCTGCCTTCTGCCTCCTAGATCCTCCCTCCCCCCCTCCCAGTGAACTCCAGGCAAGTTTAGGTCCCCAGCTATTACTAACACTCTTCCTCTATCACCCATCACTATCTCTTCCAACCTATCTAACACTTGCCACTCCCCACTATCCTTAGGCCTGTATACTCCCACCACATCCACACAAAAACCTCCCTCCACCCTTACTTGCATACACAGCATTTCAACCACATTATCTACCCACAACAATGTGCCCTTGACATTTTCTCTACAGACAATCATCACCCCCCCCCCCCCATATCTATTTCTATCCTTGCGAAAAACGTTATATCCCTTACGCCCTAGCTCCCCATTCAAAATCTAGTCTCCCAACCATGTTTCCACACATACCACTACATCCGGCTCGTACATTTCAATCAACGTCCACATTTGCTCCAATCTTTCCCCACTCCTTACACTCCTGCAATTTATTGACATTATCTTAACCCTCCCCTTATCCCTCCCCTGAATATTCCTCCCTTTGCTTTGATCATCCTCCTGTCACGCAAGACTACCTGCTATCCTAACAAAAAGATTACCTAGCTCTCTTGCCCCACTCCTATTCAGATGCAACCCATCCCCTGACAGTAAGCCCCTTCCCACCCACAACCTGCTATTAACAAAAGTTGCATCCTCTACCACACACACCTCAGCCACTCTCTCATTCACCTCCACAATCATCCCTTTGCTTATCCCCCTCCCATCTACTCTATCCAATATCCCCCCAACCACCACCCTTGCCTTACTATACCTCTCCTTCACCACTCGCACCAACCCTTTCACTCTCTCCGCCACCACTTTCACATCCACCTTACTCCCCAGATCATTCGTCCCCACATTCAACACCACCACTTTTACATCTTCACTACCCTTCCTACTGCCTACAATCTCAACCAGGTCACTCACTCTGGCACCTCCATATACCTCAGCCTCCCCTTCATTCGCCTCCCACACACGTGCCGCATTCCGGATCATGGAATCCCCAATGAGCAACCTACTGTTCTGCCTCCCACCCCCCTTCCCCCCTCCCCCAACCTTATGCTCATTTCTAACACACACCACAACCTCAACCCCTGCCCCATCAAACACACTCTCAATCAGACTCCTCACAATCTCCCAACTCAAACCATCCAATCCACATCCAACAATAGGCATTCCTATCCTCACCACTCCTTCCTCCACACACCTATGCCTCAACCTCTTCAAACATTCCTCCACATTCTCCACTCTCGGCTTCCCACTCGACCTTTCCTTACTCACCCTCAGATTCTCCACCCTTCCATACCTCACACGAAACTCCCTCGCAATACCCGCACTTATCTGCAGATCTGCACCCACGCAATGCGCTAGTGCCTGCACTCCATTCAGCTCAAACAGATCACCCCTCCATTCAGTCACACAACCACCCTCTTTCACTCCTCTTCCACTACCCTCATCCATACACACTTCTCCCATTCCCTCACTTACACTCCTTACATTACTCCCCTGCACTCGTCTTTCCTCTCCCACATTCTCTACCAACTTCCGCTCCTCTATCACCTCACTTGCATTCGACTCACACTCCCCATCCAAACTCACTTCAAGCAATCCCTCACTCTCCACTTCACTCACCACAACTTCCTTCCCCACTTTCTCTCCATTCACCCCCTCGGTCATACCTTCACTTATACTCTCCTCAGTTACACCTCCTTGCACCCCACCTCCATTCACATCCATCCTTCCATTCTCACATCTGCACCATTCCTTCATACCCTGCACATCACTCTTCACCTCCTGTATATCCTTCTCCATTTTCTCCGACTCCTGCTCATTCACTGCCAACATCCTCACCCTATCCACACCAGTAGGCCTACCCATCCTACAATCACCACACTTCCACACCACGCCCAGCTTCTCATTACCCAACAACTTATACACCCTTTTGGCCACTCCTGCACATTCAATATGAAACCACATCTGGCACACACCTTCACACCCCACCGCATTCACACCATCATTCAACACCACACCACACACCTTACAGCACACCTCCACAGACACGGACACACTCAGCTCTTTCATTCCAGCCATCGCAACACTGGCCTACAAGCTCACGCAGACTCACTCAAGAAGAAAAAGAACACGAACACTGCTACTTCCCAACTAATCAAAATAATTGAGGTGGCCCTGACGGTGACCAATCACAGTATCAGAAAATATAAAACAGAAAGAAACTCACTCACCAGTTATCCCCAACTCCACAGATATACTCACATACAGACACTCACGCGTTCACAACCAACTAGGCCTAGGCCTAGTCCTAACCTGGGCATAGGCCTAAGCTGCCACACAACACACGCGGAACACCTTCACTTCACAATCACTTCACACACACCTCACACTTTACACTCCTAACAATTACACTTCAACTACCACCTTAACTACACACAAAACCACCAACTAAAACTTCCAAAACGCAATAAAAACCACCCAAATAGAGTCAAAAACACGGTGCGTACGCGCTCACAACGTTACACTGCCGCCATCTTGAACAACTATATTGCTATACTGTATATTACATTCTAGCTTTGTAAAGCACATTGATATTACATTTACAGTACATGGTGCAGCCAAGAGAATGAATTTTAAAGTTGCCCCAACATAAGTATTCTGAAGCTTAAGGCACAGGCGACTCCAAGTTGACAACTTAATTTTCTACTTTAAATACTAATTCCTACCATCTAATCTAAACAGGTCCATTGGGGATAATTTAAGATCTTCTGTTGGTTACTTGTAACGGTGGGTGTGACCAAACCCCCTGTGCACTCGACTAAGCCGAAACATGCATTTACAAATGTGTGAAAGAACGTCAGGTAGGCCTATCTGTTGTTTTTTTTCCGATTGACGCGGTTGAAAGGGGCAGTAGACAATGACCTGAGATTGGTATGCAAATACTTTCGTTGGGGCTAGTATACTACCTACTCAACATAGTGATGTGAAATGCAACGATATCGATCATTAGATATGATATTGTGATTAAATTAAGGTTAATTTCGATATCGATTGTATCACTATATAGAAAATATTGTGATATCGAACAAAACTTGGGGAGGGGGGATGAAAAACAAATAATCTATTTTGAGGTATGGCATCCCCTTTAATTCAACCACTGTTTGAAATCATTTCTCACACACTGTCATACTCTGGGGTTCTATCTGCAATCAACTACAGGCTGTCTACACATCCATCTTTGCACACACAAGGCAATCCCCATCACATTCCTTTAGCAACCACATGGAAAATTAAATGTTTTATTGTCCAAAGAGGGCTCCGTTGTATCTTTTTCCTACTTTTAACAACAGCTTTTAAAATAATGTAAATGTTTTGGTTTAACATATAATTGTTGTTTAAATGTATACATAACACTAAGACATCAGGACCACTGCAGTTACAAATGGTAAAACCAGCAGTTCACTATCAAATATCTGCTCTTATAACCTTGTGTGACATAGTAGGTCTATCCTCAACAGTCATGTGACTGTCGATTCACAACATGTGAACCAATTGGAACATTTTTCAGACCACATTTGGACTATAACAATATTAAGTAGGGCCTATCATTAATAATTTCGGCATAAATAAATAAAAATACAATATCCATACTTACTGCCTCGAGGTCCATAGAATTTCACACAGAATTCATTCAGGCCACCTAAAATAGTGACTTCATGTTTGCTTTCAATCCTGGCAAAAGTACAATTAAGGAAAATTTGTAAAACAATGTTTTAAAAATACAAGTCAGTTAAACAGGCATAGATACCTTGAGTTTACATACAACCCATCTCAGCTTGAGCAATTTTTGAAAGTATAACCCCATGTTTCGACTCAATCAGTTTGGATAAGCTATATCCAAAATGGAGTTTTGCAGTGAAACGGTTTTTTATTAATGATTATAGGATCATAGCCTATAAGGTTTGTTCACCTGTTTTGTTAGCCAGCTTTATTGTAGAGTGAGAAGAGACTATCAATTGCGAGTTTGCATGTCTTACGACTCTGCTCTCTGGGCCCTGTAAAACATACAGCTACTAGAAAGCAGAGTGCTTTGCTGCTTGGTGGTTGACGGCTGAACAGCCAGCCATCACCTTGAAATTGACAAGTAATTGAATTTACATGACGCTTAAGGTTGACGAAAATTAATAACCTATTGTTGTAAATTGGAATTAGGTGTTTATATTAATGTGTTGTAGTAATGTCACTTCCATCTGACTTCCATCTGTCTCACTCGCAAGGAAGAATGTATCATATGTTGGTGCATGCATCCATGTCCACATGTCGTTTAATTTGCCTTTGTTATGCTTATTTTCAGTGGCGTCCACATAGGGTACCCAAAGGAGGTTTCAGGCTTTCCTTTACCCCACCCACATTCCCCCATAATCTATAAAAACCCTCACACTTCACGAAATGCAAGATTTAGTGGAGAGACTTACCTGCTACTCTGTTAATTGATTTGGAAAGCTTAGTTTTTGATAGTTCGAGATTCAAGTATTTCGTACATATTGTAGGACCTTTTCTTTAAATTTAAAAAATGTTTTATGGATGTAGGCCTATAGAACATTTTGCAAGTCCAAATATTATTTTCTTTCTCATTATTTGTATGTTCTCTTTTTATTACCACGACTTTTGGCAACCCTTCCTAGGCCTATACTTAAGGCCAGGTAGAGGGCTATTAATGTAATGTGACATAGCCCTAGTCAATAGTCATGGCATTGGCATTGGCATTACATCGGCCTTCACCTAGATACACATTTTGTCAATTTGTGGAAAGAGGGATAAAACCTGACCTATTTTTGAGCCTAGGTCTCAGGTTAGGACTGTAGCATTGTGAGCCTGTATCACATTATTAAATGAATTCGGACTAGGCGTAGGCTAGGGGCTTAGGCTGAGGCTTTACCTTCATTTGTGTACAAAATTAATTAGATAGAGTCTATGGCATGGGGTAGGCCTAGTATATATATGCATCTTAAACCTTTGGACAGGTATAGGCCTAGGCCTTAAACTCCCAACTGAATACAGGAATCCTATATAGGCCTAGGCCCATTTATGTAACAAATTAATTAAGTAGGTCCAGGACCAGGGCCTACGCTAATGTGCATAGATTAAACCCCAAAGATTTGCATGTTCAATATTGGATTGGCGAACAAAGAAAGTAATCAATTTGACAGAATAAAAATACACAACATTATGTCATAAACGCACAGGGACAAAATAAAATTAAGAAATATTGTCTTATTTGTGACATGTTTCACAACTCAATAAACAAAGCAGCTGATCGCAGCTACAAAAAAAATAATAAGCTTGGAAATTAGTCAAGGATACAATTTTATCACGTCAGTGTCCATTCGACGTTTGCCAGCACTAGGAGAAGACATTTTCACGCGTAAATAAGTGAAAAGCTTGTAATTATGTACAAAACAAGAGCTTTAAACACTTTTGTAATGTAATATTCTCGTCTTACACATATTACAAACAATGGCGAACTGCGACTTCCTCTATTATTGCAGAAACTGTCACAGCCATTTGGATTCCACTTTCTGACATTACAATGAAACAAAAACAGCTGTCAAAACAATCAATCACGCTTCCGCTACTGCTGCTACCTAGCATGGAAATGTTGACCTACTAACCACTGTACACAGGCGCTAACTTTAAAACCCATTTAGATAATACAGAGAAACCACTTCACTTGTAATATTGTAATACTAGTTATGTTATTGTAACCCTTATGCCCGATTTCACCAAGATATTGAAGCGGGGATTACTGTTGATTAGTGCCATCACCTAACTGAGATACAAAAAATAATTTTGCATGTAGTTAAAACATCGTGATGAAATGCGATGAGTATTTTATTCTTGTAGTACAGTGCATGTTACATTAATCACATGGGAAAACAAAACAAATGGCGAGGTTAGATTACAAATCGTTCTTCCACATAACCAGGATCTATCGTTGTATTTCAGTACTGAGTGATGCATAAGCGTCAAGTTTTGAGTCACTATAAAAGATCATAATATATTACAGGTAATTACACAATTGTAAATGCCAAAAAGCAAAACATTACTAAAAAGTTGAATCAACAAGGTTTTTTTCAGATTGGCAATAAATGTCAAGGAATATTAAATATACCCATCGAGTCTTTGTCTTTAGAATGTGAATGTTTGTACAAATTAAGAGCAGACGAGTGTATTATGGAAGGCTAATAAATTAAATTAAATGAAACAAATATTTAATTTATTATTGTAAATGCCCTGTAATAAGTGATATTTTATATTTATTTGAAACCTGATGCTTATCCATTAGGTACTTCATACTGAAATACAATAGACAATGTTTTCAATGCATGAACAATTTTTTTATTACAAGTTGGTGATGGCGCAGAATAAAATTGATCTGCGCTTCAATACTTCGGTGAAACCGGGCCTTAATAAAATGAAAACTAAAACATATATCTTAAACTTTCTCATACGTTGGGTGGGTGGGGGGTAGGGAATATGAAAGCAAACAGTTGTTCGAGAGGTGGTGGGGAGGGGGAAGTAAAGGATTTGAGAACAGATATACCGGTAATAATATGGAAGTGCGAAAACAATAACAATATTGTATTTTATTTGGAGCTGATCAATTAGATGTCAGATGGTGCAGCATGTACAACTACAGTATTACATATAACATTATAGCATTATCAATTATTATATAAAAACATAGTAGCCTAAATCGTTTTTTGTAAACTAGGTATAAACTAGAAAACTATTACTCTATAGAGTATAGTGCTGATATTCATAAAATGAACACAAGGTATTTTCAATAACTATATTTGTTTATTTGTTATAAAGCAATCATACAATAAAAGCCTGGGCAGAGTCTTTTCTTTATTTACACATTACAAATACTATAATTATTTCCAAGTTTAGGTCTAGTTGATATATAACTACAGTATAGCACAGATAACGGATTGTGTGTGACTACAGTGTTTTGAATTTTCTTTCTACACCCATTAATGCAAAAGTTCAAGTATTTAGTTAGTAGTTAGTTAGTTAGTAGTTTTACTCTCTACGTTCAGCAGTAAAAATGAATAAGGAAACAATAAATGGGCTACTAGTTAATTTATGTAATGAAATCATTGTTAATACTAAAATCTTTGTGATTGTTGTTGAAGTTGTTGAACTGAAGGATTGCACGCGGTTGAAAAGTATAAGTATGATAGTGTAGGCGTGACACAAGCATGAGTGTGTGTGAGCACATATGGTTTGTGCACGAGTGAGTTACCAAACACAACGTGATCGTGCCTGAGTCGATTGAACAGAAGATGCTACTTCAGAAAAAGTAAAAGTAGCTTGTTTGCTGTTGAACAGCTAAGTGTCCTTGGTGCTATCACTTTAGGAACTAATGTTCCTTTTCAAGTACTTAGGACAATATGGCAAACAATGTACACAGTACATGTTGTTTTAGAGTTGACTACTATGTAATTTCCAAAAGAAAACCTTGAGACAAATGTTTTGTTTTTGATGTTTGACAAGCATGATCACATTAATTGTGGTCAATGTGCTCAAATATTTTCCACAAATTCAAGAGTAGGCCTAATTTACTTTGGAGTTTTAAAAAATGTATAAATAAAAAATAAAATAAATCCATATTAAAGTCTACCCACTCAGCAACAAGACAGATTTTCAGTGGGGGACTTTAATTTAAAGCGACTAAACCAACCCTATAGTCTCCGAACACCATCGGCGAGTGAGCGATAAGTAACCAATCAAAGATCGGTATTTCAAATATGAAACATGAACCAGTGATTGGACAGTATCAGTATCACATTACGTGGTATGTCCGATATCATCACATTTTGCACAGTATAAAACACGTCTTTATTTTTTTTCATGTAGGAACTTATTTTCCTTTCCAAGTAAGTTGGTTAGTACTTCTAGAATTTGAAGCATAAAAGACTTTCTTTATTCATTTTATGTGGCACTTATGGTAATTTTTTTACAAATGTTGGATGCTTTGGTTGACAGCCAGGCAGTAAAACACAGCAGCCACTGCCGTAAATGCAGGATTTCACATTGAACGAAAGTGACGCGGTTGAACCCAATGGACCCTGGTAATCAGTTCATTATCAATGTGTTTGTAGCGATTCTTTGGCATTTTCTTTCCAGTCAGCCAATGAGCAAACCCTTTGAGCCACTTTGTGTCCGCCACAAATACCTGCAAGGATACAAGTTTATAATTCAATCATTGAGGGCCTCATGGGCACAAAATAAGATAACTACTTTAGTTAATAACATGGCTTTTGCAAAATGCACTGCCTACACTGAATTAGGTATAGTAGAAGAATAACAACTGAGCCAATAAGATTGAATGTTTCCAAACGCTAACAAGAAAAGATGTTCTATGATTTACCTCAATCAGAAGAGCAATTATAAGATGAATCACAGGCAGCAACAGAAGAGAGAGACGGAAAAACACTTCATCAGAAGTACTACCGAGCGGTTCGATTTCCAAGATGTAGGCAAGAGGTTTGGGGGGGTAGATCAAGATAAGAGTGCAAAACATTGACAACATTGCCAAAGTTATCACAAGTAACACTGTGAAGAAACATATCATCGTTAGGGTGTATATACATTAAAGCATGATTTTCTTATCAGACTTTTTTCCTTTTATTGTCAATAATCATCACACTACCTTGGCTTGACAAATCCTTCTATGCAGGTGAATGCTTCACCTAAACTTACCCTCTTAACCCAGCACCCAAAATATATTATCTTATATAAGAGCTCATTGTAATTATGACGCGAAGATGCATTATACATAAATTGAGTAAGAAAATTGAGTTCAGGCTGTGTTGTATTGTTTGTTTGTTCTAGTAGGCTTACTCTAAAAATGCTGTCAAAAAATTACTAATTTATGGCTAATCAACAATACAAGCAAGTGGATTAAACTGAGTTCAATGGCGCATGCTGACCATCACTAGTATAGACATAATATCAGAAAACGATTAGACGTTGGACACAAATCATTAACAATCATATCAACATACCGTTTTTGTACTGAGGTTGTCGATATGGCTTTCCTTTGGAATATACTGCCGCAAGTATAAGGTATTGGAAGCAGCTGACTAAGAACAGTGTAGTATTCTCCCAACAGACAATCATATCCGAATTAGGCGAAGGCTTAATCGGTACATACCTGGAACAAGCAACGTTCTAAGATGAAGAATGAGGTAGGTCAACCGTCACCAGTAACATAATTTACAATTTCATTTTGAATCATATTCACTTCTGGCTGGTCTTTTGAAATGCATCTTGACTTTGATCTAGCCAGTAGGCCAGTTGCAAAGTAGTATTGCTCCTTGTTCAGAAGCATTTTATCAAGATATTACCACGTCTTGTAATAGGAGCAAGGCAGTAATTTATACATGTGGTATATAACAGGGTTTGAAAAACCAACAAGAAAAGAACATGCTCATTTTTAATAATAGAAAATTGAAAACTTAATAAACTGTTAGTAATTTCTTTCCATCTCTTGAAGGGCAATATAAACAATATCCAGATATAATAACCTCTAAACCACCGGCCTTCTATAGAAACATCCAAATTTGACCACCAAATGCTATTTAAAAATCTACATACTGTAATAATATCTGTACAACGGTGAACTATCGAAATGAGGACAAAAGATACGGTATCAGATGCACGTGCATAATATCCAACTTACTTGTAGACACAGGCGATAGTTGATACAGTCGACATTTACTCCGCAAGCCGCAACCGGGTAAAATCAATAGAGAATGCCTTTCTTGCTATGCGATTCATTTCAGCTTATTACTTCATAATATTATACCTTCGTACGGAATATGAAGACCATTTAAAGAAATAAAGTGCGAGTCGTTGTTCAAAGAATGTTTTCAAGGTACATCTTTGACCTGCCCTAAAAACCGGTTCTGAACCAGTTCTGAAGTGGAGGAACCAGTTTGAATTATTTGGGCATGATGTTGTCACTAGTTAGGCCCACTAGTGTCTTTTTCAAAATATAATTAATTAGAATTAGTACAAACAAGTGGGAAAATTTATTACATAGCTTTTCCTAAAGCGTCATTCGGCCATTGGTGGACCGAATTCGACGAATTTTGAGCCAGCAGACCACATAAAAATGAGACTGAGCCAGAAAGGGACCTTTGACTAATATCAGGTGGTAAATACTAGTCCTTGAGTCATCCTCCAAACTTCACAAATCTTTTTGAAATTAGACTAAACACGTTTTGGATACGATTTCACTTACCACGACTGTTTTGTGAGATAGTACATTGCTACTATCTGAACTATAACCATGATGAGTACTTGAATGGCGAGTGGGAAGAGATTGTTAAAAGACACGAGGCTTCCGGTTGGACGTTTGGCGCTAAGTTCGTTTGTGGGCCGAGCTCTGCCCATTACCATAGCCAAGCTTGTAGTGATAACGAGGTCAATGAAGAGGAACTGAAATGCTCCAATAAGTGCAAATTTCTGAAACAGTTTTCAATAATTTGTACATAATAATATTTAAGTGAATAAGAATGGGAGTGAAATACAATTTAAAAGATAACAACGTTATTTCAGACTTCAATGTATATAGGCTTACAAATGTACAAAAAGTACAATAATTACAAAAATAATTATTGAAACCAACAACAAATGATCAACAGACCACAACACTGTGAGCAGCACATCTACCTAAAGACAAGGATGGAGCTGTGTACCAAGTCAGTCTAGTTGTCATTGGTGCATGTGGAGCAGCAAGTTACAAGAATCTCGTCTGCATGCTACCCCTGAGTCCACTCTATGTATTCACTACAGAAAACTGCAATTCTAGGTACCCATATTTTGAGAAAATTTCTGTAAGTGTTCCTGTAAAATCTCATTACAGAAATTTGTATTTTTTATGTAGGTACTTAATTGTATTCAATTATGATTTCTGTGGGTTTTGATTGTTGTTTGCAAATTCACTTTTGAAAAGGGGGTCTTTTTTGGTGATTGGGTTTGATGCACCTTCACATTGTAATTGTGGCGTAAAAATAATAATAATTAGAATACAGTAATAATAATAGTAATAATAATAATAATAATAATAATAATAATAATAATAATAATAATAATAATAATAATAATAATAAATAATAATAATAATAGTAATAATAATAATAATAATAATAATAATAATAATAATAATAATAATAATAAAATAATAATAATAATAATAATAATAATAATAATAATAATAATAATAATAAAAATAATAATAAGTTAATAACTTACCGTGTATAGAATCAAGACCGAGGTGAACTGGATCAAACTGTACATTGCCATGTACTTGAACAGACCAAAGCTGGTAACCAGTGCACACCTGCCTTCTTGGACCAGCTTCGGCACACACGAGATGTTGGCATCATGTGATGTGAATGGAGCAGCTACGGAAGCCTCGGCTTCAGACAGCGATATGCCAATGTCGGCTGCCTTTAGAGCCTAGAAAGTCAAAACTACAGTAACGTACGTCCCTCCAAGATTCGAACTTGAAGATTTGAAATTTGATGAAAATTAAAACAATATCATTACAGTCAGTAGTTTTTAACAGTTAGTCTCAAAATGTCTGCATAATGTTTAGAAATTTTGCATTTTTGTAGCATTAATGATTTATGTTTTTGCTGTTATTTTGCAAAAATGTAAATAATTAATAAATAGTAGGCCTAAATACAATCTAGAATCGTAGGGACCACATTTTTCACAATTAAAAATAAAATACTCAAATGATAAGCATAAGCAAGTAATTAGATTAATTAAATTTTAATTAGTAGTACAGTAGCACAGTGTAGGCCTATGTGGGATGACAGCTATCGTGATGTGGTTAGGCCTACTGTTGGCAGTTGATGGACTTAAAGTGGACAGTCATTCTAATGTGGTCTTCCTCGAGGAATACATTGACGTCGAGAAAGGTGATGTGATTAGTTGATATTAGGGATGACATCGGGCAGTAAAATTCGGAACCGGTTCCAGCTCTCATATTACCCGGGTACCCAGATCCTGAAAACGTATTTTTCGATGTGTAGGCTGGATTTGAAGGTCGTCGCTAGGCCTTGTGAAGTGCCCGGGGTGCGAAGGCGAGGGACGAATGATATGCATGCCACTTGCTCGGTTACCCTCTCGGAATACGCCCGCAGTAATCACGTCGAGTAAAAAAATCATTTCTCAATATACAACTGAAGCGCTTACATAAAACACGATTTTTAAGGAAAATACACAGTAATAGCACAAGTATTAGCCAGCATGTTCATCACAATGTTAAACAAAGAACAAACAGTAACGAATGCAAGTCGGCTCGCGTCTGTTCTGTTCCCCGCCGAGTCACGTGTTGTGGAAGGATGGTGGAAGGGTCGGCGCACGCAATACTGGGGCGTAAAGTTATCCTATAAACGGACTAAAAAGTTACCCGGACCTGAAAAACGGCTCCGGGTAAATTGTTGGAGCCGGGTACCCGATGTCATCCCTAGTTGATATATCCCAAGGAAAGTTCACAGAGCATGATGTATTGAGCTCCTGAAGGAACGCATCCTTAATATTTACCGTTCTTACTCTCTTCATTGTGTCGCAAGGGATGTAGAAATTATATCATTGTCTCATATTGTGCCCGACAAATCTCAGAGATTGAAGGTTTATAATTCTTTACACATAGGCCTACATACTGCACGATATGTCTGCATATATACTGTTTTACCCTGACAGTTCTTGTACTAGTGCCATGCCGAGACTACACCTCTCTACCGCTCCCCTTAAAGGCTACTCTCACTAGATGAAATAATACAAGAGAAGTTGGTATAAAATGGTAAAAATTCAAATTCTTCTTCTTCTTCTCAAATGCCTACATTTGGCTATCATGCCATCATGCTGGATCTGGTCAACCAGTAGAGACACGCTTCTTTCTTCAAATTGGTAGA